>CM037874.1:52868539-53468539 GCA_021292105.1 Anadara kagoshimensis
CCCACCCCCCCCCCCCCCCCCCCCCCCCCCCCCCCCCCCCCCAAGTGTAGAAGTTTAATACATATACATGTTTAAAACAGAACTATTAATTTCTAAGCTTATCAAATCAGAAAAGGCAAACTTTTCTTCCATTTTTTGGGGGGTAAAATTCCCAAAATCTCTGATAATTCCCAATCAAGTAATGTCTGTCTGTCCACATGGTTAAGATCCCAATTATAATAAATATGGATGTCTAAACATAGCCTAGGTATGTAAATAAACTGAGCCAGACAGATGAATTAATATATGACCACATAATGTAAATACTGTCATGGCTGGCAGATTACTGACTAATATATACTGTATGGATTATCTTAATCCTATTTTCATGCATATTAAATGTGTTACATGTGGACTTTACAGTTCTCTTGTATTATGAGGCTTATCTCTTCAATGTCCTGACTTTCGGTGAAAGTTGAACGGCAAGTGTGAACAGGACACATTATGAAGTTTTATTGCTAGGTTGTAAAGTTGATTAGAAAACATGTGTGTTACCCTATTTTTTGAAAGTTGGTGGGGTGGTATAGATGATCTAGGTTTCCACAAATTTGAAATAATTAGTAGCCAAATTTTCAAAATTTGTGAAGATATAGTCCTTTTTAAAGTATTTTTCCAGAAATTTGCTAAAATATGTTACTTTTTGAAAGAATTCCTCAGAAATTAGTAGCCAATGGCGATTTTGGCTACCAGGAATGGAAACATAGGATGTGTGTGTGCATGTGTGTTATAAGCACTTAAAATTTCCATTGTAAATTGTCTGTTTAATTTATAATAAAATACCATAGGCCTTTTTCAATAACCTTCACCCCATAAATTTTACAAAGTCTGTTTTCAGTATAAAATTCAAATTAAATTTCAAAAAAAAAAAAAAAAATCCAAAACACAAGATCTTAATTTGATGCACAAACAAATTATGTGACTTTTATAGCCTGCATTTTGTTACAAAATCTAAAATAAATATGCAAAATAAAACAAAATTTCCCTGAAATCACGGCCATAAAATGTCAGTAATGTTATTAAGTTTTGTACATAAAGCCCCTTATATAATCTGGTAATGACATTTAACTATACAAAATCCATTGATTTTCAAGATAAAACATTCCCTATCTTATTATCAAATAGATGTGCTGTATGCCTATAATAAATTCCCGGAGTAAAAAAAAATCGCAAGAAAAACGATCAAATTTCAACAGAAGATCTGAAATATTACCAAATAAATAACAATATGTAAAACAAGTGCAAAAATAATCAATACAACTTTTCTGCAGAATACACGTCACATGATTGTCATGTGATGCCTTTTTAACACATATGAACTATTTTTTTTATCCCAGGCATTACAAGTGTGTTTTTTCTATGGTCTTCTTCTGTGTCTGTTTAATTAAAACCCTCTATATCATAATTTTTCTGATTAAGGTAGTTCTAGGTCAAGGATAAATGTGTCTGAAAATACAAAACACACAATAATAAAATGTGTAGCAATATCAAGTTAAAATCAATAATCTAGTCCTAGAAATAGTACCGGTAGTATTGATATTTTAAGATTATCGCACATCAATTAGGATTTCAATTTGATTTGGTATATAGTGTCACACCTTTAAACAATGCTTTGCTTCTGGATTGTGATTCAGAATTTCAGACATGGTTTAGTATGTTTGTTTTTGGTTCTACAGTGTAGTATAGGTGTGTTGATGGTGTAGTAAACAGGAGTGCCAGGAGAAGACTACTGACCTTCAGAACTGACAATTTCCCACACTTGCTTCTGGATTGTGATTCAGACATGGTTTAGTATGTTTGTTTTTGGTTCTACAGTACAGTATTCGTATGTTTGTTTTTGGTTCTACAGTGCAGTACAGGTGTGTTGATTGATCTTGTATACTGGTACTTTATAAAGCATATATATAAGATGGTCAGTTCAGGGATGGTGGAGTAGACAGGAGTGCCAGGAGAAGACTATTGACCTTCGGAACTGACAATTTCCCACACTTGGATCTGTGCCGAAAGAGATTCAAACCTAGGCAGTGATAGGCACTCTGATCTGTAAGCAAGTGCTTCAGACCACTTGGCCACCAATTATCAATAAGACAAAAAAAAAAAATTAAAAGATAACTAATACATTAAGTCATTTCCAGTACCAGGGATTCCATTTGACTCTTTGACATCCAGGGTCACAAAATCTCAGAAGTCAAACCGTATTAACAAAACTGACCCCAGTTTCACAATCATTTTTAAGATTTTCCTAAATTTAATTCAATCTGGGAAATTTGAAATCTGAATCTTAATAATTTTCAAGATATTCATTAACGTAAGACGTCATTTTGAAGATCACCCTAAGCTTATAACTTCTATATGTCTATTTTGCAGCAACTGTACATTTCTAGTACAATAAAGCATTGTCAAAAGTTGCCAGATTTAAGTTCAGAAAAATCTTAGTTAAGAAACGATTGTGAAACCAAGGCCTGATAGTCAAGAGTTAAACCCAATTTTCAAAGAGTTAAAAACATAGTCTAAATGGTCTAATGGAAACCCTGCAGTAAGAAATCTGGAATTGATTAACGGAAACGGACTGTGTCAGGTTGTTTTACCTTAGGGCAAGTTAGACCAAGCGTCACCATTAAGCATTGATTTATCCATGATCTTGTGGTACCCAAAGGCTAATCTGACAAAGAACAATCACCACAATGTATAGATTTGACCGAGCCAATTTTTACTTTTGTTATATTTGTTAGACAACTACAAAAATTATCATATCAGAGTTGTTTATCTACCTAATATAATATACATAATATTGAACCTGGGTTAATTAAGTATTTCATATAAAGCCAAATACAGCAATGATAATCATGTAAATGAAAAATCAATATTATTTTTCATCCTCGCATTAATACAATCATGACCGATGAGGCTACAACAAGACACTTGTGTCCTCCTCCGTCAAGGCAGCCACGGCATTAGGACTTCGTTTATTATCTCTTCATCTAAGATTGATTATTTATCAGAATTAATTTGTTCTAATTGGGCTCGTCCAACTTTTAAGTATATCACATAGTTCATAAGAATTAATTCTCACTAATGGTCCAATCCAACTTAAATCAGCCTCATTTATAAAACAATAAATTACTGATTTAACACAATGATGCTAACTTGATGTGATAAAGAGCGGTGACACAATACTTAACACCAGAACTTAAGTTGTCTCTGTGACCAAGTGGTCCTAAGCTCTGGCTAATGAACGGTGCCTCTCGTACCCTAGGATTCAATCCCACAAACTCAGGGTCCAGTTGTTCGAAGCTTGATAAATTTAATCAGTGATTAGCGTGAATTTAAAACACTAAAAAGCTTAACATATCATTATTAAATCAACATTTTTTAAAACATTTTGTTTCAATTTGATATAATGCAAAAAACAAATTTTGACTAATCAATTTATTAAACTAATCAAGCTTAGAGCAACTTGGTCCAGGTTCTAGCCAGAGAAAGTTTGTTACTTTGCTTGTTTAAGGTTAGTGGTTGTCAACAAATACATGTACTCTGGTTTCCTCTACCATTTCTAAATTGACCACCTCAGTATTAGTAAAATACTCTTGACCGAGGCGTAAAACACTATAAGACCATTTCACTTCATTAAAACCAGAAATTACATGGAATTAGGAAAGTGAATGAGGTGTTATTGCCAAGTAAAGACCATTGCATATGTATCAATCAAAATGTCACCAGTTGAAGGTGAAGTCACAAAACTTAACAATACTGCATTGATACAGTTATGATAATGACAGCTTAAGCTTTTCAAAGGTTTTCTCTAGAGGAAACTTTGGCTTCATATCAATGTAGCGGGACCTCAGTTGTCCAGGCTAGGGTTCGTAAAAAACAAAACACAAGAGCCGCCGACTATATTTATATATTGTTCTTTATTGGTGTTAAAACAAAGATATTTCTGGTATCTGTAAAATATTAAAACAAGCATTCAATATATGAACACCCCAACGCTGTCGGTCTGACCGCGTGTCGGAAACTGGCCAAGAATAGTAATAATAAAAATAATAATAATAATGAAACATTACAATTAAAATACATAAAGCATAAAGCTTACTTTAAACTGAATAGCATTTAACATTAACGCTCTAAAAGTAATTAATTCATTAAAGATATTAATGAAATAAGTTAAGATTAATAAAAGTTAAAATTAATACTGTGGAATCAAAACAATATTTCCACTTATTGAAAAATGAAACAATTGTTTAAGTAAAAATGTAACTAATCAAGTTGCATTAAACACAGTATAACATACCTGTAAAATATTAAAACAAGCATTCAATATATGAACACCCCAACGCTGTCGGTCTGACCGCGTGTCGGAAACTGGCAAAGAAGCCTCTCCTACCCAGGATTTGATACTGCGAGTATAGCACGTGGTCGAGTATAGCACGTGGTCGGTAATCCATTATTATTTTATAATTAAAAACTAATACCGTGTCTATAAGATAAAGGGTTTAATTACTAGTCATGATAACCAGTATGAGCACAGGATGGATAAAGAAAATAAAAGTTTGATCACAGATAAGATTTATGTTCTCTTAATGACAGGGTGATAACATTAGACTTGAGAAGTGTAAATAAACTAATTTAAATTAGCTAAATAAATTAAATCACAAAGTTTCAGACATAACTCACCTCTGATACACTTAAAGGATAGAGATTAGTTTGAAGTTTAAATAAATAAAATGCCTTGACCAATTGATATAAAATGATACTTTAACTTCTGTGACACTCAACCTCAGGGGCTTAATTAAAACTAAATGAAATAAAAATACACTACACAAAGCTAACACCCACGGCCTATACTGGTGTGACTGTACTTCTGTAACATAAAATTAAACACTATACCTATTAAAGATTATAGAAAAAAATATAAAAACTATTACACTGCAACATTCTCCCCCTCAACATGAAATGGTGCCCTCACCATTATATACTTACACTAATTTAAGAAGTAGTTGTAAAGCTAGCTCTCTCAGCCGAATAGTATCCTGGATATTATCAGGTTGAGTAACATGTGTATTGAACTCATAAATATTGTTTCCAAGTCTCTCAGGTGGACGTCTTGTCCTCGCTGTGGGTTCAGCTGTGACATTCGTATTTATTTGCCGACGTGGAGCTGGGATTGGTTTAGAACGCTGCTGATCATGAGAATGAGATAAGGGTCCCTGACTTTCCTTACTATCTAATCTGATCTAGATTCATCCTCCACCTCTCTCAATTCATTTTCAGCATCCGGCGCAATCTCATTTTTGTTCTCAAGACTTCCTATCCCTGCTCGCCTGTTTGAATTTTCAATGGGTAATGAACTAATGGGAAGTAACATGTTCCTGTGGAGTGTGCGAACTTTGCCAGCACCATCTTCTTTCTTAATGTGAAAAACTGGTATATCTGTATTTGGTTGCGCGGTAACAACATATACCTCACTTTGCCACCGGTCTGCAATTTTATGTTTCCCCAAAAGTCCAACATTCCTTACTAATACCCTGTCACCGATGTTAATACTAGCACCCCTAGATTTTAAATCATAATGCGATTTTTGTTTTCTTTGGGCCTTTTTCATGTTTGCTGACGCGAGATTGTAAGCATAATCTAAACGTTCTCTTAGTTTACTGATATATGACGTGTATGACTCTGTTTTCTCGTCCTCTCTGAGATTAATTCCCATCAGAACATCAATGGCAAGCCTAGGATGGCGTCCAAACATTAGATAGAACGGGCTATATCCAGTAGTTTCATGCTTAGTACAGTTATAAGCATGTACTAAACGGGACATAGGTCTTCCAATCAGTCTTTTGAGCTGGTTCCAAAGTGCCTAGCATGTCTAATAAGGTTCTATTAAACCGTTCACATTGTCCATTTCCCATTGGATGGTATGGTGTAGTGCGGGATTTCTTAATACCAGCTATCTCACATAATTCTTTGATGGTGGCACTCTCAAAATTCCTCCCCTGATCGCTGTGAATTGTGGCTGGAAACCCATAATGTACAATAAATTGGTCATAAAGTACTCTGGCTACTGTTTTTGCTGTTTGGTTTTTGGTTGGTATTGCCTGGGCATATCTAGAGAAATGGTCCGTAATAACTAATATGTTTTCAATGTTACCCTTTGATGGCTCCAAAGTTAAAAAGTCTATACATATCATTTCCAATGGATGAACAGTGGAAATATTAACTAATGGTGCTCTTTGGTTAGGTAGGGTTTTCCGTTGTATACATCTGAGACAATTGGTCACATGTTCTGTCATTTGCTTTATCATGCCAGGCCAATAAAATCTTTCTTGTAACAAATTTACACTTCTTTCCCGGCCCATATGACCAATTTGGTCATGACATCCCATTATAACTTTCTGTCTAAATTCCTGAGGCAGCACAAGTTGAGTACTTTCTATATCGCCCTGTCGGCGTTTTCTAACAATTATTCCCTCCTGGATGTAGATATTCTTCTTCTGTCTTTGGAACATATTACATTCCCAACTTTGTTTGGAAATATCTTTAACTTCTCCATTCAACAACCGAAATACATGATGTAGATTCCTATCCTGGTGCTGTAAATTGGCCCAGTCGTATTCTAAACTTGCGCCTGGTAAGGTGTCTTCAATCTGTGAAACAACTTTCTGGGACATTGCCACTGTTTCCACATAACATTCTACCTGTCCGGCAGACAATACTGCTTTAATAGATCTGTCATCTATTGTTTTCATATGATTTTGTGGCCATTTAATTCTAGACAAACCATCAGCATCTTTGTTTGAACTCCCCGATTTATATTGGATTGTAAAATTATAATTGGCCAATTGAGCAACCCATCTCTGACCCGTAGCATCTAGCTTTGCAGTCGTTAGGACATATGTTAAAGGGTTATTATCAGTTTTAACAACAAATGAATTACCATACAAATAATCATGGAATTTATCTGTAACGGCCCACTTCAAGGCTAAAAATTCTAATTTGTGAGTAGGATAGTTACGCTCTGCAGGAGTTAGGCTCCTGCTCGCATAAGCTATTACTTTTTCTTGACCATCAAACTCCTGGTACAAAATTACTCCAAGTGCATCTAAACTTGCATCTGTATGTATAATAAATGGTTTTGATAAATCAGCAAAGGCAAGAACTGGTGGATTAATGCAGCATTCTTTCAGATGTTCAAAGGCACGCTGTTGCTGATCACCCCAACAAAATGTGGTATTAGTATGTGCCTTCCGACCTTTTTTTCGCCTACCGGCTGGTCCTCTAGTTAGTTCACACAAAGGTTTGGCAATTTTGGAAAAATCCTTAATAAATCTGCGATAAAAACCAACAAAACCAAGAAAACTCTGTACTTCTGAAACTGACTTTGGAACTGGCCAGTTTTTAACTGCTTCTATTTTATCTGGGTCCGTTGATACTCCTTCTTCCGACACAACATGGCCCAAAAATTTTATCTTCTTTTGGAATAAACTGCATTTTGATGGTTTAAGCTTGAGGTTGGCTTCCTTTAACCGCTGAAATATAGCTTCAAGTCTGTGAATGTGCTCTTCATACGTTTTGCTATAGACAATAATATCGTCCAAGTACAATAAGCATTCTGTCAAATGGAGATCACCCATGCATGACTGCATTAATCGCTGCATTGTTGAAGGTGCATTGGTTAATCCAAAACACATTCTGTTACTTTCAAAAAATCCTAAAGGCCCAACAGTAAATGCTGTTTTATGCTTATCTTCTTCTGCTATCTCAACTTGCCAGTAAGATGCCTTCAAGTCCAAAGTGCTGAACCATTTAGCTCCACATAGTGCATCCAGCGTCTCATCAATACGGGGTAAAGCAAATGAGTCTTTCACAGTTTTCATATTCAATTTCCTTAGGTCAATACAGAACCTCAAACTATTGTCTTTTTTACGAACCAGGACAATACTGGAAGCGTATGGGCTTTCAGACCGTCTTATAACTCCTAGGTCTAACATTTCTTGCAAGTGACTTCTAACTTCGTCTACCATTGCCGGTGGTATGCGCCGGTGTCTCTCTTTGAAAGGTATGTCATCTTTTAATCTAATGCGATGTTTCACCATATTAGTGCATCCCAAATCCAAGTCATGTTGGGAGAATACACATTTCCATTTAAGAAGTAGATCTTTAACTTCATGAATCTGAGGCGGAGTTAAGTGTTCTGAAATCATGTCGTTTATTTCTTTAAAATCCCTTGGGGCTACATTACCATTATTGTTTGTTGGTATAGTGGTCACTTGATATAACATTCCAATAGTACTGTTAGCTGGTATTATTACCGACTTAGTTGAGTGATTTCTTACCTCAATAGGTACACGTTTTGTAGTTTGACCAGGATTTAAATTTAGTAAACCAGGTGTTATCAAAATACCACCAGGTAATGGCTGTCCACTTACCTCCTCAACCATAGCATTTATCTTCATTGATATAAATGACGTAGCTCTAGTCATTCCATGAATAATAGACTTCCCCGGTGGAACCATCATAGCTTTCGTTGACTTAATTGTACCCCATTTATCACCTTCAGCAATTACCTTTTGTTGTTTTAATATGCTATCTGACACAGTTCTCCAAGCAGTGGGTAGATTTAAACTTTTGTCTAAACTTAATTCTTGTAAAATATTGGTTCCAATTAATACGGAGACTTTCCTATGATAATTTGTATCCGGAACTACTAAAAATAATGCATTTAGCTTCAGAGTTTGAACTCCAGGAAGTCCAAATTTAGCTTCTGCATAACCCAAATATGGTAAAGAATGGCCACCTGCTCCCTCAATTTTAATAAGTCCGTCAAGCGGGTAAATTTGTAATTTAAGTTGTTTTACCAGAGTTTCACTTAATGTACTTACCATACTCCCCGTGTCTAATAGAGCAGTACAGTACTTACCTTCAATTATTACTGCAGTTTCATTTGCCTTCCCTACTAATTTATCTATTGTATTTTGGGGCTGCAGAGAATTAATACCTAACGCCGGCCCCCTCGTGTTAGGTTTTGGTAGTTTAAACATTCTGACCTTTTGTGACCCTGTCCACCACACCCATAACATAAACCTCGAAATTCCGAATGTGTTGGTACTTTCTCTTTTGGTGTCACCTCTAATTGTTTTAATCTCTCCTCCATTTTGGTCATCTTTTGAAGGAGCTTTTCTAGTTTATCGTCTTCCCTGTTGCTAGTGTCTGCAACAGCCTGATGGACTCTGTGACGTTTTGCATCACTCCCCGGCTCCAATTCAGCTTTTCGGGCAGCAACCAGCAGTTCATCATATGACTGGCCATCCTCAAACCGATGCCTCAAAGCATTTTTTATATGTGTAGAACAAATACCAGAATAAAATTTTGTCCTCATCATAGTAGAGTATGACGAATTTTGCATTGATGAGGGATCGCTCTTACTCACCTTACCTGCAATTTCTTCTATTCGCATAGCCCACATAGCTACGCTTTCCTGAGGATGTTGCCGAGCAGTATAAAATTGTTCAAGCAATGATTCTGTTGGTAGTATGTCGCCAAAAACCTTTTCAAATTTTTGAATTAACGAATTAACATCAATATTTTCGCCAAGATGCAATAAAATATCCGCTGCTGTGCCCCGTACGCTCCGTCGAATTGATTGTAAAATAATTTTTTCTGAATGAATACCATCCCGAATCAAAGCCTTTATTTCGTAAGCCCAATGCTTATAGCTTACCTCCCCTTTTGCAACAGAATCTCCAGAAAAGGTGGATATTCTTGGTAGGGCAGCTGGATAACTGGTCATAGGTGTGGTTGCGGGTGATTCTGTGGTTGGTGTGTCCAGAGGTTCATTTACAGTTTGGACATCATCACTTACAATTGATTTAGCTGGGACTAAAGCCTGAAGAACCTTGGCTATCTCCTCCGAAGGGAGTGACTTTAATGTTTCTATGATTTTACTAGTTGGGTCCGAATCTCCAGCTGTATTTGATCCGGTTGCCCCAACACCTACGGACATAAGTCCCGCAAGATCCATCTCCAATTCTATTGGAAGGGCTTTCGCACTTACCTTCTTATTTTGAACTTTTTTGTCCAAAAGTTTCAGGCAGTGATCTTCTAATTTGTCCCCGGATTTTAGAACTACATAAATCTTATCTTTCCCTGGTATGATTTTTTCAACTAAAGACTCATCAATATTTGCATTTATAAAATCATTAACCTGCCCTTGGTCCCACCCCTTTGGGAGCCCCGAGACCACAATACTCCTTTCTCTTAAAGACATGATACTACTATATATACAAGATAAAACTAAAAAGAAATACAAATAAGTGCTATACTACACAGAACGAAGTGGTCAAGCCTATAAGCCAGTTATAAGTTATAAAGAAAATGGCTAAATATATAGCGACACGACGCGTGAATTTAAATTGACAACCGAAACGGAAAAAAAAATATGCAACTTGGTTAGCTTTACAAATTTATGATCAAACGAAAATTAATAAAACAAATTAAATAAAGTTATTATGAATTCACTAACAATTTACAGAAATTAAGAAAAAAAAAACAATATGATAAAAAAATCAAATAAAATAAAAATTGAGCGATGAAGCTTTGTCGCTAATGAGCGGAATCTCACTTTCGTTTAAGTAAATAATTAAATTGAAAATTTGACCTGTATGACCTTTGACTAACTATATAGCTGTACAACTAGATTTCTAATATAAACATTTACAATACAATCAATTAGATAATAGCATGTTATAGAGAATAAGTTTTTCTACTTACTCTGGATGTCTGTTCCAGTATTTAGAAACAAATAAATAAACAATAATAATGTCCAAAAAAATGTCCTAAAACAAGTCCTTGATCTGTATTTGATTGTTGCTCTTTTTTTTAAATTTAATGTTTTCTAATAGTATTAAAGTTTTAAGTTCTTGAAAATATTCCCGTCGATAAACAGCTGGCTTTGTGTTCCATGGAAATGTCCGAATATTTAAGTATTTTAGATGAAGTCCAACAACACAGCTAATAAAGTTCTCTTTTCCAGATCAGTTCTGTTTTCCATGAAAGTTCTGGATATTCCTAAACACAACCGTTGAACATTCTTTTTGAATGTACAGTCCTGACAGCTGTACAGGAACTATTTTTTTCAAACACTTAATCCCAAGTGAAATATACTTTTTCTGTGTAAAATATATTCACTCTAAGTGTCCACTTCTGGATTCCAATTGCTTAGTTACGTTCGGCAACTTGGTATGGATATCCTTTGTTCTGCTCCGGAGCTTCCTCGTCAAATGTCCAGTTTCCTTGTGGTGTTTATAGTCGGGGCCCCACGTTGGGCGCCAAAATTTGTAGCGGGACCTCAGTTGTCCAGGCTAGGGTTCGTAAAAACAAAACACAAGAGCCGCCGACTATATTTATATATTGTTCTTTATTGGTGTTAAAACAAAGATATTTCTGGTATCTGTAAAATATTAAAACAAGCATTCAATATATGAACACCCCAACGCTGTCGGTCTGACCGCGTGTCGGAAACTGGCCAAGAATAGTAATAATAAAAATAATAATAATAATGAAACATTACAATTAAAATACATAAAGCATAAAGCTTACTTCAAACTGAATAGCATTTAACATTAACGCTCTAAAAGTAATTAATTCATTAAAGATATTAATGAAATAAGTTAAGATTAATAAAAGTTAAAATTAATACTGTGGAATCAAAACAATATTTCCACTTATTGAAAAATGAAACAATTGTTTAAGTAAAAATGTAACTAATCAAGTTGCATTAAACGCAGTATAACATACCTGTAAAATATTAAAACAAGCATTCAATATATGAACACCCCAACGCTGTCGGTCTGACCGCGTGTCGGAAACTGGCAAAGAAGCCTCTCCTACCCAGGATTTGATACTGCGAGTATAGCTGCGAGTATAGCACGTGGTCGGTAATCCATTATTATTTTATAATTAAAAACTAATACCGTGTCTATAAGATAAAGGGTTTAATTACTAGTCATGATAACCAGTATGAGCACAGGATGGATAAAGAAAATAAAAGTTTGATCACAGATAAGATTTATGTTCTCTTAATGACAGGGTGATAACATTAGACTTGAGAAGTGTAAATAAACTAATTTAAATTAGCTAAAGAAATTAAATCACAAAGTTTCAGACATAACTCACCTCTGATACACTTAAAGGATAGAGATTAGTTTGAAGTTTAAATAAATAAAATGCCTTGACCAATTGATATAAAATGATACTTTAACTTCTGTGACACTCAACCTCAGGGGCTTAATTAAAACTAAATGAAATAAAAATACACTACACAAAGCTAACACCCACGGCCTATACTGGTGTGACTGTACTTCTGTAACATAAAATTAAACACTATACCTATTAAAGATTATAGAAAAAAATATAAAAACTATTACACTGCAACATTAATATGCAGAGTGCTTGACAGAAGAACAATCACTACCCATTATCACGTCTGGTGATTGACCCTGCCAAGAGTTGAGCACTCTACTTCCTTAGTTACATGTATTTTAGCTGTTAATGTGAAATGATTCTTTTCTACTGGATGATAGGGTTAAGACCTTTGCACATGCAAGGAAATCAAAATCAGCCTAAACTTATAAACCATTGTTTTGGGTTCCAAAAAAGAAAACCTAATGTTCAATGTCTAAGTTATGGAATGGATTAATTATGTTTTATGCCCTAGTCAAGAAATTTTTTAAATTACATCAAGGTGGTCAGTTCTGGTATGGTGGAGGAAACACGAGCACCCAGAGAAAGCAACTGACCATTGGAAAGTGGAGTTCAAATGGAAAGGTGCTGTGATCTGTGCCCACATGCTTTAGCCCCACATCTATCAAAGTCCCCCTCCAAGTTATGGAGAAAAATAAGCTGGAAAACATGCATAGGAAATGTTGTAAAGTGCACAGAAAATTTATAGTAACTTTGTAATTTGAGCTAACCTTGCCAAAGGTCATGTGAACTTATAAATGTGATGGCAAAGCATGTGTCCATGCCTACATTTGTAAACTGTTATCTTTTCTGACAGAACTGCAACACTTTGAATCAAACATATGAACATTGCCAAGAGTTTTGGTATGAAAAGAAACAGACATGTTCCATAACAAACAATGTTTCAGAGGAATAAATATTGAACTTACCACAAAGTACAGAACTTTATGCTGCAACCAGATGTAATCATTATCAACAATATCCTGTGTAAAATTATATCTTTTACATTATCATCTTCCATGACACATTCCAAATTTTGACCATTATCCATCCATCCTAGCTAGGTGTAAAACACATTTTCTTCCTATGGAAACTTTGGTGAGATCAACAGACAAAAAAAAAAAAAACACTTTCAAAGTCTTGAGATTTTTTGTTGAATATATTCCATGTGCACTTGTTATTGATAAAAGAAAAGCCAAGGTCTTCTCTTGCTAAAATACATCTCCATCTCGCGTCATTTTTTTCAAAAACAATTCAACCAATCAACTTATGAGCAAACCACATGATACTGTCCAATGCCACCTAGTGGCTGAAAGAATCACTACAATAAATAAAACTACTTCCTGTAGTATTTGTGGATGTCCTGATTTCATTACATTGCACAACAAAAAAACAGTTTGTTGTTTATTTCCACATGGATATAATATACAGTTTTTCCCCTTCAATTATAAATAATAATAATAATAATAAAATCCCAAGGATAAAGTTTTATTTCAGTTTCAAATGCAGCTTTATAATTTTCTCCACTGAAAATTAACGTCTGTAACACTAATCTACAGGTCTTTCATATTCCATACAGGTTTTTTTTAAATTTTTGTTTACTATTTTTGTTTATTTTTCACTTTTCATGTCATCTTAGGAATATATATAGATTCACAGATGTTACATGAAATAAGATTCATTTTTTCTTCACAATTGCCTGCCATGATGTACATGTAAATTCGTCTTCAGTTATAACACTTCGTTCGTACATAACACTATTTCTCCTAAAGTTGGAATTTAATTCAGACATTCTTTAACATATAAAATTGTTTAACAAAGGCAAAATTATTTCCAATCAACAATTCTACAAAGCAACAAATACATTTTCCAAAGAATGACTTCGGTCAATGATTTTAAAAACCTGATAACTACCATATCTCATAGTCCATTTTTAAAAATATTTATAATTCCCCGTTTGCCTTTCACCATCATGAACTCGTAACTCGTGATATATAAAAATAATCATCTTCTTCTCCAATACCTCAACAACTTCTCAACCACCTGCGTTCTTTTTTCTGTTGCCTACTTTCTCAAATACTCTATTTTGTTAATAAAAGGGGCAACATAAAAAATGCTAATATTTCTGGTTTGTTTTTTTCATGTTTTATACAAATTTTAAAAGCTGCATAAAGGATGTATTCCTCCAACTCAAAATAAACATGGTTGTTAGTTTACTAATAATTTACTGATACCAACAAATCAAAGACAAAAATAACCATCATAATGGGGAAAAAAACAAAAATATACATAATATAAAATATGTCAAAAAATCATTTCAATATTATCTGTAATCCCAACAAGATTAAACTAGATTTTCCAAAACAGCATCATTCCTTGGATGACAAGTTTGGAAAACCATGATCACATGAAAATTGTTCCATTTCTGGACCCTATGTTTGACATTTTTAGATTTTAGAATCTCCCTAATAATTTCAGCCTGCACCACTAGATGGCTAATGTGATCTAGGTCTTATAAATGTTTTGTACAGATTATGCTGCCAAGTTGAAGCAAATGATTATTTACTCCACATTTGAACTAAATCCATTCTTTGTATAAGGGAACCTTGCTTATGAGACCAGTTCTCCCTGTAAAATCAGGTGACTTTGTACATATAAAATTCTCAAAATATATTTGGCTTCAGTGTACAATTTAATCTACTTAAAATGATCATCTCCCCTGTAAATTTTTGGAAACATTAGATGATTTAGATCCCATTGTTTCTTTTTTTTATGTTTATTTTTTATATTTGTGTTGGTCTTTGCCCTTTACCCTCTATCAGTCAAAGTAAATGACCTTTAACCTTTACCACTGTTTGATGATCGACCTTTAACCTTTACCATTCCAAGTAGATGACCTTTAACATTTAAGTTGAATGACCTTTAACCTTTATATCTGATTTATGAGAAGATGGAAGATGACAAATCAACAGACTTTGGTCATCTAATTAGTTAGAGAGTGATTGATCCATTATGCAACCTGAAATCTCTATGTCTAACTAACTGCTTACTTCATCTCCTCGACAACCACTGATAGCTAAATGTGTATTGTAGGCTAGATATCGGTTAATTTATGTCTCAGTGTCTTATGTTGTGCCAGGAATCAATATCTTAACTAAACTATCAATAATTCTGTCCTGGCAATCTGCTCTCCTCTCTCCTCACGGCTAACACAGACCCGCCAAGAAGAGATAATTATATATAAGGTTATTTATAAATTGAGTAGATATCTACAGAAAATGTACTATTAACAGCATAATCATTTCAATACAGATTTCAAAACATAAAACCTTGTCACCGACATCAACGGAAACAAAAACTATCACAAATGGTGTGGTGAAATTTTGACCAAAATTGTTTGAAAATATTGGTACTTTTTTTCAAATACAAGGTCTTGCTAAAAATATAGCGTTTTTTAAACAGAAAATAAAAATAAATTTTTCGGGATTACAGATATATGGAAAATTTAAATCAGAAACAATGCGAGTTAACATAACACCCTTTTAAATTCTTCAACAGGTTAAATTACAATTTTAAGTGGAATACTTTAACAAAGATATTGACCTGACGATATTTTCATACGAATCTAAATTTAACCAGAATTTTACCGACATTGTACGTATATCCTCTGTACACACCTTACATTCTGATAATCTTAACATCACTGAAAGCACATGTATTGGCCAGCACAAGATTATATAGATATATAATAATAATAAAATATAACCAATTACACACATACACATAACAACTCTTAATTGACATTCTTAATTAACACGCACACACACGTGAACACACATACACACACGTGACATGTGAAAACACACATACACACACACATGCTCTGGAAACACATTTCTGAATATATAGCGTATATGTATGGGCCATCGTTTTTCATTCTACACTAGCGGACAATTATATATATAATATGTCGTAACACAGCCTATTTCAATGATACATAATGCATTTTACTGATTTCCGATTTTTGGGTTTATTTTTTTTCAAACTAAAAATGTGTAACATTTATAATTAACATAACAATTTTAACAAACCATTATTGCAAGAAATAAAATCCTATAACAAAATAGTGTCTACTGTTTTTGTTGTTTTTGTTTTATTTTCTAAGTAACTATACACATTTCATTTATAGAAATTTTTTTTTAAATTTTATGAAAATTCTTTCAACATATCAGAAAATGATTTAAAGTAAAAAACAAAATTACCTATATTATTTTAAAAATAAAATTTCTTGCACAATATCGGGTATATACAGCATGTATTTTTTTGAAAATTGGGCTCAGAAATGGTCATGCAAACAGTTCAAGAAATTTTATAATGGCTCGGTTAAAATAAACCCAACAATTACTGTAGTTAGAGATTCATTTCAGCAGAATATTGATTTTGATAACAGCTCTTGTAAAAAATTGTCCAGATAACATTTATATTAGTAAATAATGTATGCGTCTATTTAAGGACACCAAGACTACTCTAACAGGAGGTAATTTATTTATCGCTGACTACACTAGATAGAGACAAACAGATAGACAATGCACTAGATAAAGTCACACAATTTTTTTTGTCCATTCCTGTTAATTAAGATGACCATGTTTACGTTACATGAGCGAGGAGAACTAGATGAAGCTGTGTATTTGAAGTCCTTCAGCTCAATCTTGGATAAACAAGAAAAACTTAATTACAATAGCCGTTGATTGTCCAACTATTTTCTCATGTTTTTCGTCCCTGTGATTGCATCAAAACTTAATGAAAATGGCCAAAACTACAATAGAAATGGTCAAACGGTGATTAAATGACACACAGAAGATCTGGTCCGAAGCCAAATAAAAGTTTGAACACCAAGAATGTAGTATAAAATTGTCAAAAATAGTAATTAAATGATAAACCAAGTTGAAGGTTATCTAGAAAAACAACATAAGCAGATTTTAATTTTTTAGGACGTAACATGAAACCTCAAGAATTTTCTAACACCTTTTCAACAAATAATTAGCTTCATAGTGTATAATTATCTTTCAAAAGTTTTGAAAATCACTTACAACCCACCCCCACCCCACAACCCTTGAGAAAAAAAAAAAAAATTTCTACAACAAGAAATCAGTATTAAAATGCATATATGTATAAAACTTGTACGAGAAAAAAAAAAAAAACACTTTCTTTATCAAGAATCAACTTTGCATGTTTCATGTCCAACTGTCTGAAAATGATGCATATAAATGTGTAACATACAATCATTTTCAGACGGATCAAAAACAAAACACATCTGTCGTCGCTGTACGCTCATACACCACAAAGCAAATATTACGCAACGTTTTCACACAGTACTTATATATATATGGATTTTTTTCTATTGTGATACATTTATTCAATATTTTTAATGAAGGTTTATTAGTTGCTCAGACGGCTAGCACTGAAATGTATTAAAAATTTGCATCTATTCCTACAAGGATTTTAGAAAGTATTTTTTGGGAGATACGAGTTTATATGGGTAAACTTTTACAGTCCAGCCACAATTCTTTCACTTATATCAAGGCAGTCAGTTCTGGGATGGTGGAGTGAAACCAGATTACTCAGAGAAAATCAGGACCTATGGCAAGCAAAATAACAAATTTTCTCATACAAGCATCTGTCCTATAAGGGATGGAACCTGACCAATTAGGTTTTCTTATCTTTAAGGGCCCATCTAGGATGCCCTACCACCAAGGACTGGGGAGATATTATTAGAATTGGAATAACTGAGGCAGGGTTCAAAAGTATCATTCAAGATGTTGTACAGTGTGCACATGTTTGCACATGAATGTGCTGATGTATTATTGTATATATGCACAGGTGTATATTCCAAAACACTTACCAAAATTCAAAACATTTTCATAGTAGTTATCGTTCTCAATTTGTTTGTAAAGTTTTAGAAAACAATTCACCAAGAAATTTGACTATGGCATTTTTGCTTTTTGGTTTCCGATGTAAGGTTAAAAAAATACCTTGTGTGTACAGTTAGAAAATGTGCCAGGTTTTTGTCGTGAGCAACTAATGAATCCGGAAGTTAACATGATAGAACATTTGACAATAAAAACAAAATTTCATCATGACTATAAATAGATTATGGAATTAATTAGCTGCTATTCAAATTAATCATTAGAATTAAATTTTTTTAATTTAAACATTTTAGTGTGTAGATAATTTTACCCACAACAATACCAATGCCACAAAAATGTACTGTGCCCGAATATTTTCATAGGAGTTTAAAAATCACTACTACAGTTATTAGCCAAATGTATCTTTTGAAATAAACTGCTTCCAGAGAGAAAATGTTTGGTAATGTCTTCTAATATGTATATATTGCAAAGAAATCTTGAATACTGAAAAGACTTCTCATTTCAGATTATTTTTTTTATTTAAAATAAATAAAATAAAGCCTGAAACTGCAAAGATGCAGACAATCTGTAATAATTTTCTCACATGAAAATCTTTTAAAATCAAGAATTTATCCATGAATTCAGAAATAAAATTAAAATTAAAAACTTTAGCCTGATAGTGAACCATATCACAAAATATGTCATAATTATTTCAGCCCCACATGATAAAATGGAATGTTATAATTTCTCACAGATTTTAAATTAAAATTCTCATATGTGTGATTTCCCGGAGATATGACTTACAATTATGACCAAACACAGCTAACATACTTCAAAATTTCAACTCAATTTTTTTTTTTTAAATTGTCAGAATTAACTTAATTATTAAGTTATTTCTCCTGAAAAAAAGTAAAATAAGACAATTTTGAAGAAAAAAGGTAATAAATACTAACAATTTAAAAGAATATTAAATTTATAGAGAAAATGTTTTCAAACTTATTCAAAAAGTTTCAAATTTTTCATAATTTTAAAAGTATACCATAGTCAAAATTTGATCCCAATATTACACTGAAAGAAGTTTCAACAAAATATCATTAAGATACAAAAAAAAAAAGACTGAAACAATTAATGTCTTTGAAAAAAAGGAACCGAAAAAAAGAAAAAAGAATTAAAATATTTCATAAATGGACTGAATTTTCAAAAAAAATTTTTTTTTTAATTTCTACCTTCAAAAACTTGTTTCTGTCATTTGAGGAATACATTACATATCCAATTTGAATAAGAATGTTAAAGCTTTAAAATAAAGAATGAAACATGGTCATCACTTTGTGATATAAATAACTTCCGATTTTTCTACAAGCATAAATCGCACACACAAATGTGAGAGAGCAAATTTATTTATTTTTTTGTTTGTTTATATGTATATATACATATATATAAATACATATAAATACCTATATTTTTTTGTATTTTATATATTTTTTTTTTAAAATGCAAAAAAACAAGTGACAGGTTTAAGACAGTACATGAAATAACATGTCATTGAAAACATTGATGTAGGCAGTTTGCAACATAGAAAAAATAATACATAATAATATTATTATTATTTAACCATAAATACAAACAAACAAACAAAACAAAATACAAAATTCTTTTGAAAAATAAAAAAGAAAAAAACAAAGAAATGAAAATAAAAGCCTCCTTGATGATACCACAGTAAAAATAACTTTGTCCATAAAATGTGCAAAGAAAAAAAGAATAAACAAGCGCAACAATATCTCTTCATCAAAATGTCTTCCTCTAATAAGGCATAAAGGAACAATTGAAGTCCACAGTAAATAATATAAAATGACTTTTTTACTGTCTTTGTTTGAAACAATGAGAAGCACTGTAGAATGCCGACTGATAATGAAGACATGACGGCCGCCAACCGATAATAATGACGACCACTACGACACTGGCCTACCAAGCTTGAGTTTCACTGTACACTTTAACATTATCTGGATCTGAAAGTACACACAAAAACAAAATTGGTAAAATCAGTGTTAAAAGAGTAAAATTAATATACATGTATGCATGTCTAGTACACAATAAACTTTAACCAAAACTTGTCTTATTAAATACCTCTGTTCACACCACTATAGAATATCTAGAACTTTTACTGTGCGTATTAATGGAATTTAACAAGACCTATTACCCACTTTTTTAAATTTTTTGGTCCAGAACAAGTTTCAAATAGTTCTGAACTTGAAGATATTATACACAAGTATTTAGTCCTAGTCAAGAATATTTTACTTACATCAAAACATCAACATGTATAGTGAAGTACCTTTGCAGTGCACTAATGCAGGGAGGACTCTTTAACATGCCACACCTGCCATGACTTGGGGTTTCAAGATTTCTTTTGAAAGGCCTCATTAGGCTGAGAATTTCATTTTTAAATACCTAGTGCCTTGTGAAAGAACAGTGGCTAGCTATTTTCAAGACTTAGTCAGGCCCTGGGCAAGGTTCAAACCCATGACTTCCAACAGATGTAGCAAGCACTCTACCAACTGAGCTTCCATGGTGGTCTCTAAAGTTAAGAAGCATGGATTTGTGTAGTTGCTATAGAAGACCCTTTAGATACCTACAGAGGATGCTTACCAATACAAATACCATAAAGAGTTGAGTTCAGCAATGGTGTTTAATGTCCCAGCCAAGAATATTTCACTTGTTTCGAGATGGCACCAGTTATAGACCAAGGTGCAGATATTTTGCCTGCGAGTTGCACTGTTGGCATTATACAGCAGGGTTCTTTATCATGCCATGCCTACCGTGACATGGGACCTCTTTTATTGACCTCTTTTATTTAAAGTTCCCATCCGAAAGAACCATGACATTCATTTCTTAATGCCGAGTGCTTGGCGAAAGAACAGTCATTACCCACTTTCAAGTCTGGGGTCAAACCTGGTCTGAATTTGAATCTTGACCTCCCACTTATGGAGCAAGCACTCTACCAACTGAGCTACCACAGTGGTTAAGCACCATAAACAGACTGATCAGAAATAACAAAGATGAGATAGATTACTGACTTCACATTAACTAATACCGAACATAATGGAAATCGATCATTAACTGATAAATCGGATAATGGAATAGGTCATTATTTATTTTGCTGGTATTAATCAAGTTGTTTTTGAAAAAACAGACCATAAATCAAACAATTAATGAGTTTTCTGTCACTTTACATCCAGCACACAGAAAACTGATCCGTAAAATAAATATTTGAAATGATAAAATATGAGGTAAGGAATAAAGATGTAGTTGACGTTTGACAGCTTTAGCATTTCTTGGTCTTGTATGCTATTGTGAATGGCTTTGTTTAGAGTGCTTAGTTTTTTTCTTTTTTTTTTGTTTATTTCTTTCTTTTTTTTTCTCTTTTTTTTTTTGCTGATTATAAATAGGAATTGATGGATTGCCAGCCCCGCCCACAATGTTCCGAAAAAAGCTTGGCATGTTTGAATTACACACAAAAAAAATATGAAAATTCTGCCTGAATTGTATCATTTAATGACATCACTGACACTAGTATGCCATTAGTTGCCGTGGTGCTGCTTTGATATCGTGATGGCAGCCAATGTCGGAACAAAAGGCATGGCCAGCGATACGTCAATTACTCTCTGCTGCCAATCCCTGCCATTAAGTGGTCCAGTTTTGTTAACTGTCTGTATCTTATGAATAAACTATTGGTATTGTTAATCAATTTTTTGTAATTTGTGCACTCATGAAACTAGAAAGTTCATCTTGAGCAGGCCACTGCTTATACCTATTTAAATGACACGAAACAACCAAGAATATATTATTTCCCCTTATGTCAATACATTGCAAGGTAATCCCCAGCAGATTTGTCACTACCCTGTTTTCACTTAATAGCTGGGTGAACAGGAGTGATATGAAATCAAATGACTGCTCAAGAACATATGATGTACCTCGGCTATGACTTGAACCCACAAGCGTTACATCATAAATCCTGAATTACTTGGTTCAGTGCGAAAAAAATAAAGTGTACAAAAATTAAAATTTTGAAGTTATAAATAGCAGGTCTTTGTATCTTGGATTGGTAACCACAAAATTTCCATGTCACAAAAAGTTTAAAACATCACGCCCATCAATATAACCTTCTTCATTCATGTACTGAGTGACATCATCAAACATGTACACAGAACACTTGTATCCCTGCTTGTTATGAGACACACACTGACAAATTCCTGTAGTAATGTAGTTTAACAGGAAAAATGTTAAATAATTAGATTCCAAATCTAATTCGGCAAAGAAAATCTTTACGAGATATCCCATGTTAAATAAATTTCATTGAATGCAGTAGTGTTTGTTAGAATAACCTGAACTGCACAAAACTGTGGTATTGACTATAAAGTAGAGTGGTGTAATGATAATTTATGTCCCAGTTAAGGTTCTTTTCACTTATATTGTGGCAGTCCTGGGATGAAAAGCCTGTAGAAAGCTACAAACCATGGAAGTCCTGGGATGAAAAGCCTGTAGAAAGCTACAAAACCTGGAAGTCCTGGGATGAAAAGCCTGTAAAAAGCTACAAAACCTGGAAGTCCTGGGATGAAAAGCCTGTAGAAAGCTACAAACCCTGGAAGTCCTGGGATGAAAAGCCTGTAGAAAGCTACAAACCCTGGAAGTCCTGGGATAAAAAGCCTGTAGAAAGCTACAAACCCTGGAAGTCCTGGAATGGAAAGCCTGTAGAAAGCTACAAAACCTGGAAGTCCTGGGATGAAAAGCCTGTAGAAAGCTACAAACCCTGGAAGTCCTGGGATGAAAAGCCAAATTCTTTGATTTATATTTTGGCAGTCAGTCCTGAGATGAAAAGAGGAAACTGGAATGCCTAGAGAAAAATATCAACCTTCAACAAGAGAACTGACAAAGAGACATACTTTCAAACACTAGGATCTATCAAATGGATTCAAACGTAGGCTGGTAGTGGTACTGTAAGCACATGGTTTACACCACTCGACCACCAAGGTCCAATATGGACTTAAATAAATTTTTTTTAGATGTTTGAGTAACTGATATATTCAGCCTGACAAATAGGCTATGCTACACAGTAGCCTTGGATGCAACAACAAATCTGTCATTAACACATGTTTATTGACAGTGTATATATATCATTCATACTTACTTCTTTTTTGTTGGGCTAAAACATTATTCCATTCTGAAAAAAAAGATAATAAAATAAATTATTAAAAGGCATATAAAAACAATCAAATAAAAACAAAGACAGGTAAAATTCAAATTCAGGATCTTAAAAAATATTGTAGAAAACATCATCACATCCACTTTTCATAATCTCTCTCTCTTTCTCTCTCTAGTACTAATCTATCGTGTAATCTCTCTCTCTTTCTCTCTCTAGTACTAATCTATCGTGTAATCTCTCTCTCTTTCTCTCTCTAGTACTAATCTATCGTGTAATCTCTCTCTCTTTCTCTCTAGTACTAATCTAGCATGTTCATATGTTCATGTAGTGTACGAGTTTGTGCAAGTGTTTCACTCTGTACCCTTTTCAAATCAAATGGGGTACAATGTGATACAGCATACATGTTTGTGCAGAGCCATTTTTTCTATTCTATATTGAAATTGCTTAGAGGACACTTTTAAGTACAACTGTTATCAATTACTGTACGTTAGTTTGTGACATATATGTTTTCCATACCAATTCCACACAAACATTAAGGTATGGATAAGTGATCACTGGCAAAACCCCATTGTTGTGGTGAGTCTGTATTGGTATACTGATGCTCAAAGTGACAGGTTTTATAAACATCGTAAAATCTGGTTTGACTTAATCTAAACTAGTACCACCCAAGGATTAGGGAAAAATCCTGTTTTAATGCTGTCCACGGGAATAGAATCATCCGATGAAAGATATAGAATAAAGACGAAACTCATCTTCAGCTCCATCCCCCCAGCTTCCATCCCTATAAAGGCATTTAAAATCAAATTTCAATTGGTTTTTTCAAAAACTTGACATGTGAAGATCAAATCCAACATCAAGAAATTCAGATTTTGTCAGATTTTTATGTATGATAATATATACCGATACACGGTACATGTATCAAATTTTATCTCGGAATTCTATGGTAAAGTATAATATGGATATTTTCATACAAGTTTATGTTGTGTAACCTTATTCCTGATACAGATCAGAATTAATATTCTTGTCATGTATATCACCTTTTTAAGGATCGACAAAAATGTTAAGTATGAACCTCAACCCCCCCTCCCATGATTTTTTATTTCATTACTTTTTTTACCCCGTTCATGTTACACTTAAAGAAGGATTTAAGCAGCGGACAAATAAAACATAATTTGTACATCACTCAGCGTAATAAATCCTACCAATATGACTGTAACTTCCGTGAATAAAATAAAACCCATCCAATACTTGGGGAATGCTGGAATCAATACTTATTAATGATGCATAGAGCGTTTCTTCAATCAGTAATATTGTAGAAACAAACGTTCCGATTTGCATTAACTCGCTACTGGGTCAACGGGTATAAATGAAAACCACTTTACTGACATATCAAAATCTCTAAAGGTTGGACTTTCTATAGAAAAGTAATCTATGTTTTCAGCATTTTTACATCTTTTAATTAGAGGATTTTGTCAGTATCTAGACAGACCAGATAAAACAGATTGTGAAATTACTAGTATCATAAAGTATCCATTTGTAAGGCCTAAAAAATATATATTAAGTGACATTGTGTTTCTGCTAACACGACCAACCTTACATTACAAGTATCATAAAGCACCAATTTTGTAAAGAAGCTATCATATCATAGATTTGATTCAAATCCAGACAAGTTGACAAAACTGAGCAGATGCTTTAACCACTCTACTTTTAGCATCAATGTCTTCAGTTTTCCTTCGCAAAACACTCAAATAGTCAAATAGTTAAACAATAAAAGAAATATGAAGTCCTAAGTCTGTAAGTCTGTTTCTAAATAGTCAAGTCAAAAACATTTTGCTTATATCTGGACATCACCAGCTATAAGTAAGTGAAGTTGCAGAAACTTTTACCTTTGCAGTGTGGTTTGGACAATTTTGCAGTGAGGTTTTGTTAAGTATGTTATGCTACTGTGTTACAAGGGTTCAGTTTTTAAGGTCGCATCCAAAGGATTGGTGACTTTCATTTCTAAATGCAGAGTGCTTGCTTGGAGAAAGAAGTGTCACTACTTCAGTGATAAGGAAAGGAATTTTCAGTATGGTTCATTTTGGAGTTTTTCATAGATTTTCAGAATAGCAATGGGAATATTCCTTATACAAGTCGTGTAATGTTTTATCAATTATTGGGCCATTTCCACTGGCAGTGTGCTAAATGGCCCAGGGGTCCTTTTCTTCCTTGTCAGTGCTACTTATTTTCAAGTCGTTGGGGTTTAGGTCCACCAAATAAAGACATATGAAACTACTGAATGTACACATTATTGGTACCAGTAAATGATTTGAGCAGCAGAGATATGGTTATTATTCCTGCAACTTCTTTCATCAAAAGATGATGAGTATAATATACTTGTAGTATGTAAAACACATATATCAATCAGTATTGCCAAGACTTATTCAATCAATCGATTTCTACACCAACAAGAGGAAGAGTGCAAGCTCACATCCCCCCCCCCCCCCCCCATCACATCATATGACCTTGATCTTTGATAAAGTTGCAACATGAAACAAACAATACACCAACTCAGCTGTGTCCAACACCCTGTCTCCCCTTTTTGTCCTCATACCGTTTATACACCTTGATAGCATGCCTGGTCAATTAGTACATGATAGTTATCCCATGTACATAATCTACTGGTAGAATACATATTACAAATTTTCTGTTTCTAATAATAACTTGTTGTGTCATGAAATGTTAAAATGAACAGCAGCTGTGCATGTATGTAAATTAAAAGAAAATATGTACATCTTTTATCTTCATATATATATATATAAAGCAGACAAGATTTGGATGTGTAAAGGACATATTCTTTTTTCTTTTACATATGCATTTGATAACCACATATTTGTTACACAAACACACACACACACACACACACACACACACACACACATTTGTTTCAAAGCCAGACAAGAGTGATTGTTTTTGACAACATACACAGCTGGTATTGATATATTAATGTATTAATCCAATAACAACTGAAAAGGATTTCTGTCCAGTTGAGTGGAGTAAATATTTTACCGGTAGCCATGATTTTTTTCATTTATATCAAAACATTTCAGTGCAGGGATGGTGGAGGAAACTGAAGTTCCCGAAGAAAAACATCAACCTTGCTAGCAAACTGACAAACTTTCTTACACTAACTAGTATCTGCCCGAGTATGTAAGTGGAAGTGAACTTCGGCAGCCAGAGGCACTGTGATGAGTGAGCATGCACTTTTTGACAATTTGGCCGAAATGACGTTTCAGCTATTTGTGATGGCGATGAGAAAACGCAAGTTATTTTACCTCATTGTAAATGTCTTAAAGTACAGTCAAACCTTTTATAAAGGAAATTCTAAGGGAATCAATAAAAGTGTCCTTTATGTGCTGGTTCAAATAACATGAATAAAGAGCAATTAGGATGAAATTTTACTGACTTTCAAATCAGGTAGCCTTTATATAGAGGTGGCCATTAAGGCAGGTTTGACTGTTCTATATCATTAAATATACACACAGTACTCACCTTTATTTAGGAAATTAACAGCATCTGTGTAATTGAATATTCCAAAATGATTATGACCACTCTCCTGAAGAAACTTCAAGTGTTTTGAAGGCTGTTCACTGTGGAAGTCACTAGATGATGAAGAGAGGGGAGGTAATTCTCCATAGCACACAAGTATATGATCAGATTTATTATTATTATCTCCCTTGTTGGCATCTGATTCACTAGTAGAGATCTTAATAGCAGCGGCGGAATCACTCCCTTCAAAAGTAATGGTTGTTGAAGAAGAGGATTCACTTGTCACTGGATTATGATTACTATTATAAGACAAATGATGACTATAGGTTGACACAATACCGTTTTTCCCTGCCAATATGTGTTTATTGTTAATAGTATCCTTGGAATCTTTAAGTAATTCACTAATGGGTTCACTAGCATTGTCTACGCTCGTCGTAGAGGAAGAGGTTGTTGTTGAATTAACACACTTGTCTATCACAGGTGGTGACAATGACGAGGGCGTTGACAAGGGACATGAACTGATGTTAATACCACCGACATCGTCACTAGAACTAGAAGAAACCATTTGATGTGAAGATTCGGTCACTACCTCATTATTGTCTTTCCTGACCGTAATACAATCCGGGTTGTCAAAACCGAAAGTAATTCCTAGATTTTGTGGTTCGTCATTGAGACGCTTATCGAGAAAGATCACAGACTTGGATTTGAACTTTTTACCTACGTCGTTTGTCTGTTTGACAGTAGCAACCGACACATTATTTTTGGGGCCATTACTTGTAGTCTTAGTCTTTGTTTTGACTGTAACATGGTTTAATTTAAGGTCATCCACTGACTCATTAGATATATTGTCTTTAGAAGTACTAGTTTTGATGTATGAACTGGGATTGGGATGTTCTACCGTTGATAAAGATGAGCGGTCTAAGTTTGGAATACATTCAGTGACTGATTTTGACTTAGTTACGGTAAATGTCTCATTTTCAATGACGTTTTCACTACTGGACGACGGAATACCAGCAGCCGTATTCTCGTCCACAATTTTAATATTTTCTTGACTTCCACATTTCTGTCTGACAGTAATGGGAGTCTGACTATTTTCCTTACTGTTTTCTGGACTTGAACCAATAGAATGTCTTCGTTCTGTGGGGGTTCCCTTCCAAACAGTAGCCATCACATTGGTACTGTTACTTTCTTGGGAATCAGTACTGTCATCTGTTTTAACACTAGCCAATGATGTGCCACTCGGTTTTGGAGAGGCTGCCATCTTGGCGTAACTAATTGGAAGTTTAGGCGAGGTAGACTGATTGGTGCAGCCACCTTGACAAGCTGGCAGTGATTTAACCGACTCTAAATCGCTGTCATCCTGAACTTTCAAAAGCACTTCTGTCGGTACATCACCAGTTGAATTGCGTCTTCCATCACGAAATGACGCCTTCTTTTGGTTACCCCTATCAAGTGCTGGAAATGCTGACGGACTGAGGTCTCTAACCCTCTGATCATCCTGAGTTGTCTCAATGGTTGTAAAATTATGATATGGGGGCGGAGTCACAGATCTGACAGGTGGTTTGACACGTTGCTCCTCCTTAAATATGGGAGGTTTGTGATTAACTTGTTCCTTCACAAACTCTCTAACAGGAGGGGGAGGAGCCAAAGCAACAGGCCGTTTTTTCTTTTTTCGAACTTCAGTAAACTCCACTTCCACACTCTGAGCTGGATCAACATCTGTGAATATGTAATATTCATTGGGGACAAAGTGATCCCCATCGTCATTAACGGACATGGGCGGAGAGACGCAGTTGGCAGTGTTTATCTTAGCATTACCATTATCTTTGGACCTATTGTTTTTCATATTGTTTTGTTTTATATTATTTGTAGTCGTACCAACAACTTTAGTCTCTATTTTATTGTTGTTAGTTGTTTTCCCTTTACTCTTTTTATTATTATTATTTCCCCCATTAGCACTACTTTCTACTACAACAGCCGGTTTGCTTTCTGATGAGCAGTTCTTTTCTACTCCCTCGTTATTCTTTTCACTTTCCATTGAAGCACAATAATCCTCCACACAGTTTTTATCTACTTGCATATTTTTAGAATTTTCAAGGTCTGCCAAATCTTCAATAGCAGTTGTCAAAATTTTGTCATTTAAATTCAACTTTGTACTATTTTCCATTTTTAATTCCTCGGATGATGAATAATTAGGTTTTTCTTCATTCTCGGAATTCCGTCCCTGAGAATTTCCCATACTGTCAACACCAGAATTTTCCACCACTCCTCCTTCTTGTTCTTTTTCGTCTATACTGCTTATTTTAGGAGCACCAACTTGTGTTGGGACAATTTTTTCTTCCTCTGATGTGTCCTTTTCTGGTAGAATTTCACTAATATTATATTTATTATCTATGACTCTACTGGTTGTATTGATGGTTACTTGCTTCTTTTCTTTATTTTTCTTGTTTTTATTGTCCATTGTTTTTGCATTAGCGGATATAACATTATTGTCTGTGTTGTTAACGGCATTAAGTTTTTTGGATTTTTTGGTTCCATCGTTTTCTATAAAATCCACTAATTCATCAATCTGTTTTTTATCACCTACATAATTGTCAATATCTTGAGACAAGATCACTTTCTCTTTTTTAATTTTTTTCCGTTTCCTGTCCTGGTTCGACTGTGCTGTGATGTCCTCCAAATCTTTCACCTGTTGTCCAGAGACAGTGTAATGGTTGAATTGATGGAAATTTGATGGAAACGGTGATTCATAGTGAGAAGCGGTAGATCGATTCTTGCTTGAACTGACGATAGCCCCACCATGTGTCGAGCGTGGTGGTTCTCTCATTGGCCTGTAGGCTTCACCAGTTTTGTCCGAGAGGAAGGATCTCAAAGTAGGATTACCATTTTCATCTAAATTACTGTAATCCTTCTTCTTCCCTTTGTCATCTAAATCATCTGAAAATAAATAAATAAACAAATAAATAAATAAATAAATAAATAAAATCATGTCATCATTGGTATATATGCTTTGTTAAAACGATCTGAATATCAAAATAGACTTTCTGTGTACATTGCCATCAGATTGTGGACAACCTATACCAATTGACTTTGTAAACAAAATATCTGCAAATAAATAAATTAATTAGAAGTGACTTCTTCTTCATTTTGTGATCTAAATTAAGAGCAACTTTGCCTTCCGTGTGTGATCTATATCTGAAAATAATGAATTAAAAACAGCTTTGTATAATCAAAATGAGAGGAAAGCTATAAACAAGGTCAAGGTTATCAAATACAAAGCACCAATATTAATGTGGTTCTTGTACAGGATTCAAAATTAAGTCAAGTACACAGGACCAAGACTTGTAACTTTTCTATTGGACTTGTAACCAAAGACTGTGAATTTGTGTTTGAAGACTAGCACTTGAACGACACTAGGTATATGGCATGCAACAATTGAATAAATAAAGATTCATTATTTGGTTGTATGAATTACAAAATCATAACAAATTTGTTAAATAAATCAGAACAATTTATGTTACAATGCCAACATCTTTTTTTTCAATTGGTCCTAGATTGGTCAAGACCTAGGTCAGGATGACCCCATGACCTACAGTACGGACCAAAAGAAAGTAAAACACTAAGCTAACAAAGAACTGTCAAATAGGCAGCTCATTTCAGTCCCTAGTTAGCAGCTACCTATATATCTCTTGGCAGATTTTTAGCCACTAGCTATCCATATCTCGGAAACTTTGACAACCCAGCATTGTCTCTTTTTTGTTAGGTCAGTGATAAACTTTTGACAGGCCTGTACCGTAAATTTCCAATTGAACACTGTGTAAAGCAGGTTCGACTTTATTTGAAATATTAACGATCATTTTAACAGGTGAGAATCACTAATTACACACCTGAAGACTTTACCTGTGACTGACCTGACCACACCTTAATACCAGGATGTTGTTGTATAACCGATATCGGTGTAATAAGTGTACATGTAATGATGTACTTTTAACTACAATACCTTAATGTGATAATAATTAAAACAAACCCAAGTGTATTATACATGTATCTCAATATTATTCATTCTATTTTCTCAATACATGTACTTTAGAATAATCCTTGACACATATATATTGAATAATGTCAAATTTGTAGGTGATGCAAGCCCACTGTGACCACCTTTGTGTACCAGTGTCACATACAAGATGGAGATGTAAAGTACTGGAGGAATGTCTCAGAGAACACATGGAGGGTGTCTCAGAGAACACATGGAAGAGTATCTCAGACACATGGAGGGGTGTCTCAGAGAACACATGGAGTGTCTCAAAGAACACATGGAAAAGGAGTATCACAGAGAATATATGGAAAACATGGAAAAGTCTCATAGACGAGGTGTAAAAGAGGCAAGAACTTTAGAGGCTGGCAGAGAACACAAGGCAAACAGTCAACATACGACATGGATATGGCAAGAACGAGAAAGGCTGGCAGGGGAGAACTTTAACAGATAACCTATTTTCCACACAGAACTTAGACAGATGACCTGTGTTCTTTCACACCAAAATTTTGTGGATGACCTATGTTCCAAACTGAAATTTCACAAATGACCTACCGGGTATGTTCCAAAAAGAAATTCCACAGTTAGAAAAACCACTTCAAAAGATTTTTTTCCAATTTGTTATCATAAATGTTATAATCATTTATCTTTGAGTGAATCTCTAAAATGAAGATGAAATCAATATATGGTTCTATCAATGGTCGTCACTGAGTGTATCTGGTAAATTGATATCAATTATACACAGATTTTCTTTTATGTTAAAAATATAAAGCCCACCATATTCCTACACATTTCCCTATATACAAACTGGTCAATATAACATACATATATATACATAGAACAATGGAGATTTTCTGTCTAGGAGAACAAAATCCAGATATTCAAATAGGTTTTCTTGTAAAAGGTCAGACTAAAGTCATATTTGGAATATTATAATCATACAAGTACAGTAGAACCTTGTAGTGAAGACATAAAAATCTCAACATGTGGAACGGAACAGGATTTTTTTATTCTGGACATAGGCAAGTCTCCTTCTAAAAGAACCTCATCCCTTAGGTTGAGATTTTTATGTTTCCACTACAAAGCAGGAATAGATTTATTATTTTTCCATGGCTTTCTCACACTAGGTTCTGCCCAATTAGGATAAGAACCTAGCCTGCTAGGGGCTGTGATCTGTAGGGCAGTTTTTTAGACTACATGCCCACCAATTCCCTGTCAGTCCTTTAAGAAAATGGAGGATAATCAAGCTGGGTAAATATATTTTGTTCATGGTGAACTTAGAAAAATACTTTGTCCTGATAGATAAACAACTGGTGCTTCTCTAAACATTAATAACCCCCTCTCATCCTCCTACCCACACACCCATTCTTCTCCCTCCCTAGTCCCCCTCCAACCATCCTCTTCACAGACAGGTAAAATCATTATCTACAATTCCTGTCTTCAACAAAATTATGCTATAATTTATCACCCCCCCCCCCAACCTAAACCCCCCAACTAAGAAATTACAGGTAAAAACCACACTTTGTTGACAGTTTATAATAAAACCACAACAGATCACATGATCACCAGATAATTTCTAAAGTACCTGACCTTTAAGATGTCGTTTACAGTTAACATAAAACAAAACAATCCAACCGGCATCAACAGCTCATGAAGTAAATGTGTACACTAACTAGGAATCCAAATATTACCTGTCCACTAATCAACAGGTGTGAATCATCGTCAAACATCTACCACATCCTGTAGCCATATTAAATCCTAGAAAATGACCTTTTATCATACCTATATATATGTATATACCTAGGTTAGATAGGTAATAGAAAAATAAGGCTTTTCAAGGTGACTACTTATATATACACATAATATATGACTATCATATTTAACCATCATAACCGATAGCGACATGAGAAGAGCTAGCCGACAACACCTTTTTTCTGTCATTACCTTATTCCTGCCATAAACGGAACTACTTTCTCTCCACACAAGACCATCACATACATTTACCTCCAAAATAATTGAAATCAGAGGCATGTGACAGCAATATTAGATAGTTGAGTAAAAACTTCATATATCACGTGGACTAAAATGACTAATATTTACAGTCAGTATTTATTAATGGACTAAGTACAGTTGTCCTGGTATAATGTGTAGAGAGGAAAACATGTAACCCACAGGGACACACAAAATATAAATATCATCTGACACATACCTATATATAAAATATATACAATCAAAATCACAACTGTAAATACACAATACCCAAACAGATCTAAACATCAACATCAAAAACCTATAAATTTACAAATAATATTTGTTTTAAAGTTCAACTGCAAATTAAGTACAATTTACAATCAAATGTATTTATCTATAATTATATGTACGGTATCTTTAAAAGGTGCCTGTTTTGACCAGAGAAATCTAACTGGTAAACAGGGTAAACAGACCAGGGAGAGGTCACACCAGTGTTAATAAATATCAACTTACTACCCATAAGGTACCCTACCTTAAGGTCAATAATATAAAACTATAACCTACCTCACAAATTGTTCAATACACCTTCAACAACATAAAAATCTATATATTCCCCATACATGTGTTCATTGAGTCAAGTCGACTTTTTTCTCTCTAACACTAAGTGTGTAAATCAAAATCCTTCATCTAATGGTGTATTGCAGTCACATAAACATATTAATCAACAAAGCATGTTGGGAAAAATATTAAAACTCAAGGTTACTGAGCCGAGTGAGCCAGCCAGCAGAGAGAGAACTGGAAGCCAAATGAGAGACTGACGTATATATACTGTGTATATATAAAATGTGTATGTGTATGAAGTTGTTGTTTAGTGTGATCAATAGCCAGTGTTAGCAGTGAACAGAAATATAGTATTGAATCTAATAATATTATACAGCCAATACACTGTGTCAGGGTGTGTGTGTGTGTGTCAGTGTGTCAGGGTGTGTGTGCATCTTAGTGTTTTGATGTGCTTCAATTACACCCCAGTATTTAATTCAGACAAAAATATCAGATCTATATTTAAATGTGATGATTAATAAAATAGTGTTGTACCTGATACATATAAAACATAGACCATCCTACACACACACATACATACTATATATACTGTATACACTGGTATGTACATACTGGTAGGTATGACGAGTTTGCATTAGGAATTTTGGAATGAAGAGGTCCCAATAAGGGGCATTCTGATTGTAATTTAATTTGCATTAGGATATTTGGATTGAAAGAGGCCCCAATGAGGGGTATTCTGATTGTAATTTGCATTAGGATATTTGGATTGAAAGAGGCCCCAATGAGGGGTATTCTGATTGTAACTTGCATTAGGATATTTGGATTGAAAGAGGCCCCAATGAGGGGTATTCTGATTGTAACTTGCATTAGGATATTTGGATTGAAAGAGGCCCCAATGAGGGGTATTCTGATTGTAACTTGCATTAGGATATTTGGATTGAAAGAGGCCCCAATGAGGGGTATTCTGATTGTAACTTGCAGTAGGATATTTGGATTGAAAGAGGCCCCAATGAGGGGTATTCTGATTGTAATTTGCATTAGGAATTTTGGAATGAAGAGGTCTCAATAAGAGGCATTCTCATTGTAATTTAATTTGCATTGGGATATTTGGATTGAAAGAGGCCCCAATAAGGGATATTCCGATTGTAATTTGCATTAGGATATTTGGATTGAATGAGGCCCCAATGAGGGGTATTCTGATTGTAACTTGCATTAGGATATTTGGATTGAAAGAGGCCCCAATGAGGGGTATTCTGATTGTAACTTGCATTAGGATATTTGGATTGAAAGAGGCCCCAATGAGGGGTATTCTGATTGTAACTTGCAGTAGGATATTTGGATTGAAAGAGGCCCCAATGAGGGGTATTCTGATTGTAATTTGCATTAGGAATTTTGGAATGAAGAGGTCTCAATAAGAGGCATTCTCATTGTAATTTAATTTGCATTGGGATATTTGGATTGAAAGAGGCCCCAATAAGGGATATTCCGATTGTAATTTGCATTAGGATATTTGGATTGAATGAGGCCCCAATGAGGGGTATTCTGATTGTAACTTGCATTAGGATATTTGGATTGAAAGAGGCCCCAATGAGGGGTATTCTGATTGTAATTTGCATGAGGAATTTTGGAATGAAGAGGTCTCAATAAGGGGCATTCTCATTGTAATTTGGAACGAAGACGCCCCAATGAGGGGGATCCAGATTACAATACTCCAGTTTGCATTCCAAATTTTAAATGAAGAGGCCCAAATAAAGGAAATTCCGATGGTAATATAGGTTTCATTGATTTAGTACATATTTTAAAAATGAAAGCCACAATGTTGGTATTTTTGTTTGTTTTTTTTTTTGTTTTTTGTTTGTTTTTTTTTTGGGGGGGGGGTGTTGTGTTTTTTGTGGGGTTTTTTGTGTTTGTTTTTTTTTTTAATTAATTAAATTTAATGAAAATGAAGCAAATATTTTTTAAACTGAAACTTGACTTAATTTCCTAAACAATTCTGAGGTACCCATATGTGACAAATTCAATATCCATGAATACTTGCCTTTAAATGAGTTCTGCAAGGAAAGTAAGTCCAAAAACAAACCTGGTAGTGAGATAACAAACAGATGGTATACACCCGGGTAGAGATTGAATGAAAAAAGTCCAGTCTACAAACAGAGGAAAATTGAGATTCCTTTAATGGCAAATGCTCCATCTGGAACAAATGTCAGCCCAAGTAAGTAACGGACTAGCAATTCTATGGGGTATCAAATTATAAGGTTTTATATACATCAGAAGCACATCTTTATACCAAGTATTTGATTACAAAAGATATCAAACGTTACATTTTAACCTTCTTATCAGGCCTGACCAGCATACAAGCCCCTAACCTCATATATACACTTAAAAAGTAAGAACTCTACCAACTCCGCTAATTTCATATGTCATGCCATGGAGAAACATTTTATAGGGTACTGACAGCAGAACAATCAATGTTGCCGTGCTGTAGAACACATTCTGTTTAGCCAAAATAATACCATCTCTGGACACATTTTATAGGGTACTGACAGCAGAACAGTCAATGTTGCCGTGCTGTAGAACACATTCTGTTTAGCCAAAATAATACTCAATGTTGCCGTGCTGTAGAACATATTCTGTTTAGCCAAAATAATACTCAATGTTGCCGTGCTGTAGAACACATTCTGTTTAGCCAAAATAATACTCAATGTTGCCGTGCTGTAGAACACATTCTGTTTAGCCAAAATAATACTCAATGTTGCCGTGCTGTAGAACATATTCTGTTTAGCCAAAATAATACTCAATGTTGCCTTGCTGTAGAACATATTCTGTTTAGCCAAAATAATACTCAATGTTGCCGTGCTGTAGAACACATTCTGTTTAGCCAAAATAATACCATCTCTGGACACATTTTATAAATCACAGCAGGTACGTTACATTTTTGAACAAAAATCAATCTGTTGAGTCAAACAACAGGACAGTTTTAATGAGCATAATAATCAAAAACATCTCATAATAATAGGGACAAACACCAACATCTTCTGATATTTTGAAACTTTTATCTTAGGTATTATGGTACTGGTCAAGCTTTTGTCCGTGGTTGGCCTTCATCCAAGAGAAAACCCAGAGAACACAATTGACACTAGAGCTTGCCTAAGTTGGATTGGAACATGGAGGTGGGGGTGGGCTCTGTGATCCATCAGCCAGCATTTTAGATAACATAGCCAACATGAAGTTGTAACTTTTACAAACACTAATGGACAAGACGCGAGTCTACAAATCCAAGGTCTCTCACCGCTGTGAGTTCGAGTCCCACTCAGACCACATGTGAGAAAGTGAATTTTCCTTGTCATTGGCCTTTACTGGTTCACCCGGTGTCAGTATAATGTGACTGTGGTAGTGGTATGCTTGTCTGCGGCCTACTGACTCGGTGGGCTAGTACCTTATAATTAAAGTCGCCCTGAGTGAGCGCTGGTACAAGGCAGACCATAAAACACACTCACACTTCACATGTATACACAAAATTGTTCTTAGATTAATCCATAGAGATTAATAAAGTAGTTCTTATCATGAATAGCTAAAAATTGCTGATGTGACGTGAAGCAGCATTCTATATCAGCATAAACTTACACAACAAATGTTCAAATAATTTACTCAGTGTTATGTACAAACCTGTGTTCATATCATTGTCTCAGAATACTGATCAAAAGCATAGCTAGGATGTCACAATACATGTATTTTAATGACAAGCTTTATAATAATAGAAATTCATAATATCTTAATAATTTCAAATATGGTAATTATATGCAAGGCATAAAATAAAATGAATTAGTTATATCATTAATCACTTTTCTAATTAAAACGTTCCGTATAGACCTGAATACATCATTACATGCATTTAAATAAATTCTGAATTTTAAAACTGGTAGATCAGCTGAATTTTCATCAAATTTTTAACTTGTCATAATCAAATTAAATCTAGTAAAAAAATATACAGGTGAAGACTTCATTTGTGTGTTTACCTGTTTTACCCTCTTTTTTACATCTCAAGGCCACAATTTTTTTCTTTAAATATCACGGAATGAGGAAATTTGAGTCTAGTCACAAACACACTATCAGGTGGTGGTATATACAATCTAGGATTTTCAGTAAGAAGAGGGAAGTTGTTGTTGTAATGTTGTTTAATCTCGCATCAGCAGTTTTTCATCTATTCAAGACATAAACTAGCTTATGGTCGAGTTACAATCTCGAAATTTTCAGTAAAAAGATTGATTGATTGAATGGGGTTTCACATAAGTCAAGAATATTTCACTTACATGATGGAGACATCACCAGCTATAGGTAAAGTGGCAGAAAATTTTAACTTTGCAGTATGCTCAGGGCAATGTGCAGTAAGGGTTCTTGACCATGCAACACCTGCCATGACATGGGCATTGGTTTTTAAGGTTGCTTCAAAATGACTCCATGATTTTCATTTTCATTTCTAAATGCCAAGTGCTTGGCAAAACAACAGTCACCACCTATTTTCAAGTCTTGGCCTGGGTTTGAACCCACGAATGTACACATACAAAGTTAAAACTCTACCAACCGAGCTACTGTAGAGTTCAGTGAGAAGAGGGAGGCTACTGTTGTAATGTTGCTAATGTCACATCAGCAGTTTCAGATATTCATAACAAAAATCAGTTTATTAGGTGGAGTTACAATCTAGGACTTTTCAGTGAGAGAGGTAGTTGTTGTTGGTTCTAATGTTGTTTAGCACCAGACCAGCAGTTTTTTTAGCTATTCATGACAAGAGCAATGTTATTAATTTCTAAAGATTACACTATGTTTGTGTATGCATGAGGTGAGCATGTGGGTTTTATGATCTACTTGTACCAGGGCAACATTATGATGCTAACATACAGTCAGTATACCACAGACAAGCACATCATCCCAATAGTCACATACATTACCACCTGGAGAACCAGTCAATACCCTATTCTCTCATACCAAGTGCCAAGCAAGGAAACAGTATCTCAAATATTAGTCTTCTGTGTGACCCAGCCAGAGAAGGGTTGAGGGTGGGGTGAGGGGTAACCACAAATGACAAAATTATCATTAGGTTTTATAATCTTTGCAAATTCACAATCAAACTTTAAATAATTCATGACTATAGCCCAACACTTTATGCAGGGGTTGATCATCTTTGCTAACGGTAGGTAACTCAGTTCAACTATGACATGAAAGGAGGGTTACATATTTTGATACAGAGAAATTTTCTGTTATGACTGATCCCAGATGTAAAATGTCCTTCAACTATAGTGACCCCTTGACTTGTGACTACCAGTTCTGAATGTTCAAATATTTGTCAAAAGATCAGATAAGACAAATCTTATTTAAGTTTATAGATGAACCATCTTGGGATTTAAACCCATGACCTCAGTTACAAGACAAACCTCTCGCTCTTATCATGGTATCAACTCTGTATGAAAATGCAGGTGGTCTTAATTTTAAAAGTTTCATTAATACAATCACTCTACTAAGCAATTTTAATCCCTCCTGAACCCCGAGTAAATTCTTGAAAACAATGCCAATCTCAGCTGATAACAAAGGTGGTCACTCTACAAGGTTTTCTTTAACCCTTCATCACCCAGGGTAAATTCTAAAATACACAACTAATGAGCTGATCAACAGAAGTGGTCACTCTATAAGGAAAAATTTAACACTCCATCACCCCAGGTAAATTCTAGAACACTCGACCAATATCAGCTGAAAAACAACGGTCGTCACTCTACAAGACTGTCTTTAACCCTCAGTTACCCAGGGTAAATTCCAGAAGACACTGTCAATATCAACTGAATAACAAAGGTGGTCACTCTTACAACAGGGTCTGTTACCCTCCATCACCCGGGGTAAATTCCAGAACACACTGTCAATATCAACTGAATAACAAAGGTAGTCACTCTTACAAGAGGGTCTGTTACCCTCCATCACCTGAGGTAAATTCCAGAACACACGACCATTATCAGTTGATCAAAATTCAGAGCAGAAATAAATGTTAATTCAACCGCCTTAATATAAATATAGAACTTACAATCCCATAATTTCAACTTAAAACTGAATCAGTTTTTTTCCACTATGACAAGGGAAGTAACTCAAACTTTCCAAACATAAAAATCCTCAAAAAGTGAAAATATTTGAATTCATTTTAAACAAAACACGAATTTTACATACCAAATAAATGAACAAAGTATATTTCTGCTGTAACTATTGAGAAAACAGTTGAAACAAGGTCCAGATGAAGACCAAAGATTACCAAGAGCTTTGACTAGCTATACACTTGTCAACATGCAACAAATACACTTGTAAACTGCTGATTTATCAAAAAAAAATTTATAAACAGAACACCAAGAGTATGTTAAATTGTAAACCTTATAAATAAGTGGCCCTAATGTACAGGTTTTATTGATGGAAATAAAAAAAACCTTAACACAAGGGTGAATATATACAGGTGGTATTCATTACCCTTCAGTGTTTCAATCTAGGATTTTTCAGAGGGCCATCTTCAAAATTTTCCATCTAAAACAACAACGACAACATCAATATTTTTGCATTCATGTAATATTTTATTATGGCCCAATAATACCTAACACTGTCATATGACAAAACAAGGGGTCAATGGCTACATAGCCCCTTCTAGGATGAACACTGCATGACTATACTGATTTTTAATGAAATTTTAGCAAAATAAGGGGTCAATGGCCGGTCCCATGGCCCTTTCTAGAATGAACACTATACTGATTTTTAATGAAATTTTAGCAAAATAAGGGGTCAATGGCCGGTCCCATGGCCCTTTCTAGAATGAACACTATAATGATTTTTAATGAAATTTTAGCAAAATAAGGGGTCAATGGCCGGTCCCATGGCCCTTTCTAGAATGAACACTATAATGATTTTTAATAAAATTTTAGCAAAATTAGGATCAACGGCCATTTCTAAGATGAACACTCACTTTACTGATTTTAATGAAATTTTAGCAAAATAAGGGGTCAATGGCTGCCCCCATGGCCCTTTCTAGAATGAACACTATACTGATTTTAGTGAAATTTTAGATATCAACTGGTAAAAATAACATTAGAACAACTGAATTAAATATTTATAGTATGTCACATGTTGGATTGAAAAAAAATCTGACAGCATAAAATAAAACTATATGGTGCCACCTACCTGTGATGTGAGGTAGAAAAGGAAAATAAATCTCATAAGGCCTTAACGGTGGTGGTAGCCGGGCATGAGGGTGATGTAACCACATGATTAAAACCCCTCCCCTCCTCACTACGTCATGTTCACTCTTGTCCTTACAATATCACCTTAATCTATTTGTGTAAATGTGGGATAGTCGAGAAGACAAACAGATAAACTAATGTAACAACGACGATCGTGTGGAAAATTCGGAGTGAGCAAAATTTCAGACCTCGTCCAAAGTACATGTATCAACTCCCTACATACATATAGTATGCAGAGTATATACTAACAAGTCAACTGACAATATACATTTAAATATTAATCAACACGAACATACTTAAAGCATACACATGATAGTAACCGACTAAGTTAGACTAAAGCCTGCCTGGATCGAGGAGAGGAGCGTCCTTGTTGAGAGTTACGACTTATTAGGTAGATAATACCTGAGTGTTAGTTTTACCTGTGTAGACAGTATTTAATGATAATATAAACGATATGACCAGACAGGACAGAATTCTCTGTGTGAGTGTGGACAACATAGAAATGAGATGGTCCACCAACCGGTGAACGACTATAACTGGGGTCTAAGGACAATCTTTATCATCAAAGTTTTATCTACTAAGCAGAGATATAAATACTAGTTTGTATAAAGCCAAGGTCAAATATATAAAAATATACTTCAATACTTGTGGACAGTGTCTAACTCTTAGTCAAACCTGTCTATAAAGACCACTCAAGGAAACAGTGGCTATTATATATTCTATATAACCCCTCTAGAAATGTGGACACCTCTAAACATCTATATGCTTGTCTGGTTTATTGACAAGTAATTAAAACACATGGGAAGATTTTGAAAACTAGTCACAAGACTGAACACAAATACAGTGATCAAAACTTAGGCCAGTCTGGCTGCAGTTCCAAAACCTGCAACTTCTCAGTCTGGCCCATAAACTTACAAATTCTTATGTTGCTGTTGTTGTGGAATATTGCTTAACGTCGCATCAGCAATTTTTCAGCCATTCGCGACAAGAACTACTTTATTAATCTCTATGGATTAATCTATGAACAAGTTTGTGCATGCATGTAAAGTGCATCTACCTACAAGTTCTTATGAAGTATTATAGACAATGTACCTTGGTATTATGTATGCAGGGTGATGGGTTTGAATAGGTTATATCTTGTTACAGATAAAATACTTAGATCATCCTCTACAATCAAGGCTACCGTAATTATAATTAGGTCATCACAGGTTAATTAGGTCATATAATATTACCTATCACTGATGGAAGATAAATAGTATTAAGGACCATCCTCTCTCGGAGTAAAACTCACGTGTACATCTTTACTGATAACTAGAGATGTGCCTGCCGATGATCAATCGTTATTAATTATCAGTAGATTGTGATCAGATTTTGAGTGCTTGATTGAAGTATTGAATAGTCTATGACTGGTCCCCCATTTGGCAGGAAAAACCTATGGGCATCACCACTGATAACAGATAAAATTCTGACTGTATGTTGTTACACATCATTACATAACTATAACAGCTGATTACGACATTATATTACATAATGCCTAGAACAAAATCCTCCAGAGTATTATTAGAAATCTCTATATCAACACAACTTCCAAATTTTCTCACAAACAATGTTATTATGCAGCATATTTCAAATAGTAAACTTTTAATGTTTGTTAACAAGAACATTTTACACAGACCCATAATTTGCATAATGAAAATTCAAACTTCAATACAAAAGACACCTGTCAATTTAATAAACATACTCAATCCTTAACACATTTTATAATGCTTACAGACATCACCTGTCCATAAAGGGCAGCCAGATTAGAACATCACTAGTACCGGTAATTGAAACACGACTGATGCAGACAACACCTAAATGTTGACATCACCAACCTTGGCACCACCAATATTGACACCATCCATGCTGACCTCACCAACCTTGGCATCATTGATGTTGACACCACCTATGCTAACATCACCAATCTTGGCATCACTGATGTTGACACCACTGATGAAAACACTACCCATGCTGACATTACTGATGATGACAGTACTGATTCGGAAACCACCAATTCTGACATCACCAACCTTGATGTCACTGATGCTGACACCACTAATGTGGGACACCACCAATGCTGACTCAATAAAATTGGCATCACTAATGTTGACACAACTGGTACTGACACAATCAATGCCGAGATCAATCACCTTGGCAACTGTGATGTTGACACCACCAATTCTGACATCACCAACCTTGGCATTACAATACTGTGTTGACACCACTGATGCAGATACTATCACTGATGACACCACCAACCTTGGCATCACTGATGTTGACTAAACTGATATTGACACCACTAATGCTGACATTACCAGCCTTGACATCACTAATGTTGACACCACTAATGCAGATACCAATTTTGACATCACCAACCGTGGCATCACTGTTGTTGACACCACTTATGCAAAAACCACCAATGCCGACACATCAACCTTTACATCAATGATTTTGACACCACCAATACTGACTGAGGAAAATAAGATTTAGATTACTCAATACTCATCGAAAAGATTGGCAATAGCTCTAGGTTTCCATAAATTTAAAATAATTAGTAGCCAAATTTCCAAAATTTGTGAAAATATAGTCCTTTTTTAAAATATTTTTCCACAAATTTGCTAAAATAGGCTGCCTTTTGAAAGAAATCCTAAGAAATTAGTAACCAATGGCGATTTTGGCTACCAGGAATGGAAACATAGAATAGCTGGTCTATGGACACAATTTTTGATGACCTGAAATTTTATTTTGGGTCCTTTTGGATGAAAACACTACCCATGCTGACATTACTGATGATGACAGTACTGATTCGGAAACCACCAATTCTGACATCACCAACCTTGATGTCACTGATGCTGACACCACTAATGTGGGACACCACCAATGCTGACTCAATAAAATTGGCATCACTAATGTTGACACAACTGGTACTGACACAATCAATGCCGAGATCAATCACCTTGGCAACTGTGATGTTGACACCACCAATTCTGACATCACCAACCTTGGCATTACAATACTGTGTTGACACCACTGATGCAGATACTATCACTGATGACACCACCAACCTTGGCATCACTGATGTTGACTAAACTGATATTGACACCACTAATGCTGACATTACCAGCCTTGACATCACTAATGTTGACACCACTAATGCAGATACCAATTTTGACATCACCAACCGTGGCATCACTGTTGTTGACACCACTTATGCAAAAACCACCAATGCCGACATCATCAACCTTTACATCAATGATTTTGACACCACCAATACTGACTGAGGAAAATAAGATTTAGATTACTCAATACTCATCGAAAAGATTGGCAATAGCTCTAGGTTTCCATAAATTTAAAATAATTAGTAGCCAAATTTCCAAAATTTGTGAAAATATAGTCCTTTTTTAAAATATTTTTCCACAAATTTGCTAAAATAGGCTGCCTTTTGAAAGAAATCCTAAGAAATTAGTAACCAATGGCGATTTTGGCTACCAGGAATGGAAACATAGAATAGCTGGTCTATGGACACAATTTTTGATGACCTGAAATTTTATTTTGGGTCCTTTTGGATTGAACTCTGACTTATTGAAGTATCAATGACATAGACAAACTTGAATTACAGTCTCCCTAGCCCTGTGTAAAGTTAAGACCACAAGTTTGCACCAGGTCTTACTATATTAGTTTTACAAGTTTTCACTCAGCAACATCATTTTAGCAAGACAGCGATCAAAATTCATTGAAGCAATAATTAAGTTTTGGCAAAACAAAAAAAGCAAACAAACCTGTATCATTAGAACTCTCTTGGGAAAAATCTGATGAATTGACGCTTACTTCCTCATCACTGCACGATAATGGCGAGACACCATCCTCACTCTGAGAATCAGCTGGACATTTAAGTTTCATTTTGACGAAGAAATGTTGAAAAGTCCTGATTTATGAAGCACAGTAACAAGCAATCAAATCATTTCCTTGAAATTAAATCGAAATATTCTGTCCGAAAAAAATCCCAACGAGAAAATCTGTCCAAATTTCACATATATATTATACATATATATAACGAACACACATACAATTATACATGTATATATATATAAATATCTCCAAATTATTTTTTGCGACTAACGAAAGTTACTGGCATCAAGTCAAACCCCCCTACATATTGTGTGTACACTGCCAATCAACATCATCATCATCCCAGTCGGTATACCAAGTCTATACTACACAACAGTACTGATTTACAGTATGTTATATAGTACTTTGTCTACATTACTGTATAGTGTTTAACCTTACTCCTCTCCGTGTCTCAAGTATCCACTTCCACACAGTATAACAATATCTACTTCTCTCTCATTCATAATATGTGATAAACAGGAAGAAATGATCGTATAATATCTAATAATATGCTTGATTTAACTTGAACATAAAGATGTGTAACAGAAAATTTAATAAATATTATTGTTTAAACAAAAAAAAAAAAAAATATATATATATATATATATATATATATAATGGTTTAGACAAAATAAATATTATTGTTTAGTAAAAATAAATATTTTTGTTTAGATCTTGTTGTTGTCATCTCAAAACCATTCTGTTTTTCATTTCAGTATGAATTGTAGTTAAATTTATGAAAAGACAATTTTAATCTCTTTCTCAATTCAGATAACCTTATATTTTACCTAAATATTTGTTGTATAATATTTACTGAACCAAGACAAGACCTTGAACAAGGAGCAGTTTTAATATTTCAGTGTCAATGACACATAGAGCGCTTGTTTTTAGAAGTTTTCTTTACTTGTTTACTGAAATCTTCACAAATAAGATGTTCTCTTCAATTGGTAAAGGACTGTTTTCAAATTTACTAACCTACATAAAGCTAATATGAGTTTAAGTTTAGTAGGTTTCAACTTTCCACAAATTTAAAACTATTAGTAGCCAAATCTACAAAATTTGTAAAAATATAATTCTTATTTTTTTTTTTTTTTTATTTTTTTTTTTTACATTTTTGAAGAGTTTCTTAAAAATTAGAAGCAGATTGTGATTTTGTGGCTTCAAGGAATGGAAACAGGATTACAGTCAAGATTTATTTAATTGTTCTTTATCTCTTACCTGTGATAATTCCACTTATATCAAGAGATAACCATGCAGCCAGCATAATTTGTTTTCTTTTGCAATCTGCTGTGAAGGTACATGTAATAAAGGCCTTGTTTCTGAAAATTTTTAATGTTTGTTGGTTGTAACGTTGTTTAACATAACATCAGCAATTTTAAGCAAATCTGGACCAGATCAAAAGTTTATAAATCTCTAAAGATTAAGCTATGTATGAGACATGAGGGTGTATTTTATGGTCTGCCTTGTACTAGCACCAACTAAGGATGACTTTAAAGTGCTAGCTCAGTATGCTGCGAACAAACATACTACTCTCCCTATCTCAATATACTGACACATGATTAACCAGTCAATACTCTGTCCTCTTAATAATGAGCACCAGGCAAAGAAGCAGTGTCTCAAATTTTAAAGTCTTGTGTATGACCTGGCTGCAGTTCAGATACACAACCTTCCTTTTTCACATTTCTTATTTTGAGCATGCTCAGATGGCACTTTAAGATGAACAATACAGGGGAAGATAACACAAATCATAAAGAAAGACTGAGAGAGAAACAACATGGGTTGATCCAAGACAAGGTTAAATGGTGTTTCATGTCCTCAGCAAAGACTTTTATCTAGGCAATCAACTCTAGGATGGTAGAGCAGTAACCAATGACTTCTGGCAAGCCCACTGATAAAATTCTTCACACTAAGATGAACCTGTTTGGTATTTCAACTTTGGCAATGAGATACCCAGTGATCCATGGGACCAGTGGATTAGACAACTTGAGCCCTGATACAAGATAAAGCTACGCTGGCCCCACCTTCATCCCAACACCACAACAATTACAAAACATTTTAACAAATGACAGTCAATAGGGTTCACCGCTGTACCACATGATCATAACCTCTTAACATTCGTGCAGAATGTTTTGGAAAACATTTATGCTGCAAATTCCCAGATTAACATCATTTTACAGGAAAACGTCATCTTATGCCATTCCATACCCATTAATACAAGTGTTCTGCACAAATTGTAGAGGGTATCATGTGGTACAGCGGCAAATTCCATTGGTAAATTAGATCAACAAGTTAGCAATAAGCTGCAAGAAAACAACCTTCAGACAAAGCTTTCCGACTGTAAAGGAAATTTTATGGCCTTTCAGTCAGGTGAGCTAGTAAGTAGGCATGACAATACATACACCAAGTCAACAATAACTTGTAAGCCGGTTGACATTAAATCACAGCTTCCTGTTGTATTCAAATGTTATTCAGGAAGTCTTAATAATCATAAACAGAAGACAAGCTTCCTGGTGGTATAGACACACATAAAGGTCAATATGTTTGACCTGCTAGGATGACCCTTATGACATGCATATTAATTAAGTTGACCTAACTAATCATCCTTTGTGTGATGCTTGTAAAACATCTGTTCTTACCTCTAAGATTTACGAAGGCTGAAACAGCATGACATTTTTCTAAATCACATGATGAATGAGACCTGTTTATTATTCAAATTAAAAGGTCAAATAACGGGGTCATCCTTGTCACAATGTAGCAGCAACACACCACAATTTGTAATATTACTAATCTGCTGTCATCAATCAAGGTCAACAAGTATTACTGAAGCAAACAAAGTTGTTGGTCAATTGTTGATATGGGAGTGTAGTTTAAAATTTGACATGTTTGCATATATATATAACATTAACCATTTGTTCACCACTTGCTGCTAATTTATTTTTTAAGGGTCATCTAAGTAGGAAAATTCAAGTGAAAACCATTTCGTTGAAAAGCGTGAAAGAGGGGTATAATTATGAAATTACTTACACAAGCGTGAAGATTTATAAATAAAAATACAGTAGGAATAGATAATTTAGGAAATTTTAAAATATTTGTAGCATGTTTTAATGAAAATAGTGCAAAAATACACGTGTTGGGAAAAATAGTTTACACCTTGTATAACGAATTAATTTAGAAAAATGAAAAGATATGAATATAGTCAACGTCATAGGGCAGTGCAAAGGGGGCAGAGTTTGTTAAAGAACTACGAGGTTTTTGAAAACTCGACAATTTACGGTTGAGGTTTTATACGATTTGTTTTCCTTTTAAAAATGCGTGTACCAGGCGTGATAGTTCATATTCTAAGGCTACCAACGATCCAAGGAAAGATTATAAAAGCTAAGTTTGTATATTACTTGATTATTGTTGAGGCATATTCGGTTTTATATAGTTCAACATTGTTGAAACAAAACAATATTCACCTCAATTCAAATAGAACAGTATTGTGTGACCGTGCACTTTTAGTGACTTGTTGTATTTTGGATTATTAGTGGCCTTAGAATATAAATATCACGCCTGGTACACGCATTTTTTGAAAGGAAAATAAATCGTAGATAACATCAACCGTAAATTGTCGAGTTTTCAAAAACCTCGTATTTCTTTAACAAACTCTGGCCCCTTTGCACTGCTCTATGATGTTGACTATCCTAATATATTTTCATTTTTTAAAATTAATTCGTAATACAAGGTGTAAACTATTTTCCCCAACACGCGTATTTTTGCACTATTCTCATTAAAACATGCAACAAATATTTTAACATTTCTTAAATTATCAATTCCTGCTGTATTTTTATTTATAAATCTTCACGCTTGTGTAAGTAATTTCATAATTATACCCCTCTTTCAAGCTTTTCAACCAAATGGTTTTCACTTGGATTTTTCTACTTAGATGACCCTTAATAATAATATGTTGTGGCTATATGTAGGTTTGTGTAGTATATGACAAACTTTCTCACACTTAGATCTGCCAAAGTGGGATTTGAACCTAGGCTAGAAGAAGAGGCATTATGATACAAAAGTGCATGCTTTAATTTAGACTACTCTGCGGCCGAGGCCCATATGGGGTGTAAGATCTGGCACTGTCTGCATTCAACCTCACAACCTGGCATTTACATAGTTAACACCATTAACTGAGCTATCATGGAGTAATCATTACAAAACATTATGTCAACTTGTTTATTTCAGTATGATTATGTTGGCAGACTAGATTGATGACATAACTCACAAAAATCTAATGTACAACTCCTAAAGGGAGGGGGTTCTCAAACTATAAAAGGACTACATTACAGCTAGACCATTTAAATAATATATTAACTTGTTTAATAAAATATGATCAATAATATAATCCACAAACCACAAGCACTTCACTTCACTTCCAGCCCCCTTCCCTCCCCCACAAACTCCTCAACCCTTCCTCGTCACACAAACAAACAAGTTTTCTACAAGGTCAGAGATTTACATGGATATTCCTAACATCATAAATATCTTAGATTTCTGTAAAAGAAGGAAATGCTTGTATATGACATCATCTTAGTACAAACATTGTCATGATATGGGGCTCAATAGAGGGGTGGATTGCCATATGGGGCTCAAAAAGGGGGATGACTGTCATGACGTGGGGCTCAAGAAAGGGGTGAATTGTTATGATATGGGGCTCAAGAAAGTGATGCATTGTCAACATATGGGGCTCAAGAAAGGGGTGAATTGTTATAATATGGGGCTCAAGAAAAGGGATGCATTGTCAACATATGGGGGTCAAGAAAGGGGTAAATTGTTATGTTATGGGGCTCAAGAAAAGGGATGCATTGTCATGATATGGGGCTCAAGAAAGGGGTGCATTGTCATGATGTGGGGCTCAAGAAAGGAGTGAACTGTCAAGATGTGGGACTCAAGAATGGGATGAATTGTCAAGATGTGGGGCTCAAGAATGGGGTGAATTGTCATAATATGGACCTCAAGAAAGAAGAAGAATGCCATGATGTGAGGCTCAAGAAAGGAGTGATACAAAATGTACATATTTTGTAAGTGTTTGTTTACACATGGTATTTCCATAAAACAATCTGATAATGTGTGTATTTATGACTAAACCTGCTTCAAAAGACTACAGTACATGTATGTATAGTGACACTAAAACAACTGCCACCAAAAACATTTATAAATTTGTTCACAAAGAAAAAATACCCCTAACCTGATTAAAAGTCAAAATTCTATTGATGTTTAGTAAAATATAAATCGATCTCTATAATATCAAACGCAAATAAAGGATAAGCAATCATCTTTATAAAACACATACATTTGTTTTTATCAGTAAACAAAAATTCAAAATCACTTGAAAGTATTTTCCTCAAGTCCTGTTAATGATGCTGCAGTTTGATGGTATAAGGGAGGCAACTCTAAAAGCAATTATACCAACACCATCAATGTTCAAGGCCATTAATAAAGATCTATCTCACAAAAAATATTCACATGTGTTACAAGAGACAATTATTTATTCAAATGCCCAACATCTGGTAGGACAGTATTATCTGTATATGACCTGCATAATAAATAGGGTATACGTTTTTTTTTATTTAAAACTACAGCCAATGGACCTAATTGCTAACCTGAGAACTTTCAATATTGTTATAGACAATTTCCATAAAATTTCTATGAATTAAAGTACCTCTAAAAAGTGCAAATAAAACATGACTTGACCCAGGGATGAAACAGCTAAATAATCTAAGTTCTACATATTAATGTTCATTGGAAAATTGGAAAGGCTATTTAAATGGGTTGTTAGTATAAGATCCTTTAAGTTCCCCAATTTGGGAATGCAAAAGCTACTGTTTCTGCTAAAGATGTAATGTAATGTCTCCTAAAGATGTTACATCTAAAACCTCTTAGTACTGTAGACTAGATTTTTACAAACTGAATAATGAATTGTCCTAAAGGATGCTATGTCTAAGGTCTAATTACCGTATGCTTATTGAATTTTTTTTTCAAAATAATTTAAAGGTGCCCATCTCGAATTCCACCTTTTGGGACCAACAGCAAAGACATAATTTGTAAATGAGCCTACAACTAGTCCTAAGAATACTGTGTCATGTCTAAAATATCTAGGGCCTTTTTATTGTTCCTACTGGAAATACCAGTAATAACTAGAACTGTCTCTGAAGAGGTTAATACCCCCCTTCCCAACTTTTGATCTGGGGACAAATTGTATGTATGGCCAAATTGTAATGTGAAAAATTCTGTGTATGAAAATGTTAATAATTTGAGAAAATACATGTGATGAAACCGATAATGGCAGGTGCACATGTTCTTATGATGCTCAATATCTATGCATAGTTTTTAAAAAAAATTGGATCATACTATATAATCCAGCCAAAAAAGGAGGTGCACATATTCAATGACTAAGTTAAACTACCCATAAAATATGAACAAAATAATATAATCCAACAAAAATAGGAGGTGCACATGTTCAATAAATATAGAAATATCCTGCAAAGTTTCAGTCTTCTTGGTTAAAAGCTGTAAGACTAAGAGGAGTTGATTACACAAAATGAGTACCCCTCATATGGAATATTGTTGAAAAATGACTAAGTTTAACTACCCGTAAAATCTGAAAAAAAAATATAATCCAACCAAAATAGGAGATGTACATGTTCAATGTATATGGAAACATCCTGCAAAGTTTCAGATTTCTTGGTTAAAAGCTGTAAAAGGAGTTGATTACACAAAATGGGTACCCCTCATATCATAGGTCAAAGGTCAAAGTCAAGGTCACAGTGACCTAAATTTGGTACATGACACATCACCTTCCCATGATGCATCCACATACCAAGTTTGATAATCCTAGGTGCTATGGTACAAAAGTTCTGTTTCGACCGGATGCACACGATTTTACTATCATAGAGGTCAAAGGTCAAAGCCAAGGTCACAGTGACCTAAATTTGGTACATGACACATCGCCTCCCAATGATGCATACACATACCAAGTTTGATAATCCTAGGTGCTACTGTACAAAAGTTCTGTTCCGGACACAAAGATGCACAAGGTTTTACTATCATAGAGGTCAAAGTCAAGGTTACACTGACCTAAATTTGGTACATGACACATCGCCTTCCCATAATGCATACACATACCAAGTTTGATAATCCTAGGTGCTACGGTACAAAAGTTCTGTTCCGGACACAAAGATGCAAAAGGTTTTACTATCATAGGGGTCAAAGGTTAAAGTCAAGGTCACAGTGACCTAAATTTAGTACATGAAACATCCCTTTCCCATGATGCATCCACATACCAAGTTTGATAATCCTAGGTGCTACGGTTCAAAAGTTCTGTTCCGGACACGAAGCGGGACAGACGGACAAGGTGATTCCTATATACCCCCCCCCCCCCCCCAAACTTTGTTTGCGGGGGATATAATAAATTTAAAGGACCCTCTTTTCAGTTTCCCCATTTTTGGCCTACCTGCGCTGCCAAGATCTTTGCAAATTAAATATTACTGGTAAAAAAAATGCTGCAAATGATTTTTTTAAAAATTCCCAGTATTTTTTCCTTTATGGGGACATGTCAGTCAGTTCTGGGATAATGAAGCAAACCTGAGTACATGGTTACAACATATCATAAGTCATATTATGAAAAAAATATTGTGGCATTCTTAGGATCTTGTAATTGTTAACCAGAATATATATCAACATCTCATCCTTAGATACCTAACATGATTACAAAATACTGCAGTAATACTACAACCTATAACTGTAATACCATTACAAAACATTATTACCGGTGATTATCGGTACTGTAATATATTTAAGAAGACAGTTATCCCTATTCTAATTCAAAACATACTTTAAAGGGAAAAGCAAGGATTTTCTGAAAATGATACTATAAATAAGTCCGGGTTTTCCAAATCCATTTAAAATGATTGTGACAGATCACACGGACCACCTCCCATACTAATTGGACATCTCTGACTTTTATATCTAATTCTATGAAAAAATAAAGGGCATTCCGGATGAGACACAATCACTTACGGACACTGAATTGATGACATCATAATCATATTATGTAAAAATGTCAACAAAATTTAATGACGTCATATTCCGAAGGCACGGATGGTGGCATGAAAACTGAATATTTGATGCAAATATTTGCTTAAAAAATCGCCTTTTAGCGTGTAAGTAAAAGAATCCTACACCACAGGAAAATATTCATTCTCGTTTGAGATATCTTTGTAAGTTTTCATTCATCAAACAAGATGGTTCGGTACCGAATATGCACGTGCAAGTACCTGGAAAATTTGAAGCAGTATATTGTGATTTTACTGTCGAAATTTGCGACAGTATATCGGCGATTTTACTGTCGCAAATTTTTGATGGGCGTTACAAACAGAATGAATTAGAATACATTTTGTCAAGTAAAACATGTGAACTCAATGGCAATGGTACATAATCAAACAATATTTCAAGTTTATTCCCACATTTAACTTGGGGTTTTGGAAATATTCCTTTGTAAAGACCAATTTGGACATCTGACATAAAAGATTTTTTAATAAAGTTTCACTGAAATCTGTCCAGTGGTTTTGGAGAAGCCGAAAAAAGTTGTTAATCAAAAACAAACATCCTAATCCATGTTCGAATCACAATCCAGAAGCAAAGTAAATGTAAAAACTTTGGAACTGACAATATTAACAATGCTTCCATGCACACACTCAAATATACAAGCTGTAATTATGGTCCTATAACTGCTGTAACTATTTCAAGCAAACTTGACAACTTTCTTTATGATTAGCTGACTTGGAATAGCCATGGCAGTTATAGGACCACAATAACCACATCTCCACAGTTCAATGCTTATATTTATATAATTTGCAATTACACTGGTCCTAAACCAGATGATTGCTGATCTTTTAAATTTCAAATTCTCACATGACAAACAATGTAACACCACTAGAAGTAACAGCCATGTCACTGGAACAATGTGACAACCTTGACTATAGAATAGTGTGCTGTCACTGTGATGTATTTTTATGTCACATTTAGGTCGCATGCTGACATAATTATTGCATGATAGAGTGATTAAGATTTTAAAAGATAATAGGAAAAACATGCAATAAATGTAAACATGTATAACAAACTTTTTTGTAAACTTTTATCGTTTCTAACTAACGTAGAACCATTTGTATACTGGTATTTAAAACAGGAAGCCTTGTGTGGAACAATCATATGGATAGCTAAATGCTTGATAGCCTTACTGTGAAAGCATAGTATTAGCTAGGTTTCCACAAATTTAAAATAATTAGTAGCCAAATTTCCAAAATTTGAGAAATTATAGTACCTTTTAAAGCATTTTTCCACAAATTTGCTAAAATAGGTTACTTTTTGAAAGAATTTCTCAGAAAGTAGTAGCCAATGGCGATTTTGGCTACCAGGAATGGAAACATAGATTAGTAGACAGGGAGTGATGTTTAATCATCCAGGGATGTAGATAAGCAGAGGCCCAGTAGCCCATGGCTCCTAAAAATCAGTCTGGGCCCCTAAATATTTACACATTTTAGCTATTTAGTACTATTAAGCTTCATCCCTGTCATCCCCAATTTCACTTAGAAAGATCAGTAGTTCAATGGTTGCAATGGTCTTGCAGGTTCTGATATGCCATTTGTGGTTTATTATTGGTTTTATAAATTTTTTTTTTCATAAGATTGCCAAAGAAATGCACACCACTGGTCTGAAAATAAAAAGAATCTCATGCATGTTGTATTTGACGAAAGACAAAATCATGACATTATAGTTCATATATACTGATTTTACCTTTTGAATGTTTCTTTTTCTTCTTTTTTTTTTCCATCATCTGAGGCTAGATCTAAACTGGAAATGTGACGACCTTCTGGCATGTTAGAAACAGACTGGTTGTTCTTAGAAGAGATTAAAGACCCTATTGAACTCCCCACTTTATCCAACTGATCTGCGTGTCCAAAAGGGGGACAATCCCGTGGAAAGACAGATTTCTCTACTTGAACACTATCACTACTAGTACTGCCATAATTTGGTCTACCGGTATACTTTTGATATCGACTGTAAAATGGAAAACTGATACCCTCATCTACTCCGCGTGATGAAGATGCACCCCTATCATCGACACCTCGTAATGAAGATGCACTCCTATCTTGCAGAGCTTTTTTACTACTATCAAATGAAAATGTAGACGTTCCATAAGTGCCACCATTGTAGTCCTCTGTACTTTCAAGTTGCATGGGGGTATAATAATTTGAACTTCGACCCCTGCTATAAAGACTCCGGTGTGGATTTATGCGAACATCATCATCATCACTTTCATCATCGGTTTGAAAATCGTCACTTTCATTGTTTGAATTTCTGATACTATACGTCTGCATTTCCGTACCATCCATGTGAGTTCCTCTGTACACATCGGTATCACTGTCTTTCCCCACAGAATTATCGCTACGGGGCGATTCAATGTCATTTTGTGAGTTCTTGTCAGACTCAACTTCATGGACTTCATCGTATTTTAGGTTATACCTGATACAGGGTTGACCGATTCGGACTTGTGAAGGAAAGTAATCAAAACAACCCCTATCATCGCCTTCACTATCATCATGATCTGAATAACTACCGACACTAGTTGTTGCTTTACTGGAGTTATATATCCCCGAATCGTTGTCGGTACGTTTTTCAACTTGTTCTATATCAACAATGCAGTGATCAGAGTCCGGGAAATAAGGTAGATTTGGTGGAATTATAGTGCTACGCTGAGGTGTTACGTCATCTTCATCACTACTATTACTTGAGCTTTTATCATCATCATTATTATGCCGCAATCTAGAGGATCCCCCTGATCCAAGGGACATCTTCTCTCTACCCTTTGCTAGACTATAGTCTCTTGCGTTCAGTACTAACTTATTAAACTCTTCGTCTGGGAGATCCGCTATTCCTCTTGCCTTATCTTTAATATAATCAATCTACAATTAAAAATAATAATTTATGAATGCTTTTTTTATTTTAACTTGTTATATTCTTCATGTTCAATTTTGTTGTCAAACTGTAATATGATCAATGATTTCAGAGAACATTACCAATCTTGGTAACATTTGAGAAAAATATTTTGACGTGTTCCTTTTGTACCCCTGACCAATTAAATTCTATAAAAAAAATTAGAAAAATTATTTTTCACAGAAATGTTTCAAATGTCTTGATTCTGTCGTTTTTAGGCTTTTAAGTGAAAAATAAAAATTTATTGGAGGGTACAAATGGCAATCTTTCCCATCTTTACAATTTAACCTACGGCTAGTTACCAAAAAGTTTTTAATCATGTTTTTTGGTAGTACATTGTTTTATGTACTGTAATATTAACTACATGTATATGGTCACATCAACATAGTGCAGCCCTTTCAGTAAATTTTCAAAAGAACACAAAGTTTTTAAAGTATGACAGCATGTATGGAGTAATATAACTTCACCAGAAGACTTTTGGGTCATGCTGGATAAGCTACCAGTTGACCACAAGTCCTTCCTCCACCAGTAACACAGTCAATGGGTTCATAGTATTTTAATTGTAAATATGCCTAAGAAGCTTTTTAGTTGTCTTGCCATGCTCTGGAATATTTTTACAGTCATTGTTGAGGCCTACTCCTGTACCGGAAGAAGAATAAATTGTATTGCAAAATATATTCACAACGTGTCAACTTAGTGGAAGTGGGCGACAAACTTAATCCAAAAAAGTAGCAGGTAGCTTTGTCACCTTATTAGCCATTTGTCAGCTATGATTGCAACCATTGATAGTGATAAATATACATGCTTCTACTTAGACACCTAACAGTATAAACCCACAACAAGGAATATCACCTCTCTAACACATGCTAATTGACCAGGTGTGAACCTTCATGTTAGAAGTGGTGAGCGACCTATGATACAGTTTTTAATGGAAATTGTTTTGCCATCTTGGCATTTTATTCTAGGCCAGCAGGCAATGATGGCTCTATAGTGTTCATAGATTCTGTGATAGTTTTATTGAATGTTTTATCTAACGTCAACTAGGGCCGGAACAATACAAACATGTAACAATACAATATAGTGATACACTGTTCATGATACAATATGCTTCATGATATATTAGTGATACATGTATATAATGCACTTTCAATTAAATGTTACAAAATCATTTTTAAAGTACATTATAAACTGCAATATCTCAATTCTCAACCAATGTGAAATCAAATACTGACTTATGCAGCATCATAATCTACATATCATGTTTTTGTATGTACAATGTGTGAAAAACATCCCCCGACATCCAGGCACGATTTGATTGGTGGTGGTATACTGTTATTGCCGGTCGCATTCTGATTGCTCCCGGTGTGTATAAAATTAAACCAAACACGGAAATATCCGGAATCCAATGAGCCAATGTATCACAGATTGTAACAATGTGTACATTGTAGACCTCACCTGCTGTTTGAAATAACAGCCAGTCTCACAGTCTAAGACTTCCAAAATTTAGAAAAGATGGCAAGCAATATTAAATGTAATCAGACATATTTCATATTAGAATTTAGATATTGAATTATATTGTTGGATGAAAAATGACTAATGCAAGAATTTGTTCTAGTACCCTCCTCCCTATAATACACAATTTTGATTCAATGTTAATACAAAATATATAAAGTGATTCAGAGTCCCCTTGAAGTGTCGCAATTGTTTGAGAAGTCAAAAGCTATAGATCTTCTTCCCGCTTCTTGCTACATGTATTACAAATATTGTTCTAAATGTGTAATACTTTTCAGAGATGTTGGCTAATCCCATCATGAACCACTGAATACATTGACTGGTAATGAGATTTTGCCAGCCAATAACTGATCAAAGATGAAGTCTCAAAGTCTAAAACTGAATTCTTAATCCAGACCAGACCAGACCAGACCAACATGTACTGGAACTTCATCTTGTCGCAACTTTTTATCTAACATTAGAGTAGTTTTTCTGTCTGATTTGACGAAATACAAGTTTTATCGAACACACATGATACAGAATCTTGTATCACCACAACATTGGCGGTAAAGTACATGTGCACTTTTAGTCAGATTTCTCATTGTTACGTCATTAATGAATCTCTGATTTGTCAAATGTAAATAATGACGTCATTACTACAAAACATATGTCATAACATAGTTCAGTGTTTTTCTGTGGTAAAACAACTTTCTTACATAAAGTGTTGTTTTTTATTTGTTTAAATAACCTAGTTGGAAATGTTAGATAAAAATATCATATACACAGTGTGAAATTAATTATTATACCTTCATAAAGACAAGCATCTAGACCAAATCATGTTGGTAAATTTAAATATTTCTCCTACTCAAAAAGCAACACCAGGGGGCACAATTTCAAACTCCATAAAGAATTCAGTAGGACTAATATGAGGAAAGCAACTTTTAGTCAACGTGTGACAAATACATGGAATTCCCTACCAGCGGAACTCGTCAACAAACCATCTCTAAACAGTTTTAAAAGTGCCATTAACAAACATTGGACAAAATTAAATCTAAAATTCCACCCGACCATTTACGAACCGGAACCGGATAGAACAGAATCTAGTTTAAAGAAATACATTAAAATGGACCAGAGAGGCGAAAAGCCTATAGTGGTTTCTACAGACAGGTAACAGGTAACAGGTAAATGATATGACTAGTGGTAGAGGGGTTGGTGCCCACTATAAGACTAGAGTAGAGGATTTTCTAAGTGAACTAAAATATAAAAGGCTACTTAAGAATGAAACAGTTCAGAGGCTTTGCAGCCAATCTAATAATATGGTACTGATAGATAATCAAGGTGTAACATCAGATGTTTTACAATCAACAAACCAAAGCTGACCAAGCAAAACACTGTGTGCATGCACTGACAGTGTTGAGGGCTTCAGACAAGCCTTAGGTGAAAGCCAATTGGACTTATTATTCCCATCTCTACCTTCCGTTGTGCATGCACCACAATTGATAAATGAAACTGTAACATACAAACAAAGATACAGATTGTAATGCAAGTAATAGACTTTGTCAACTTTCCATTGAGAATTGTCACTGTGTGATTTAATTTATTACATCGCCAAAATCGCCATTGACTACTAATTTATGAGAAAAAATAACATATTTTAGCAAAGTTGTGAAAAAATGCTTTAAAAAGGACTACATTTTCACAATTTTTTAAAATTTGGCTACTAATAATTTAAAATTTGTGGAAACCTAGTAAATGGTATATAAGGTACCCACAAGATGTACCATCATAACCTTTAACTCACATATAGAATCCTTGATGTTAGTGTGAAAATTTTATATACAAGTTGTGAAGCAAAACAAGCTTATCCTGTCAAAACCCACAACTACCAAGTCAAAATATCTGAATCTGGTACTAGCCCTAATTTGTGACATTGTATGTGGTACATGTCAAAGACAGAATAAACACTGAAAAGTGTCCAAACTTAAAATTAATATCAGGTTAATCAGTTGTCCTAATTTTAGTTTTCATGTGAACAATTTTTTTTTATTGTAACCAGGGATTCTGTGGTTGTGTCCTGGTACAAGTGTAGGAATACAGTAGCCGGGTAGGTACAAAGGTGTATTCTGTAAAAATGTGTGTATTTGAATAGGTAATGTTTTAAAACCAACCTGTGGTAACGGTATGATCAATGTTTCCATTTATAACAAATATTTTACAGAAAATGAAACCAGTAATGAATAAAATTGTAAATCTTAAAATTTAACAAATTTTGTGTAACTAAGATTTCCATACTTACTTAAGTAGCTTGATAACACACTGTGTGTGCACCTTGAAATCATGGGTCGATCAAAGATGAAACATGTTTTTTTTATTTGAACAAGGTAACACCATGTGTATTGACAATTATTTATCCTTTCACTATTCAGTTAAATACAGAATACTACTTCTGGTACGTGAAATTTTACTATAAATATACATACACTAATAGCCTACATAAATATGAGAGAAAATATCCACATTTTGATATAAATAGATATGACTATCCACATTTACTTCATACTAGCAAGATTACATACATGGGTGCAGACATGTTGGACAGCACTGCCGCCTACCTGAATGTCCTACATTGCATTTCATGGACGTCAAGGCGTTTGGACCTCAATCTTTGGCATGCTTAAATTAAGACTTTCAAATTAGTATTTTTATGCATTGTGTCAAATGCTGCTGTTGCATTAAAACATGGGAGACACGTCATAAATGACACTAGGACACTTTTTCCGATGACCAACTGGGTAATGAATATTTAGTAGTTCATGCAAATTTAACAGGTCAAGGTGTAACGATTTCTTTCAAGGGAGACCACCGCCCGATTTTTGCTTTCGATACACAACCTATAAAAGTTTGAAAACACTCGAGAAAAATGCATTTTTCGATGAAATAACAAGTAAAATAAATTAATTATGTTAGCCGATTTATACGACTTTCCCATATAAATTAAATTTTTTAAACCGCAGCAAAAACTTGAAAACAAGGGGGAACATTCGGGGAATTTCAAAACAAACATGGGCATATCGAATAAACGTCGTTGACTTTACCTGCTTGTCAGTCAGTGTTTTTGGTATAATGGCATCGTAAATACTTAAAAATTGATCAGGATCTTCGTTTCTTATAGCCGAACCTAGCAAAAATGAGTACTTTTCGTTTTCTTCCACATTTTCGCTGTCTAGATCCATTTTAAACAAAAGCCATCTTGAAAAATCCACTGATTTTCGTCGCCAAGAACAAATCTCGAAGTTGGTGTGACAATGCGAGATATATTTCTAGGTTGTTTTGACGCTTACAATAGTGTATTTACGTTGATGACAAACATTATAATGATCTGAATCATAAACAAAAAATCAACAGGAAATTCGGCTGCTGTCACAACTCGCTTCAAGATTGGTCTATTTAACACGTGTTTTTAAAGAATCTAAAGACTCCGATGGATTTTTTGAAAACAGACAACATTTTTCTTTTTGTTCCCAATATAATTGGTAAGCATAATTTGCCATGTAACAAAATCAAAATAGGAAACTCCTGTAACTCCTTACACCTGATAGTGATATCTTATCAACTTATTTTCATTCATTTCTGAAGTTGTTACATATGTACAATATATTTGAATCTGTCATCATATTACTTATATTTTAATATCCCTTACATAATACTGAAATTCTAACGTACCCGGTATGACAAGCATGTATAGTACATGTTGAAGCAAATTGTACATTAAAAATTGGTATGGCTCATTGTTATTTTTAACATCCATGCAGTAAGCAGTATGACATGGCAACTTTTTTATATAACAGTATTTTTATATAGTCATATTGAAATATATCGCTACTCCCTTCTCTGGTTGCTAATGAGTTTCCTCATTGGTCGTTGATGTTGGACATTTTCACACAAATTCCACATTTATAGACTTTTACACGTATGATGGCCAGAAGTGTCAAGTGTCATTCTCAACTCTCACACTGTGTGTCCATAAATAAAGGTGGAATAAATTGGGGGGGGGGGGGGGGGGTTGTTCAACTGACTGACATAATAAAACTAAAAATATGTTGAAAAATTATGATTTATTTATTTATTTTTAGTAATTGATTTTTATTATCAATCTTTCCTTTATTTCAGTCTGTCCATTCATCCACATCTATAGATGGAATTTCATCAAACTTGAAAAAAATTTCAACAAATATAAATTGATTTGGCACATACCAAATTAAGGTGCATTGATCATGAGTCATGACCCAATGACAAAAATATGGGAGGGGGTATAAATCAGCCTGACTGACAGTTCTAGTTAAATATATTTTGATTAAAAATTCTATTTATGTCTTTATTAATTTATTTAGCAGTATATGGATGGCAACTTTTCCAACAAGTCACTGCTAACAGATGTTTTAGTGTAGTGTAGAAGTCTTATGCCTCTTACCTTGTTTCTGTTTCAGATTATCTGAGAGTGGTGACACTGTTTGTGTCTTTCTACTATATGCCATATGATCCACTAAAATGTTCCTTCTGGTATCTGTTTAGTGGTCTCTTGGATGCCTTTGATGGGCATGCTGCCAGGACATTGAACCAAGGTGGGTTGATATAAAATAATAAATTGAGTTACAGAACAACTTAGATTTGTATTATTTAAGAATTTAGTGATAAACAGTTTGGCACCACTAGATTTTTCATACATTTTATAGTATGTATTATCAGACCCTGGTTTCACAATCATTCCTTAGCTAAGATTTTCCTTATCTTAAATTTAGCAAGTTTTGCTAATCTCTTTTTGGAACTACTGATGAATTTTTTTTTCAAAACTAATGCAAATAATTTAATCTAGAAATTATCTTAAAAAATGACACCTTAAATTCCTATATATCTTGAAAATTAACAAAAGTATAGAGATTTGCAATTTTGTGAAACTGGGGCCAGTATTTAAGGTCAATGAAAAATATGCTTATAATTAATTTCTTTTTCTTTATCATTTTCCATATGGGGCACAGATACCAACTTTAATAGTACTTGTCAAAATATTGTCATAAAAACTTAAATATAGATCTTTAGGTTTGGTCAGATTTGTGGAAACACATGTTTTTAGATTCAAATACAAAGAATAAAAATATCTTTTAAATTTTAAATGAATGAGAAAGTTAAGGTTCTGAAAAAATGAACCTAGCATAAGATGCCACAGAAAAGAAATCAAAAGCATTGTCATCTTTGGTTTGATTGGAGATGTTCATCTAGTAAGGCCACAATGAATTCACAAATTACAGGATGCCAAACTTGCATCTTACACTACCTGATAGATTTTCTTATTGGTGCTCTAGGATCTGTCCGGGGATTGGTGGTAAAAGATCCTGTGGTCAGTAATTCAGTGCTCTATGCTACTTGACCAACAAGGCTTCATTACAGTGTTCATTCTTGAAGGGGGGCATTTATACCTTATCAAATCCAAATGGTTTCATTGTTAAGACCTTATTGGGCAATATTTAACATTACATGAATGCAAAAATGTTAATGTTATGTTAATGTAATGGTGTTTAGAAGATTTTTTTTTTTTTTTTGAAAATGGCTCTATCTGAAAATTCCTTGAATGACCACTGCTCCTAGTTTGGGAAGATGAGAATTAACATGTTTGCAATACAACTAATTTATATGTGCTTTTGATCTCTGTATTTAACAGGAAGTAGACTAGGTGCCCTGCTGGACATGCTGACGGACAGATGTGCTACAATGTGCTTGATGGGTGCCCTGTGCTATTTCTATCCCAAATACATGCTGTTTTTCCAGTTCAGCATGTTTGTGGATATCATTAGTCATTGGTTTCATTTCTATGGGTAAGAATGATTGCATGAATATATAATTCATTTAGTACTTCTGTTATCACTAAAAGGTGGATGATTTGTGAAAGCACAGTGGATTTGAGCGTGGTGGACCATTTTGTTTAGTGGTGAAATATAGGTTAACTCTGCACAAATGTGCAAGCTTGATCTGTAGCAGTGCAAAATAACATGGCACAAATATTTCACTTGATGTTTGTGAATATGTGGTAGGGTTAATATTGTATCTTTTGTGTTTCTTAATATTGTCATTATTGTGTTTTTCAGTTGTACATACAAAGATACATATATACATTATATAGCAGTTTAATTCAACATCATGCAATCTTTCTCTTTACCTTTAAACATGAGGATGTGGAAGACACAGTGGTTTTGACCTTGATGGACAGTATCATGGCTGTTTGTAAGAAAGTTATTGATTTTGTAGGGTAAAATATAGGTGAACTCTGTTTTTGCACAGATTGATAGAGAGTCCTGCTTGTACTATCCACCTGTTTCACACCAAATTTTTCTACAGCGTCACGCTGAGTTTAGCTTACGATAGTAAGCGAAACAGCGTAAGCTGTAGTATGTCACTGCCTAGCATTAGAAGATCAACCTCTTTGCACTGTAATAAGTATGCATCAGGAAATAGTGCGCACTAAGGGATGCAAGATCTGTTAGGCTACATCTTAATAAATTTAGCTAGATTTGTTTACATATCAAACAGCGTGCATAAAATTCAGCTAAAACGTTCAAATAACATTTACACAGGTAATTGACGATTGCATCTGGCAAGTTATTAATCCTACAAAAAAGTAGTCCGCCCATCCAAACTGACAGATGGCATACGGCGATTGAGTATTTATCAACAAATTTGTACATTTAATAAAATATTTTTAAAAAAATATTCTTTTGTCCTTTTTTCAATCTGGACCAGAAACGTGTTTTATAGGTTTCTGTTTGAACCTATTTTCCAGTGCAGAACACAAGAATGCCCCAACCACATGGCTAATTTGCATATATTCATGAACTACGATATTGATGCCTAATTCATGGCGTAGCTCCTGTCCGTTTGTTGATACTTTTTAAATGATGATCACGACACCCTGTCCTTTTTATAATGAGTTAAATGTCAAAGCTTTTATTCTTTATTCTCGGATCTCTGCAACATATTTCGCCCCGATTTCAACCACACTGCGATATCTAGTCAACAGATTCCGAGGATGGACGGGATTTCCCCATATTCAAAATTATCATATTTTCATTTTCATAACAAAATAGTCTGGGAAAATTAAAACTGCTTTCAACACTGAAAGCTGTGAATATATTTGTGTTGATTATAAACTTTATTCAACTTAAAATGCTGTATAAAGACCATATTTTGTGTTTATTTATCGATATCACTTGGCGTAAATTTAAAAATCCAATATGGCGGTGACTGTGAACAACCACATGTAGGTCAAAAAGAAGAACGTCGGTGCAAACTGTCAAGATCATCTTTTTTATTCGGGTTTCCGTGAGGCTTTACTGAATGAATTTTTATGATTTTTATCTTAAAATAATCATACAAAAGTAAAGAATTAAAATATATATGCAGCAAAAAAAATAAAAAATAAAAAAATAAAAATACTAGACTAAATATTTTTGCGGATTGTCGATCAACTTTTTGGTGTTATAACTTTTTTCTACTACAGATAAAAGGATGCTGCAAACGATGGATAAAAGATAATTATTTTTCTGATTGGTCCTAAAAAATCAGGATCCTGGATTAATTGCAGCCCCTTCGGTAATTAAAACGATTTACCCGAAAATCGGCCCTTAAGTGTATTACACGTTTTACCTGGAATTTTTACAATTAACACACAATATCTCAGGTGTCAAAAATTTCACAACAAAACAAAATCGTGCAAGAATGGATTATACCAATTCAGGCTTTTTAAGCTCAATTGGTCAATTTATATATATTCATCAATAATTTTAACAACATTTAAATTAGCACTAAAGTATACAAAACAAAAATTTAATTTCATTTTCATTCAAATTAATTGTGAATTAAATCATTGACTTAAACAATGGGGAGTAAAGCAGCTTATTTCAAAGGCAGTAACTGGTCATGGTGCAGGGTTTCAATATATATGTTTTTCATGCAATGATGACACCATGTTGATGATGTAGCATGAGGAGTTCTGATGATATGATGATGATGATACATTAGTGGTTGTGGTGGTGATGAAATTGAGTTCTACAGATGATGTCACCATGTTAATGTAATGCAACATGATGATGACGATGGTGGTAGTGACATGAGTTCTAATGCTGCTGATGATGGTGGTGACATGAATTCTGTTACTGCTGATAATGACAATGATTCATTATAATAATGATGTCACCATGTGGATGATGATGTGACATTTGTGACATGTAGCTTTGTGATGATGATGATGATGATGATGATGATGATGATGATGATGATGATGATGATGACAACAATGTCTTAATGTTGATGATGGTGTGACATGAGTAAATATGATGATGATGACCATGTTTTCATGTTGATGATGACACGAGTAAATCTGATGATGATGATGATGATGATAGTTTATGGTAACATGAGTTCTGTTGCTGCCAGTGATTATGCTGATGATGATGGTGGTGGGGATGACATTTAGTCCTGCTGCTGCTGAAAATGATGCTGATTCATGATGATGATGATGATGATGATGAGGATGATGGTTCATGAAAATGTCACCATGTTGATCATGATGTGACATGAGTTATTATGATTATGATGTGATGATGATGATTGATGATGATGATGACCATGATGATAATGACAATGTCCTTATGTTGATGATAAAATGAGTAAATCTGATTATGGTAATGATGATGATGATGATGATGATGATGATAGTGGTGGTTGTGACATTGAGTTCTGCTGCTGCAGATAATGATGATTCATTATTATAATGATGTCACCATGTTGATGATGATGTGGCATAAAGATTTGTGATGACGATGATGATGACATGAGTAAATCTGATGATGATGGTGGTAATGATCTGATGAAGATGATGATAATGATGGTAGTGATGACATTATTTCCTGCTTCTGCCAATAATGATGATGATTCATAATGGTGATTTCTGATAATGATGATGATGTTGTGGATGACATTGAATTCTGCTGCTGCTTATAATGATGCTGATTCATGATAATGTCACCATATTGATGATGATATAACATGAGGAATGATGATGATGATGATGATGATGATGATGATGATGATGATGATGATGATGATGATGATGATGATGATGATGATGATGATGATGATGGTGGTGATGATGATGATGATGGTGGTGATGTGTCAGTTCTGTTGCTGCTACTGCTGCTGCTGATGATGATACTATTATAATCATGTGACATGAGGATTTCTGATAGTGATGAATTTGATGATGATGGTAATGGTGGTTGTGACACAAGTTCTACTGTTGCTGCTAATGTCACATCATCATCAACATGGAGAAATCATCTTCATCAAATGAAAATTGTAGTGCTTTGTGAAGTCCTTCCGATTTTCAGAGTAGAGTTCATCAATACATTTCTTTGTATTTGATGAATGTAAGATCTGATACACTTTGAATAAAACATCATATTGATAATTCAAGTATGTGAACATCATTTGATCATCAATCATGAGTGTGTTTAAAAGTTTACACAAGTCCAATAAAATCTGTGACAGTTGCTGAAATATGCTGGGATATTTTCCTTCAACTTCTATGTAATATGCCAGTCACAACTTTCAAAACCCCCATATCTGTATGAATGGGTAGATTTCAATTTTCTTCCCTTTTACAGCATATTTGCAACTACGCTGTAGACCAGCACTGCAGTGCTATGTTTATATTTTGACAGAGATTTACAGTAGCAGTGGCATTCAAACAGTGTATAGAAGTAGCAGTTCTCAAAGTGTGCTCAAAAAGTTTTGTATATGTTATATTTATGTTTTAGGTCTTTGATGAAAGGAGCTTCTAGTCATAAACAGTTAGACTTGTCCGCTAACCCAGTTCTCAGACATTACTATCATAATAAGGTATGTTGGTATTGCACAGAAAAGGTATTTGTGACAGCACTTTAAATTTGTTAAAAGATTTTAAAAACAAAATAAAATAAGAATAACCATTAAATGTAAAAATAATTTTTGAATTGTCTAGAAATGGAATTTAAAGTGCTGTAAGTTTTACTGGCATGGAAAGCAAACACACTATAATGCCTACTGCATATTATTATTTCCCTCTTGGTTCTTCGTCTGTCTCTCCACAAACCATGTTTTCTGCACTTTTTTGCAGTGCTTTGAAATATTGTACTAGTATTCAAATCCAGTCCAAATCTAATGTACTTACAGTTCCAGTTTAACTTTGAGTAATATTGTCATTTTTAATGAGTTTCAGGTCTTTGTATTTAGAAATTTGCTCATTTAAGTTTTCTGCACTTATTTTGCAGCGCTTTGAGATATTCCATTCAAAATTTGGCACATAGATTAATCTGATGTAGTTACAGTACCAGTCTAACTTTGAGTACCATTAATTTCGGGCAATTTTAATGAAATTTTGAGAGAGATTGACCCTTTGAACTTGTATAGAAATTTTGCTCATTTAACAGTTTTCCACATTTTTTTTTCACAGTGCTCTGAAATATTGCATTCAAATTTGGCACATGTATAGCTTTATTTAATGTACTTACAATACCAGATTAACTTTGAGTTATTTCCAAAGATTTTTTTATGGAGTTAGCATTTAACATTTGTCTGCAATTTTTTCCCAGTACCTTGAAATATTGCTTTTAAATTTGGTACTTGAAAAGCATTAAAGAGTTACAGAAGCAGTTTAATTTTATGTAAATTCTGTCTTTTTTGGTAAAGTTATGGTTCTTTGAACTTAGAAATTTTCTTAATTTAACAGATTTCCACACATTTTGGACAGTGTTTTCAAATATTGTATCAAAATCTGTCCATAGCTTAATTTAACAGAGTTGCAGTACTAGTATCACTGAATAATGTCAAGTTTTGATGGAAATTTGGCCCTGAAACTTTGAAATTTTCTTCACATGGTAATTGTCTTGTACCATGTCGGTTCAAACAATGTCTGGTAGCATTGAATCTCATGAATTAAATATTTTGATATTATTTTAGCCCTTTTTTGTGATTTTTTAGAGTTATATTTTAATACTTGATGCAACATTTTCTAATATATTGTTGAAATATATGGGGTGTGGGAGGGAAAATTATTGTAATAGTACCTCTTGTTCAGTTTGCCTTGTACCTATGCTAGTTAAATATCTTTACATATAATATAAGATATCATAGATAGTTTTTAATGTGATTATTATTTGTTTCATTTCAGACAATTTTGTTTGTGATGTGTGCAGCTAATGAGCTTTTCTACTGTATGTTATATTTAACACACTTCACACCAGGACCCATGTGTAAGATCTACTTACTAGTCTCTACTTCTACTCTCTCTCTCTCTCTCATATTTAACACATTTCACACCAAGACCCATGTGTAAGATTTACTTCTCTCTCTCTATCTCTCGCTCTCTCTCTCTCTCTCTCATATTAACACACGTCATGCCAGGACCCATGTGCAAGATTTACTTCTCTCTCTCTATCTCTCGCTCTCTCTCTCTCTCTCTCTCTCTCTCATATTTAACACATTTCACACCAGGACCCATGTGTAAGATTTACCTCTCTCTCTCTCTCATATTTAACACATTTCACACCAGGGCCAATGTGTAAGATTTACCTCTCTCTCTCTCTCATATTTAACACATTTCACACCAGGACCCATGTGTAAGATTTACCTCTCTCTCTCTCATATTTAACACATTTCATGCCAGGACCCATGTGTAAGATTTACTACTTCTCTCTCTCTCTCTCTCTCTCTCTCATATTTAACACACTTCACACCAGGACCCATGTGTAAGATTTACTACTTCTCTCTCTCTCTCTCTCTCTCATATTTAACACACTTCACACCAGGACCCATGTGTAAGATTTACTACTTCTCTCTCTCTCTCTCTCTCATATTTAACACACTTCACACCAGGACCCATGTGTAAGATTTACCTCTCTCTCTCTCTCATATTTAACACATTTCACACCAGGACCCATGTGTAAGATTTACCTCTCTCTCTCTCATATTTAACACATTTCATGCCAGGACCCATGTGTAAGATTTACTACTTCTCTCTCTCTCTCTCTCATATTTAACACATTTCATGCCAGGACCCATGTGTAAGATTTACCTCTCTCTCTCTCTCTCTCTCTCATATTTAACACACTTCACACCAGGACCCATTTGTAAGATTTACCTCTCTCTCTCTCTCTCTCTCTCTCTCATATTTAACACATTTCACACCAGGACCCATGTGTAAGATTTACCTCTCTCTCTCTCTCTCTCTCTGTCATATTTAACACACTTCACACCAGGACCCATTTGTAAGATTTACCTCTCTCTCTCTCTCTCTCTCTCTCTCTCTCATATTTAACACATTTCACACCAGGACCCATGTGTAAGATTTACCTCTCTCTCTCTCTCTCTCTCTCTCTCTCTCTGTCATATTAAACACACTTCACACCAGGACCCATGTGTAAGATTTACCTCTCTCTCTCTCTCTCTCTCATATTAAACACACTTCACACCAGGACCCATGTGTAAGATTTACCTCTCTCTCTCTCTCTCTCATATTAAACACACTTCACACCAGGACCCATGTGTAAGATTTACTTCTCTCTCTCGGTCTCTCTTATATTTAACACATTTCACACCAGGACTTATGTGTAAGATTTACCTCTCTCTCTGGGGCTCTCTTATATTTAACACATTTCACACCAGGACCCATGTGTAAGATTTACTTCTCTCTATCTCTCTCTCTCTCATATTAAACACACTTCACACCAGGACCCATGTGTAAGATTTACCTCTCTCTCTCTCTCTCATATTTAACACACTTCACACCAGGACCCATGTGTAAGATTTACTTCTCTCTCTCGGTCTCTCTCATAAATGGTACCACTACGGCAGCTCGGTTGGTAAGGTGCTTGCTTCGTATGTGGGAGGTTATGGGTTCAAACCTTTGCCAGGTCTGACCAAGACTTGAAAATAGGTAGTGGCCAAGCACTCAGCATTTAGTAAATGAAAGTCACAGGGTCTTTTGGAAGAGACATTAAAAACTGGTGCCCATGTTACGTAAGGTATGGCACGATAAAGAACCCTTCTTGTACATTGCCCTGAGTGCACTGCAAAGGTAAAATATTTCAGTCAATTCACCTAAAGCTGGTGATGTCTCGATATAAGTGAAATATTCCTGACTTGGACATAAAACACCAATTAATCAATCTCTCATAAATGAGATAGGATTGATCATTGTGATTCCTTCGTCTGTTTGAGGTATCACAACTTTTTAATGACATACTTGAAGTGTTTAAAACATAGTACCTGTTAATTCATTAGCTGGGTGGTCTGGGGCAATGTAAAATTGAATTTCTTGCAAGGTATAAATATATGATTCAAAGTTCAAACACATAACCCTTGAAACATCTTCATCACTCTACCACAAATTTCCAAATTATTTATCTGACATTAGACTAGTTTTTCTATCTGATTTGACGAAATACAAGTTTTATCGAACACGCATGATACAGAATCTTGTATCACCACACTGTGGTTATACAACATTGGCGGTAAAGTTCACATTGGATTTCTTATTGTGACCTCATTAGTGAATCTCCCATTTGTCAAATGTAAAAAAATGACGTCATTACTACAGAACATATGTCATAACATAGTTCAGTGTTTTTCTGTGGTAAAATGTATTTTTTCACATAGTGTTGTTTTTATTATTTTAAATAACCTAGTTGGAAATGTTAGATAAAAATATCATATACACAGTATGTATATAATAGGTATTTATAATACTATACAGTATATGATTTCATGTATTTCAGTGGGTATTGGATGGTTTTCAGTGGGTTTGTGGAACCTAATTCTGTACCTGTCAGCACCACTGTCCATGATTAAACTTGGTATCAGTATTCTTCAGTTTTATGCTGCTTGCCACAATATTGCTGCCATAGACATGGAAGAAAGGAAGGCCGCAAAAGAGAAATAGAGAAGCGACTAAAGATAACAGAAATATTGATAGACATTTTATTAGACAAAAATTTTTAAATTTAACCACATTGTTGTTAAAATCACTGTTATGTAACTTAACTTTATATGTAAATATATATATTTATTTATATATAGTACAGACCTTTCAAAAGTTTAACACTATTAGTGCCGAATTGGCAAGTCATCTTAGCCCCTCGTTAGCCACATTTTGACAATTTTTCGGCAGATGATATCTATTGGCTTTTTAACCACTGGCTATCTATATCTTGGCCAGTCTGCATCGACTAATTTTTGTTTACCTAGTGTTAAGCTTTGAACAGTCCTGTACTATGTATAGTGTCTGACTGTGTGTTACAAATCATGTTGTGACAAACTTTTGATGAAAATCCATTATGCGTTGGACTCATGATTCGAAGGTCCTAGGTACGATCCCTGGACCGGGCGATGTGTTGTTTCCTTGAGCAAGACACTTAATTTCACATTGTTGCAGTTCACTCAGCTGAAAAATAAATGAGTACCAGCAAAATGTTGGGGGTTAACCCTGCGATGGAACGGCGTCCCATTCAGGGGAGTCTTGTACTCTCAGTCGCTTAACGCCACAGGAACATGTGATGTCAATGTGTTCTATTTCTGTTGGAAACAATTGTCTGAATTGTTTTCAATTTGAACAAATTTCAGCTAGCAACCCTTTTATAATAGTATTATTAATTTGTATATACATGTGCAAACTCTCAAATTCGTCGTCTTGTCTGATGTCTGTCTAAGACAAACACTTTGTAATCAGTGGTCTCGCTATGTATTAATTGTGCAGTACATGTCATCTGCAATGTTTATGTTTACATTATCATCAAAATATTATTTATGATTTTGCACCTCATTTGTGTGTGTGTGTGTGTGTGTGTGTGTGTACATATGTGTGTTTGTGGCTTTGTCTATTCATACTGGACATATGATGCCTGCATAATTTTTTTAAAAATACCATAAACATTAAATGTTAATTATAGAATCTCATTTTATATCTATGCTCACATTTTTGAACACATTCAGAAATATTTTTTTTTCTCTCATTTTTATTGGCTCTTTTTTGTCATTTTAAATATAATATGCAAGTCACGTAAAAAAATAAATATAAATACATACACAGTTAACAAACATATAGAACATGTACATGTATAATGTTGCACATTCAGAAATTCTGCCCAATTAAACATTATTGTTTTACACATAAATCAACAATTATTTTGTGATTTTTAATTTTCAAGTCGCAAATACCAAATGCTTACTTTGTCCAAAAACTTTTGAGTTTATCACAATTTTTTGCTACAATAAACCACCAAATTATTTTGTTTACATACACATTATTGTTCTAATGGAATCCAAAAATCATATGACATAATTGTTTCATGCAGTATGAATGTGTATGATGTTGAAAGATAACTTCCATAAATAAATAAATACTTGCTGTTGTAAATATTGTCTTGTGTCAGTGCTTCTTAGAACTAGATTAGAAGATGGTGCTTAATGTTATTAGTTTTAATTTGAATTTCTGTATACCGGTAGTATAATCATCAAATCTGGTGAGAATATCTGTATTCTGTATTCAAAGATTTTGATGGACAGGTGTTTGTATTTTGATGTGACAAATACTGTGTACGAAGGAATATTAGAGGCAGGAAACTTTTGCAGTTTTGACCTTCTAAACTACTAGTATTTCACGGTAAAAAATTTAAAGCATCTAGAAAACGCTTTATAGTTAGCCAGTAAACTGTTAGTATGCTTTGATGTCAAAATACAAAGGGACATAGTCCCTTAATAATAATATAATTTTTTCTGGTTTTAAGACCTACCTAGTTATAATGGTTTTCCAACTTAACACATGGTACATCCACCAAAAAGCGCGTAGCCTAGTGGTTAAGGCGTTGGACTCATGATTCGAAGGTCCTAGGTACGATCCCTGGACCGGGCGATGTGTTGTTTCCTTGAGCAAGACACTTAATTTCACATTGTTGCAGTTCACTCAGCTGAAAAATAAATGAGTACCAGCAAAATGTTGGGGGTTAACCCTGCGATGGAACGGCGTCCCATTCAGGGGAGTCTTGTACTCTCAGTCGCTTAACGCCACAGGAACATGTGATGTCAATGTGTTCTATTTCTGTTGGAAACAATTGTCTGAACAAATGTTGTTGAGAACTTGAATAAAAATCCTCATTGAATTTTCTACTGGGTATGACATGGTAGTTTGGAGAACCAGAGATCGAGAGAATTTTTTTTTTATGTAGCACATGGTTTGTTTGAGAACTCAGCTAATTCTTCTGTAAGATATCACATGTTGGTGCTGAAAAAGTATTCATATTTGTATATGGATATTAAACAAAATTTAAGTAATCATGTGTTAAATTTACATTGATGTTTTTTTGTTTTGAAATATTCAATAATTTTGTAATGTTTGTTTTTTTTTGTTTTTTTTTTGGCTGCTATTTTAACAATGACATGTAAGAATAATAGTGCAATAGTTAATTAAAATATTAAAATAACTTTGTTTGTTAAATTTCAAAACAAATGACTTAAGTACAAGTCATATAAACCATCAATAAAATTGTGACTTAATTTTGACCTTTAACCACCACAGTTGCTCAATTGGTAGATTGCTCACTTGATATGTGGGAGGTTGTGGATTTGAACCCAGGCCCTGGTCTGACCAAGACTTAAAAAAGGTAGTGACTGTTCTTTCTCCAAGCACTCGACATTTAGAAATATAAGTCACTGGGCCTTCGGAAGAGACCTTAAAAACTTATGTCCCGTGTCAGGGCAGGCCTGGCACGTTCAGAGCCCTCCCTGTACATACACTGCAAAGGTCAAAATTTCTGCAACTTCAGCTGGTGATGTCTTGATATGAGTGGCATGTAAAAGTGGATCTCCCATAAGCAAAGTAAAAACTGAAACTGACAAATTAAGTTGAACTTCCACCAGCATGTCTCGATATAAATAAAATTGTTTTGTCTGGGACATAAAATACCCTTACTTTATTCCACTCTTTACAGTGGCGACTTTTAGGCAGGATCAACAATTCAATTTTTCCTACAATATCTTAATATTTCTAATAACTTAAACAACACTAAAACCATGATATTTAAAATTTATTTCCATCTGTATATTCAAATATTACTAACATATTCATGATAGAACAGACCTAATGATGCAACAAATAGTTACAGTAAAATATCTGTAGACAAATAAAACAAATATTTGTCAAACAAAATAGTATTTTTAGTTGTATACAGTAAAACATGTTTATAATGAGGCCATTGAGACTCTATTTTTAACTTTGTTATAAAGCTACTTTGTTATACATGTATTGTTGTATATAGACTTATATAGAGGAGTGGTCAGGTCCAATATTTGACTTCATACTATCCATGTCAGCATCTTCGTGTTTTACTGTACATTGGTCGTACAATTAGAATTTTTCAGATAATAACGCATATTAAAATGCATGTTAGGATAGAAAATGCACAGATTGGTCTACATTATTTTAGTTATTTCTGAGGCTTAAATGAATCGGACATTGTACAAAATTTATCTTGCATGTGATGGCCCACAAAGGGAATAAACATGACTGCTGAGAAAACTGTCCTTACACACAGGTCTAAAACAGATAATTATAGAAGAAATGCTGTAAACAGTTCTACTGTTCAATTTCAGAAGACTGAGACAATTTGATATCATTCTGTTTAAACTTTAACTTTCTTTTGTTTTGGTGTTTTAATTTCTTTATTTGCATCTTTTTGTTTTCTTTTCTTTTTCATTTTCTTTTTATCTTCAGAACTGCAAAAAAAATTACAAATTAAAAACAGTAAACGTAACCAGATATATTGCAATATGAGAGAGTGAGAGAATTTGCTTTCCACAACTCCTCCTTAACCATACATATAAACCAGAATATCTTTTCATTTTATAGTTGTGCAATTTAATTTTTCTTCAACTGATTTATTACAGGAAATATAACTTTTGATATTTTGCAATATGGCAGAGAGAGAGAGAGAGAGAGAGAGGGCGATCATCTGCTATCTGTAACGCCTCCTGAACTGTTTACATAAAAATACATATTATCTTTCAAAACTTGGGATGCATGTAATGGCAGGAATTCCATTAAAGAATGTTATATTCCTTCTTCATGAATTGAAGTTGTGCACCTAGGTGATCCTTTTATTCAATTTTACAAAAAACACTACTTTGAGATTTTGCAACAACAGGGTGGGGGACAGAGAGGAGGAGGGTTGTGAACATGTGCTAAACCTTTATGGTAAATGAATGATTATGATGAAAGACTTACACTTGTCCGCTGTCTGTATTTAATTTTGTTACTATTTTCTTGTATAATCTTCTGGTATCTGTATTAAAATGATCATGTAACAATTCCAAATTGTCTAACACGTCTTTTGATAACATCTGAAATTAGAAATAGAAAACAATTGTGAACTACATTTTATTGACAATTTTAATTAAATTAGCATATCAGTTTCTCATGTGTACTTTGAGTTCCTCATATCTGATCTACCACCACAAAAATTTCACTGAAAAAAACCCACAATAAATCAATAAATAATATTGTTCTTAATGCAAAAATACAAGCATTTCTTTATCAAACAGACACAAATGACTTCATTCTCACCTGTCATCCCATCAGCCTTATTTCACTTGACCCTGTACTATTTCTTAGCAATCGTTCTACTGTGTATTTATTTATACATTAATGTAGACATGACCAAGAGCTAGGGACATCTAGTCATTTTCTGCAGATTGACTTTAGATGTATTAAAGATTTCACAGTGACCAACTAGATGAACATCTCTAATAACATCAGAGATGACAAACTTTTAGGTTTACATCGTTGGCTGTAGATATGGCCCATTCATTTCATTTCAATTTTTTTTAATTATTCATAAGCTCAGGCGTTTGTAGTCGTCATCACAATATTGTTGATAAGCATAATGTCCCTGTATCCAAAATTACCACGGTGATATTTGAAGTCCCATATTCTATGCTCCTTTCACTCAATTTTGATATTACAAGTGGCTAGCTAAACAGTAGGTAATAACCCATCTGGAGCACCTGGCCTCACTTCCATGGTGGAAGTTCGTGTGTTTAACTTAATTTGCCAGTTTTAAAGTTTTTACTTTACTTTGGGATTGTCATTTGGACATGGATTTGTATGTCTATTTTTATGTATTTACCTGTTGATTGTCAGGAAGGTGAACATATTTATTTATCAGCACTAAGATTTCATAAAATAATCCTGATTTAAAGTTGTCTGTGGTCATCCCCATAATTACCTGATAAAAAAATTTAAAAATATAACAAGAGGCCCAATAGGGCCTGTACCACTCACCTGGGCCATTTACAGCACAAAAACACAATAAATACTACATTTAAGGAGCAATAACTCTGATGTTTATGAAACTTGCTACTCGCATCTGTAACCTTGACCTTCGAACCAATGACCATAATCTATATATTAAAATGATAATTGCATCAATACTAACAATATTCTAATATACATGCCTATACAAAAAGTTCATAGTTTTCGAGATTATGAACCTTTTTGGTATTGTTTTGCAACCGTGACCTTGACCTTTTGACCCATGACCTTTTTCTATACATCAAAATGATCGTTGTATCAATACCTACAACATTCTAATATACATGCGTATACAAAAAGTTCATAGTTTTCAAGATAATGAACCATTTCAGTATTCTTTCGCATCTGTGACCTTGACCTTTGAACCAATGACCTTAATCTATATATCAAAATGATCTTTACATCAATACTAACAATATTCCAATATACATGCCTATACAAAAAGTTTATAGTTTTCAAGATAATGAACCATTTTGGTATTGATTTGCTACTGTGACCTTGACCTTTTGGACCCATGACCTTTTTCTATACATCAAAATGATCGTTGTATCAATACCTACAACATTCTAATATACATACCTATACAAAAAGTTCATAGTTTTCAAGATAATGAACCTTTTCAGTATTCTTTCGCATCTGTGACCTTGACCTTTGAACCAATGACCTTAATCTATATATCAAAATGATCGTTACATCAAAACCAACAACATTCCAATATACATGCTTATACAAAAAGTTTATAGTTTTCGAGATAATTAATGATTTTGGTACTGTTTTGCTACTGTGACCTTGACCTTTGGACCCATGACCTTTTTCTATACATCAAAATGACTGTTGTATCAATACCTACAACATTCTAATATACATGCCTATACAAAAAGTTCATAGTTTTCAAGATAATGAACCATTTCAGTATTCTTTCGCATCTGTGACCTTGACCTTTGAACCAATGACCTTAATCTATATATCAAAATGATCGTTACATCAATACCAACAATATTCCAATATACATGCCAATACAAAAAGTTTATAGTTTTCGAGATAATAAATAATATTAAAGAAGTAAAAAATTAGGTCATGACCTTCATAATTGACCTTGACACCATTTTGAAGGTAATTACAAGAATATGTCAAAACTGAAAACCCATGTCATTATCTGGTCATATAGTCAAGTTATAACAATTTAAAAATATTTTATGATTTTTGCAAAATTAAACGCAAAAACGCGTAACCTATTTTTTAACCAAATTTCATGAAATGAACAAACTTAAAGGTTAAGACTATGTAGAATCCAAATATCACATCAGTTTTTGCCTCCAATGAGTGGTTCAACAGAAGAAGATTTTTTTATGTTTTGTCTATTTTTAGTAACAGTGGCCATCTTGGATATTCGATCGCCATGATTTGAACAAACTATAGTTAGACTCTGTCAAGGACCTTCCATGGCAAATTTGGTTTCAGTTGGCCCAGTAGTTTCGGAGGAGAAGATTAAAGTTTACTGACGCACGCACGCACGCACGCACAGATGCACGCACGCACGGACGCACGCCTCGCCATGCCATAAGCTCACATGGCCTTTGGCCAGGTGAGCTAAAAATAAGTGCTAGTGGTACCGGAACTTATATAACAACAGCCTCTCTATACAGGTTTAATTAGCAAGGTCATATTCTGTTTCTCATGAGCTATATGTACATTACACCTTGTTTGTGTTGGTAGTCGAGTCACTTCTCTATAACAATCACCTGTCTATAAAGATTTGAATATTTAGGTCACAATCACTTTAGCTATACATATACCACACCTGTCTAAAGTGGACAACCTTATAATGTGGTTAGTAGTTACTAAATATTTTGGTCTGGTCACAATCACTTTAGCTACACATGTACATTACAGCTGTCTAAAGTAGACACCCTAATAATGTGGCTAGTGGTTATTAAATATTTAGGCCCTATGATAATATTTTGTGTTGATTGTCACTTGTCTGTACAGCATGTCTATACAGGTTTGGTTAGTCCGGTCACAATCACTTTGGCTACACCTGTATACCACACCAGTCTAAAGTGGACATCCTTATAATGTGGTGAATGGTTGCTAAATATTTATGCAATATATATTTGATAATATTTTGTGTTGATGGTCACTTACCATAAAAAATGTCTATCCTGCAAAGCAGTTCATTTAATATGCTATTCTTGCCTCTCATTCATAATACCGAATGAATATACTCAAATAGAATGTTATTTCTTAAGTGACTTACTTTACTGACTGTATCTGTGAGAGCAGCACTAGATTCACTCCAGATGTCCTCACCAATATGATTTACCTAGTATATAAATAATGTAAAATAAATCTAAATTCGACAATAAAAAGAATTTTTAAGGATTTCAAAGTTCAATAGATTTTTTTAAAATTTAAAACCCGGGTTTAATCAATGGAAAACAACAACTCTTAAACTTTAAAAATAGCTATTTACAAACCTAAAATAAAATGAAAACTTTTGGGATTTTAAAGTTCAATAGATTTCTTAAAATTAAAAACCAGGTTTAATCAATGGATAACAATAACTCTTAAATTTAAAAGTAACTATTTACAAACCCTCAAAAAATAAAAGATTCATGTAAAAATATAGGGTTTACAATTACAAACATATTTATTGAAAGAAGATGTGTTTTAATTAAATGCATCTTTCATTGTTAAGTAATTAGCTCAAGTATACTGATTTTTTTCAATCTTCTCGATCAATTCATCTACCAGCTATAAGACTGCAGTGGCCTAATGGATAAGAGGTCAGTCTACAATCCCAGGGTCTCTCACTGCTGTGAGTTCGACTTCCGCTCAGACCACGAGGGGGAAAGTGAATTTTCCTTGCCATTTTCCTGGCCTTTACTAGTTCACCTGATATCAGGTGACTGGGGGAGAGGTACACTTGTCTGCAGCATACTGACTCGGTGAGCTGGTACAAGGCAGACCATAAAACATACCCGCACTTCATATGCATACACAAACTTGTTAATAGATTATTCCATAAAGATTAATTAAGTAGTTCTCGTCGTGAATAGCTGAAAAATTGCTGATGCGACGTTAAGCAATATTCAACTACAACAACAACTACCGGTAACTGCCTGATTGATAACTATATGCTATTGATTATCTATTCTAAAACAATATACATGTAACTACAAGTAATTTCATTATTTAATGTTTCTTACTGTTAATATATTAAAATAATATGAATGACGAAGAAGTAATTTGTCCTTTATTTTGACCTTTAGGAAGATATATACATTTTACTAGTGAACTTTACCATCACAAAATGAAAATTGACAAAAATGTAAACTAAACTTACAGAATCTCTGTTTATCATAACAGATAACATGGAACATGCTTGTGTCTGAAATAAATAAATAAATAAATAAATAAATAAATCAATAAATAAATGTTAATATATTATTTTAAATGTTAAAATCTAAATCTTACATTCATTACACTTCATTTATCCATGAATAAAAAGAGATATGTTGCAGTCAGTCTCTAAACATAGTTATAGCTGATTTTAATAAAACGTTCTTGTAAAACATCTTTTATGTACAATGATATCCAAAATAAACATCTAAAAATAACCTCTCTCTCTCTCCAAATGTTTTGGTTTCAATTCAACAAATATCTTTGAGATGTAAGAATTAATAGTTAAAATCAAATCTATACTATTTTTAGAAAGGCAATCATGCTTTAATTTTTAAATTATATATATATAAGTATTGCATTATTGTTCATAATCTGATATGCTTACCCTTCCAGAGCATCCAGCCGACCTCACTTCCCTGATGAAAGTGTTAAACTAGATTTTCCAGTTTCAAAGGTTTTACTGGGTTTTCCGATTGTGGTTTGGACATGTATTGGTATATTTGTTTTTTGTGCATACCTGTACATTGACCGATACTGAGTGTGTTTTTCAATTATAGGGCAATGTGCAGAAAAGGTTCTTTTATGTGCTACGCCAGTTGTGATACAGGGTACCGGCTCACTTCCTAACAACTTTCATTTCTAAATGCTGAGTGATTGATAGTTTTTAGGTTTTGGTCATAACCGACCGGTTTCGATCCCACAACCTCCCACATAGTAAGCAACCACTCTTTCAACTGAGCTATCGTGGTGGTCGTATAACAAGAGAATGTATACTTACTTTACAATAAACTTTAACATTTTCATCCTGTAGAGAATTTAACAAAGTTTCTGTTACTGGCCAAAATAAAACCTGTAAAACACAAAAAGAACAATCATAAGAAAAACATAACTCTCACTTTTTCATAATAACATTAGTCATCTTAAGAACAATGGATATGTCTACAATCACCTAAACACTTTGTAAATGACCGCTATAACTGTGAAAAGATCTAACATTAGATGCTGTAGCTTACGCTGGTATTAATAATGACAATGGAGATATGACATAAGCTCATTATTAACACAGGAGAGATAACTCATATGACTTGTTTGGGCATTTATGAACAGGCATGATTGATAAATCTGTATAATCCTTGGATAATAGTAAGTTCTTGTTCATATCTTGGTTTTATTCTATGGGATTTGAAAATACTTTGAAGAAAGAGGGTTAAAGAGGATTAAATGAGACATGAATACTTGTCTCTTGAAATGGATTGATGGCATATGGTAAGATTAAAAGAACTTGCAGTGAAAATTAAGTTAATTGCATGTATTAAACTTTTGATGCTAAAACAGATTATGGTGTTCAAAGTTGGTAGAATATGTGAGGTCCTGACACCTTGTACTTATTGTGGTACTTCTGTAATTGTCAGCAGATGGACCAGTATGGTACTGGTGTTGTATGTAGTGTAGACAGTGGAGGAATGGACGAATATCAAACGTCTGCTAACAACTGTTGATTTTATGTTTTTTATGGGTCTGGTTAAGCTTTTGGTCTTGGGGGGGGGAGGGTGACCTTCATCAAGATAAAAGTTGTTTTTATGCTCAAGTTTACTGATCCCATTATATATTTTATTTCATTAAAGAAAACTTATTTCTTGATAAAACATATTGTCACCCTTCAAAGAAATTTTTCGCATAGCGATTGGTTAACTTGCCGGGGTACACAGAACGATGTTCGGAAATCTGCCAGGGTACATAGATGCACACGACGTTTAGTGGTAAAAGGGAAGTAACTTGTACATCTCTGACGTCTAGTTACGGTAAACAAACATGGCGACAACGTACACAAGTCACGGAAAATACGAAATGGAAGTTAAAAAGACCTAACTGGTAACGCTTTGAAGAGTGGCAAAAACCTTATACAGGTCTTTAGCAGGTTACACGGCCCCATGAACCCCGTCAAAGATTTATGTACCCTGAGCCGCAACAACTTATAAGGTATATAGAGGATATTTAACAGTGAAGTATGAATATGATCTATATTTTGTCAAGTGAAGTGAGAAAATCAATATTGTCACAAGATGGTGCAGTCGTCGAGTGAAAATATATATTTTCTCAGATCACGAGTGAAGCTGGTAGTTGGTGCACCATGATAACAACGATAAACAGACACAGGACACCAGTTCTGAAAGGGACGTTACTCTAAACAATGGCGCGTGAAGGAATTTGGAGGGAAATACATTTATCTTCACCAGTGAAAATACATGTATATGTATTTCACTGCTGTGAAAATATGCGTTTTAGCAATTAAATATTTAAAGATTATTATTTGACCATTTTGATATCACACCCCTTATCAGCCAGAGAGTCCTGATATCAGCCGAAGGCCCTCTGGCTGATATCAGGACTCGAGGGCTGATTAGGGGTGTGATATCAAAATGGTCATATTATAAACTTTTTATCATATGTTTCATTCAAAGAACTAAACAAACTTGTTTTTCTGACGTTGAGAAAAAATCTTGCCAGATAATTGGCAAGATTGCAAGGTGAAATATTTTCTGGGTGTCGAAATTTTTCTACTCTGTGAGGATTTTTATGAGTCGGGTACTGTTTTTCGTAAAGAATTTGTATTTTCATTGCAAGTACATAATTTTTTGTGTATCTTCACCCAGTCGATTGTCTATTAAACCATCTAACTCTAATATTCTGTTGGCAAAACTGCCCATCACACGTTCTCCTTGTTACGACATTTTTGTTTGTAAACAGACGAACGTCGCTTATTGTCCAACAGGTAACGATAAAGGAATTGAATTCGGTTTTTTTTTTCATATCAGCCCCGGTCACGTGACCGGGGCGTGATATAATCTGATATCAGCCCTAGGGCTGATATGACTTTTGAGAATTTTGACTTGTATCACATATACAAAATCTATCATATTATTTATAAACATATGATAATTTCCATTATTTTATTATTAATATAAAATAAAATGCAATTATATATTTAAAGTCATACTTACAGGATACTTGGAAAATAAATTCTGGAAAAATGCTGGATTTAATCTATGGCTCCTACAAGAATAAAATGTAGATGAATAAAAATAAACTGAATAAAATTTGTAAACAATAATCCTGCAAGCTTTGTCCAATTACAATCACAAAACAGTAAAAAAAAGTGAAAACTGGTCATTAAGTTAAACAGAGAATCGAGGTTCTGAATGTCTACCTAGCTACAACTCTCATGTGTGTAATTAAATTTGAGAATGAAAGGAATATGGAAGTATTGTGCGTCAAATATATCCAGGGCAATTTTGGCTATAGAGACCACATACATTATTGTGATGATAGCCATAAAACTTTTTGAGGGTCTTGTTAAGCCTAGGCCAGTAATGTACTGGAGTTAACAATTTATACTATTTATTTGTAAGCAAGTTGCTTAGTTATATAAAGATCTTGTAGTTATTGGGTTTTACTTACCTTTTATAGATAAAATCTTCAAGACTTTGTCTAATCAGTTCAATAACCTGACTGTGTACCTCTTCTTTCTCCTTTGAAGAAAAAACCCAAATTAACAAGATGTCAAAATATCATACCAGTCCATGTCCAATCACAGTCCAAAAATTCCAACACAAAGATATGAGTCACAATCCAAGTTATAATCTTAAAAGTCAAACACAAACATACGAGTGACTATCCAAGTTATAATCTTAAAAGTCAAACACAAACATAGCGGCCCCTGTTATAATCTTAAAAGTAAAATAAAAACATACTGGTTCATATCCAAGTTGCAATCGACATATTGACAAACTAAACTTCCCAAATGGAACATTTTCAAATTTTCAAATAAAAAAAAGAAGACAAAACTGCATTTAATTGAGACTTGTCTGATACTCATTTGTGAAACTAATCCCTAACAACAATGGGTGGTTTGCTTCAGGTATTGAGGTTTCTTCCTAAGAGTTATAGCTCTCACTGACTTGATAGAAACAGATTAATCTTTTTTTAAGGTAACGGTCTGAACAATGAAACATTTACTCCTATATACCAAAAAAGCAAAGCTAATGACCTTTTCTGTGACATCCTTTTTATCTGCTAAAGATGCTCTCTGTGACCGAGTTCTAACTGGCGAGGGACCAACGTTACCGATCTCTAAATTCAACAACAGTCTTATCTGCAATAAAAGACAAAATGAAATATCAAACAATATCATCAGTGGAAATAAAGAATATTCCATTATGATTCTGGAACTAATAACAGCAATAATTTCATTACAGTACTACCCCCACCCACCTCCAAAAAACTAAAGTAAATTCAAAATTAACCTGCATTGTAACTTTTAAATTGATTGTTTTTTTTAAATAAAATTTATCATTTTTTATCATTTTGTATCTCTTGCATTGAAAAATATCCATTCAAAAAAAGTTACGGAAGAGTGGTCATGTTTCTTGATCTTCTTTTTCAGAGTGCAAGGTCACATTGTTGTTATATGTGGTTGTGGTGTGCCAGAGTGTCTATAGTGGAATATACATGTATTAGAAGAAATTATTTACTTTGTAGCTAGCTAAACAGAAGGTGCTTACTCTTCCAGAGCACCCAGCCTCACTTTTCTAGTGAAATTCACTACTGTAATCTGCCAATTTCAAAGTTTTTACTTTGCTTTGGGATTGTGATTTGGTAAAGGATTAGTATGTTTTTGATTACTGTTTTAGGAAATTTATATTCCAATTTACTGGAACATTTTAGATAAAGGTTTGGTTAAAACTTACAACTAAGAGACAACCATCTGATACTGTGACTACAACTTGTTTACTAGGTGCTGAAATATACAAAAAACATCAAATAATCAGTTAATATTTACAATCACTAAATGTTTCTTACATAACTAATTGAAAATAATAATGTTTACATTTCAGTAATCTTGCATGAGCTGTCAAACTCTCGTCGACTCTGATTTTGGTTTGGGTTGTTTATAAGTTTATGTGTTTAAGCTTGACAGACATTAATTTCCTAATTTGACTGTAAATATTCATCTTAACCTTTGACCTTACAGATAACAAGTCTGTAATGTGACCAAATATTCATCCTAACCTTTGACCTTACAGATAATAAGTTTCTGATGTGACTGTTAATATTCATCCTAACCTTTGACCTTACAGATAATAAGTTTCTGATGTGACTGTTAATAACTTTATATTCATCATGACTCTTGACCTTACAGATAATAAGTTTCTGATGTGACTGTTAATATTCATCATGACCTTTGACCTTACAGATAATAAGTTTCTGATGTGACTGTTAATAACTTTATATTCATCATGACCTTTGACCTTACAGATAACAACTTTCTGATGTGACTGTTAATAACTTTATATTCATCATGACCTTTGACCTTACAGATAATAAGTTTCTGATGTGACTGTTAATAACTTTATATTCATCATGACCTTTGACCTTACAGATAACAACTTTCTGATGTGACTGTTAATAACTTTATATTCATCATGACCTTTGACCTTACAGATAATAAGTTTCTGATGTGACTGTTAATAACTTTATATTCATCATGACCTTTGACCTTACAGATAATAAGTTTCTGATGTGACTGTTAATAACTTTATATTCATCATGACCTTTGACCTTACAGATAATAAGTTTCTGATGTGACTGTTAATAACTTTATATTCATCATGACCTTTGACCTTACAGATAATAAGTTTCTGATGTGACTGTTAATATTCATCATGACCTTTGACCTTACAGATAATAAGTTTCTGATGTGACTGTTAATAACTTTATATTCATCATGACTCTTGACCTTACAGATAATAAGTTTCTGATGTGACTGTTAATATTCATCCTAACCTTTGACCTTACAGATAATAAGTTTCTGATGTGACTGTTAATATTCATCCTAACCTTTGACCTTACAGATAATAAGTTTCTGATGTGACTGTTAATATTCATCATGACCTTTGACCTTACAGATAATAAGTTTCTGATGTGACTGTTAATATTCATCCTAACCTTTGACCTTACAGATTAATAAGTTTCTGATGTGACTGTTAATATTCATCATGACCTTTGACCTTACAGATAATAAGTTTCTGATGTGACTGTTAATATTCATCCTAACCTTTTACCTTACAGATAATAAGTTTCTGATGTGACTGTTAATATTCATTCTAACCTTTGACCTTACAGATAATAAGTTTCTGATGTGACTGTTAATATTCATCATGACCTTTGACCTTACAGATAATAATTTTCTGATGTGACTGTTAATAACTTTATATTCATCATGACCTTTAACAAGTATTCATTCTAACCTTTGACCTTAAAGATAACAAGTTTCTGATGTGACTGTAAATATCTAGTGACCTTTGACCTTACAGATGTCACTTAATATTAATTATGACCTTTGACCTTACAGATATCAAGTTCCTGATGTCACTGTAAATATTCACAGTGACCTGAGACCTTACCTTCTTCAGACATCTGTAATATACTTTTAACTGTATCCAGACATTTATCTTTACCTACAGCAGATTTTGCATGAACCTGAAATCAGATGTAGCCCAATTTTATTATTATCATTTTTAAAATATTAAATAACATAATTTGATATTTTTGGAAATCATGACATTACTCCGGTAATTTGTGATGTAAACATTTTCCATATTGTGATGTAAACATTGTCCATAATGTTCTGCACAACTATTATGGAGTATTGAATCTATTGATTCTGTGGTATGGAAGCAAACTCCATTACCTACATACAAATGGTATTTTGAGATATATACACGTTCCTAGACACTGACAAATACTGGTAAACAAGAGGAAATGTATTAACATATGTTAAAATAAACAGTTTTAAGAACAACTGAAGTTATATTTCTGAAATATTAACATTTTGAATGAGCAATAGCATTACAAAAGTTTTAATATTTTAAGAATCTAAGAGCCAAATCTACAAACCTTCCTAGAATCATAAAATATTTTGAGTTAATGCCCTGCTACAAATGAAATACACAACTTGCATGATGATCACATGACCTTACCGCAGCTCTTTTGTAAAGGAGGTGAAATAGGTTAGTGGCTCTGTTACCCAGTTCCCGTTCTTCCTTTTGCTTGGCTCCATGCACCATCAGTTCCAATAATGGCATTATAAGATCCTATCAATAATAAAAAAAAACATCTGGTTTAAAACATATTTTACCAAAACAATTTAATAATTGTTTTTTGCATTTCATCTTCAAAGTTAACTGGTCTCTCTGGCAGACTGGTCTAAAGTTCTTGCTTACATATCACAATATGTTAAACATTTTGGTTTGATAAATCAAGTGTCATGAATTATGTTAGTCAAGTTTCAAGTGTCATGAATTTTGTCAGTCAAGTTTCAAGTGTCATGAATTTCATCATTCAAGTTTCAAGTGCCATGAATTTTGTCAGTCAAGTTTCAAGTGTCATATATTTTGTCAGTCAAGTTTCAAGTGACATGAATTTCGTCAGTCAAGTTTTAAGTGTAATGAATTTAGTCAAGTTTCAAGTGTCATGAATTTGTTAGTCAAGTTTAAAAAATGAGTGAGCTTCTCTTGGCTCCTGGCACTCTTGTTTGCACCATCAATGAAGATCAAAATATTGATTACAGTGAAAATATCTTGCCTTTGACCAACCAATCAATCAGACCAACCAATCAATCTTCCAAATTCAATTCAAGTTTCAAACTTCAACAAAATATACCAGTGATAATTTAATCTGGGAGTGTATAAGAAAGAAGGTCATGTCAAAAGTTTGATAGATCAAAATCATGACTAAAAATATAAACCAAATACCCTACCATCTCCCGATATAACAGTATTTCTTTTGGTCAGTAACTATAACATTTTCCATATATCTAAGTACATTTCAAGGAAAGTAACTAGACTCTCCCTAGTCCCTAGCCTCAACATCTAAATAGCAGTCTGACTAATACATAAATCAAATATATAACCATCTCCCAATATATAAGAGCGTTTCTTTTGGTCAGTAACTATGATATTTTCAATATATCTAAGTGCATTTCATGGAAAGTAACTAGACTCTCCCTAGTCCCAAGCCTCAACATCTAAATAGCAGTCTGACTAATACATAAATCAAATATATTACCATCTCCCAATATATAAGAGCGTTTCTTTTGGTCAGTAACTATGATATTTTCAATATATCTAAGTGCATTTCATGGAAAGTAACTAGTCTCTCCCTAGCCTGAACATCTAAATATAAGGATGAAGATAAGCAGGGCCCAGTAGCATATGCCTACTAAAATCAGTCTGGGCTCCTTAATGTTTACACATTTTAGCTATTTTATAATTTATTACTATTACAAATTCTTTTCTGAAGTCATCTGGGCCCCTAAGTCAAAATAGTTAAGCTTCATCCCTGTTAATATCAGTCAAATATGGATGTTTGTCATCAAAAACAAACATACCAGTCCAAGTCCAAATCACAATCCCAAAGCAAAGTAAAAACTTTGGAACAGGCAAACTATGTAAAGACGTGAACTTCCACTAGGGAAATGAGGCCAGATACTCCGGTAAAGATAAGCACAGGAGCTGTTTGTCATTAAATATACCTACCAAAGCTAGATCTGGTGTTGCATGTCCTTTAATCAATGTCTCTACCAAGTCTAAAACCCTGTTTTAAAACACATAAAATTGTCAAGATTAAAATTAAACTACAAAATGTATTTGTTTTAATTTGCGATTACACAGCCATTTTTATTCACATGAATTTTCATGAGAAATTAACATGAATAGAGCTTATATATACGTGTGGAATTCACATGAAAAATTTCATTTAAATCTCACATGAAAGAATATATGTGTATTTCATGTATAATTTTGATTCATGTTAATTTCACATGAAATTTTTTATGTGCATCTCCTTTCACTGTTGATACATTCTGCAAAGTTTTGCGAACTTCTGATAAATAATCAAAATCAAACATTACAATCCATGTCCAAATCACAATCGCAAAGCAAAGTAAAAACTTTTAAACTGACAAGTTAGGTTATAACACATGGGCTTCCACCAGAGATGTGAGGTTGAGTGCTCTGGAAAGGAAACAACATCTGTTTAGCTAGCTACACCCGCCATGTGTGAAATCAAAATTGAAAATGAAAAGGAGCAAAGAACTACAAAATGTGTTTGAAATTAAATATATCGAAAATTTTATATCAGAATTAAACCAGAAAATAATTTCCTTCTGAGCTCATTTTTAGATTATGATTCTGTTCTCTATATTCTTACGTCACAGACAGTGACACAATGATACAAACCGTTATTACCTTACCTTAACTTAAAGGCCACAATCTGTTTCAATTGTCCATATTTTTCTTTGCTTTTTGCTTTCTTTAAATTTCTAAATACTGAGGCCAATGCTTCATCAAATTTGAACATCTCGCTGTCGCTTAAATCATCTGCTTCTTCTGCACTATCTTCATCCTGAAATACATTTATAAATCATTTTAGTTACCTACTACTATGGTAGCTCAGTTGGTAAAGTGCTCACTCTGTATGTGGGAGGTCGTGTTTGAACCTCAGCCAGGTCTAACCAAGACTAGAAAATAGTTAGTGACTGTTCTTTTGCCAAGCACTTGGAATTTAGAAATGAAAGTTATGGGGACCTTAAAAACCTATATAAGTAAAACATTCTTGACTGGGGATTGAACCTCACTCAATCAATCAATTTATAGTAACAAAATAGATAAAGAATAAACATCCTAAACAAATTTTACCATCTGGGTTTGAATGTTATCTAAGTAGATCCTTGTGTAAGAATATTTGTCAGTTTACCTTTCTAAACTGACCACCTCTTTAAATTGAAAAGCAGAAGACTGACTGTTTGAATGAGGATTTACGTCCCAGTCAACAATGTTTCACCAGCTATAGGTAAAGGGATAGAAATTCTGACCTTTGCAAAGTAGGTTCGTTCATGTGCAAAGCCTGCAGTGACATTGGACATCCGTTTTTAAGGTCTCTTGCAAAGAAACCCCTGAACTTTCCATTGCCACATCGGTCACTTTCTATTTTCAGGCCTTTGTAAGACCCTTAACAAGAATCTTGACAGAGTACGAACTGCGACCTTCCGAATATGAAGCAAACGCTAACAACTGAGCTACTATAGAGATCTAACTTTTGCCGAGGCAGTCAGTTTATGAGTTTTATAATCAAATATCATATAGAGACATTATTATCTTATTAATAAGGAGATTTTGTGGTCTTATTATTTGCTAGAATTAATTTTCTGTCCAAAATATCTGACAAACTAAAAATTAATTTCGCGTGGCCTAACTAAACAAATAGATAAAATACCTCTTCCTCTTCAGCAGCAGCATCTCCTAAAGCATTTTTCACAGATTTCCGAAACTCTTCATCTACATCCTCATCACCTTCTGAATCATCATCACTGGAACTACTTTCATCATCATCCTTGTCATCTTCATCATCAACGTCATCACTGCTTTCATCAACATCACTCATATCTACGTCATTATTCAGACCATTGCTAAATTCTTCAGACGAAACATTATCCCCATCATCAATGTCTTTATCCATGTCATCTAAATATATTTAAAATCAAGGGGAGTTTATAAAAATAAGTACTTTGCAATAACCCAAAACAAGAACATGATATAAGAAACAAAAGAAAACGTAAACAATGCATATAACGGATAAAGCTGAGTGGTGTTTAAAAACCCTAGTAAAATTTCTTTCACCCAAATCCAGTTGGTCATTTCTGGGATGGTAGAGGAAACCAGAGTGCTCAGAGAAAACCATTGACCTTGGTTGGAACCAATATCTTAAGGATGTAGTAACAATTTATATAGATTTACACCCCTTTGTTTCATATTTTAATCCCATAACCCAACCATAAAACTCTTGCTGTAAAAGAATGAGGATTTACCTTCAAAACTCAACTGTCCTTCATCATCTGCATCATCTGATTTCTCTGTCTTAAAAACCTACAAAGATACAAGATGTGTTTGTGAAACTATAAATGAATGACTGTTAATATTATGTATTTTAGGTGAAAGGTCAAGTTCATCATGAAAGGTCAAGAATTTGTAATGATGACACTATCTCACACCTGAAAGGTCAAGGTCATCAGATCAGGTCAAGGATTTGTAGTAATGACACTATCTCAGACAAACCGAAATACAGTGGAAAATATGAGGACTGTCTTTAAATAAGAGAACAGTACAGTACTCTATGGACATTTGATCTGCTAATTAAAAATACCAGCCGATAATATGTTATAACTGCATTTAAATGGGATTATTATGATTTTGAATGTTACAGGTCTTGTGCCTCTAACACAGAAAGAAAGTACCTTATGGGTCATTTGATCTGGGAATTAAAAGTATCAGCAGATTTATGAAATTGTATGTTACAACCAACTGCATTTGTAAAGATATTGTTCATGATGTTTATTTAGGAGGTTTTGGGCCTCTAAACTAATGAATATTTATACCTGGACAATACTGTCATGTAAACAGGTACTACTGTATATAACTCACATTTATTATGAGTCCTAGTGCTTCTGGTGTCACATGACTAGTCAGGTACCCAAACACACTCTTTGCTGTTATCCTAGCTAGACTGGATCCCTGTGACATCATACTTAATAGAAGTTCTGTAATAACTGCTATCCATTCTGGTTCTAAATAATTAATAAAGAAGGTTGTGTAAAATATGGGTGGACATGGCTGGATGGTACTGTCACTGGCTTTCAAAGTCAAGGGATGCTGGTTGGAATCTCGTTCGGGACTTGGAAATTATTTGAGGTGACAGAGAAAATATGTCAGGGATTTGAACCATATCAGATTATGTTAACCCAATGGCTCACCATCTCCATTGTGATAGATTCTTTCTTTCTTTACACTCTGAAAGGATCTTTCTTTATTTTGATTACACATGTGGTGGGTGTTAACGTGTTACTAGCTAAACAAACAAACAAACATTTAAGTCCAAGTAAGGTCAAATCACTAAAAAGCAAAGTTAAAACTTTGAAAAGTGGCAATTTTAGCTGAACATATGAGTTGCCATGAAATATAGAGTATGTGAACTTCCATGAGAGAAGAGAGGCCAGGTGTGTAGGGGTGCTAAGAAATAATGAAATAATTTTTGTTAAAATATGAAGCAAACAGATATTAAAACACTGGTATTAAGGTTGAGGTAGTCTTGATATAGATTCGGACCGTAAAACAGGTTGTACTGCAACATAAAATTTTATGTTTCTGGATTAAGTTGGCTCCATAAATGCCAGGGAATAATAAAACTTGTTAAAGTACAGTAAAAACTTGAATGATTGCCAAAATTTGTAAAAAATTAGGCATTTTAAAGGGGTAAGTTGAAAAATTGGAGAGGATTGATTATAAAACAATATATAGAAGAAAAATTATTTTGGGATTTAAAAATAGGGTGGCAATTTAATGAAGGTAGAAATTTCAGGACTAAATGTAGTGTGGCAATAAAGCAAGTTGGCAGTTATAAGACTTGAAATAAGTGTGGCAATTAATGAAGGTAGAAATTTCAGAGTTAAATATAGTGTGGCAATAAAAGCAAGTCGGCAATTATAGGACTTAAAATATGTGTGGCAATTAATGAAAGTACAAATTTCAGAATTAAATATAGTGTGGCAATAAAGCAAATCGGCAATATTAAGACTTAAAATTAGTGTGGCAATTAATGAAGGTAGAAATTTCAGAGTTAAATATAATGTGTCAATAAAGCAAGTCTGAAATTATAGGACTTAAAAATTAGTGTGGCAATTGATGGAGGTAGAAAATTCGGAGTTAATTATAGTCTGGCAATAGAACAATGTGACAATTATAAGACTTAAGAATTAGTGTGGCAATTAATGAAGGTAGAAATTTCTGAGTTAAATGTAGTGTGTCAATAAAGCAAGTCAGCAATTATAGGACTAAAAATATGTGTGGCAATTAATGAAGGTAGAAATTTCGGAACTAAATATAGTGTGGCAATAAAAGCAAGTTGGCAATTATAAGACTTAGAATATGTATGGCAATTAAATGTAGTGTGGCAATAAAGCAAGGTGACAGGGTGTTATGAGATGACCCCTCAATAGACAATTGTATGAGTCTGACCTCTGACCTTGTAACCAGAGGGGGCTTTTGTTCTACACGTCATTCATTGATTTCTGTAACATGTGCTTTTGGCAGCAGTTCGTCTGCAGCCACCGACATAAATGGTTGTACCTCGAGACAAGTTGTCTTATTTATTTCTTTATGAAAGTGTGAGTTCATAACACAGGGTAATCAGAAGGAATTCAATGGGGTTTTATTCTATATGTCTTAAGGTAGTTCCATACTTTACAAATCGCCTGAAAACACATATTGAGATTTTGATATGTTGTACATGGGCATAAACCATTCAACATGCCAAAATTTCAGGGCAGGTATTCGACTTGCTTAAGAAGTTCTGAAGCGCCACCTGGTGGCCATTTTCACGACATAAATGATCAAAGTATAACTACTGTTATCAATAAATAAGCTTTAATAATTTTTTGTCATGCTTGGAAACCCAAAGTCTCTTGCATTTAAATTAACGATTATGTCATGAAGATCATTTGGACCAATGGAATTTTACTTCCGATCATGTGGTATTTTTCTACAGCGCCACCTATCAAGAGAGAACATTAAATTTCCGGAAAACTAAAAGTAACATCCTTTCGTTAATTTTCAGATTTTTAAAAAACTAAGTCGAATACGACCCCTGATTTTCACATATATTGCACATGAATATATAAGTTTGATTTTTGGAAACATAAAATAGGGGGTCGTCAAGCTACTTTTTTCATAAAATTGCATCAAAATCCTGAAACAAGAAACAAACCTCATTTCTTATGTCAGAAGTTACCAATAATGTCCTAGGATACTATTATGAACTCAATTTTTTTCGTTTGGTATTAACAAATAACAAAAACACTGATTGTGAGCTATTTGGCTGTGCAAAACAAAACCAACTTAAATTTTATATGGTCTGTCACCCATAGAAACCCATAGCAACCATTACCCAACACAGATCAGTTAAAGTGGAAAGGGATTCGTATACATTGATGAAGCGTTCTAGGCCGCTGAATGAAACACAAGTACAAGAGCATAGTCAACTGCTAAAATTTGACACCCAGAAAAATTATCATACAGTATGTTTATTGAAGAATCGTCAGTTTGTGTCCTACTATTTGTATTTAAAATCACAGAAAAAAAACAAATAAAAAGGCGCATTTAAAATACCGTCTTCAAAATTTAAACAATGTACTCAAATCTTTCAATTATTTTGAATAGTACTCTCAACAGTGTAAATGTACCTAATTTCCGTTTATATACAATATACCGGTACATTTTCTTCTTTAAAAATAGTGCACAGAATTGATATTGATGTGAATTGCAAATCTTTTGTGAATGCAAAAATTATCTACTGAATGATATCATAACAGCGTTCCCGCCATAATTCTGTAGGCGCCGAAGTCCACACATTCGTGACGTCATAGATAAAAAAGACGTCAAATCTGACATTTCGAATGTACGCACAAAACGACGACGTCACCATGGTATGGAACTACCTTAAGACCTAGGAATAAGTAGAAAAATTCAATTCCTAGGAATAAGTAGAAAAATTCAATTCCATACTCCAAACCTTACCATCTTCTTCTTGGGACTTTTTAGATTTCCTCCCTTTGGTTGCTATTGGAAATGCTTTCAGATAACAAATTTGTATATCCTGAAAAATTAAAACGAGAAAAATATTGGAAGTACATTTCGCATCAGGTATGAATATAAATTGTTACAGGTCTTTTTGGTTCTTACACATATGGATCTGTTCATAAAGGGGTGGGGGTGGGGCTGGGCTCGGTGGCTTAGTTGTCTAAAGCACACAATTAAACATCACAGTTCCTTTTATTGTCTAAGTTCAAATCCCATTCTGGACAGATCCTAGTTTGAAATAGTTTGTCAGTTCCCTGCTTAAAGTCGGTGATTTCCACCATCCGTGAAATAACTGCTTTGATATCAGTGAAAGAACCATTACTGGGGTAAAAAGCTCCATTACAACTCTCCTCCCTGTCCGTAAAGCCAATGAAGTCATACTAAAAGAGAAAGGTTCCTGTTTTATACTCAGATAAATTGTTCAAATCTATTCTGAGAAAATTTATTTTATATATGAATTTGCCAAGGAGAGTCTTTGCAAAATTACACATTCATAAATTTTCACAATAAAAAAGTAACCTACAGTATTGCAAGGATACTTGCAAGTTTTTAATTTATCATCCTATGAATGCTATGGACAATGGACGATGCAGACAGCAGACGGGAAGTGAACGAGCCCAAGGCTCAGGTGAGTTAAGAATTTGTCAAAATTATGACTTCTGTTGATGCAGATGTGGCTATGGATACATCTTATCCATAATCACTATCACTCTATTATAAGCTAAATTTATTAAAAGGGACCAGTTAAAAATCTTTCTAGTATTTCTACATCTGGCTTATCCATGTTATAACATTTTAAATTATTTCATAAAATAACTTTTAAAATAACAATCATTATGTATAGTTAAACAACATTGACCTGTCTGCCTGACCTTTAATATAAATATTCATCATGGACCACTACATTTAGTTAAAGGGGCACATGTTTTTATTTCAATTAAAAAAATGGAAAGAGTAAACACTTCCACTGTGTTTTTATTAATTGAGAGAATTTTAACTACCCATGTATTGGGTAGATCATCATATATGAATATTCCTGATAAAAGGTCAAGTCGACAGGTCAATGTTGTTTGTCTGTATTATCAATCATTATCATCAGTATAATGCTTAAGTAAATTTCTGATTAGAGAAATTTAACTTTGAACTTTGACCTTGAACCTTGACCTTTATTAAAATCATGATAAACAAAATAATATATTATAATGGTGATATCAAATAAAATATTAGATTAATGTCACTGTGTGTGTGTGTGTGTGTGTGTGTGTGTGTGTGTGTGTGTGAGAGAGAGAGAGAGAGAGAGATTTACCAGTATGAGAGATATCATGTTCCCATGTTGGCAAAGTTGGTATCTATTGTTCCTCCATGTGGAGAGTTAAATATGAGAGAGAGAGAGATTTACCATTTAACTGTATAAGAAGGCTCATGTTGACAAAATTGGTATCCATGGTTCCTCCATGTGGAGAGTTTGATATAAGATAATACGAGAGAGAGAGAGAGAGAGAGAGAGAGAGAGAGAGAGAGAGAGATTTATACACTACCTGTAAGACTGTAATTGAATTACTGGCATCAAAAAACAGTTGTAGCATATGAAATATTGTTAGCAATTCAAATGCTCTACAAAGGTTTACACCTCCAGATCCAGAAGTAGTTTGGCAACTAGTAATCTGAAAAAACACATATAATAATGGTTTCTTGTATAAAATATAAAATGTTCAAAATTAAATATTTTCATTTCTGATGTTTTATTGTATTAAACATGTTTCAGTCACTCATTCTGATTACTTTAATATGGCAGGTATCAAATTTCGCTGCTAACATCTGAGTTTCATGTCGGGAATACGTGTATTCCCGTCCACAATCCAGGTGCATATTTAATTTTATGTCCACTTCGTGGCAGCTATATAGTTATCTACCTTTCTTTAGGATTCTTGTTTTGTTGATCGTTTCTCAATATTCCATAGACATTGTAAACGGTTGAATGGAATTTTTAAGTTGAGCCTTGTCAGTCAGTGTTTAATGGGAAATTTCAATGGAACCATGTAAGTTACAGCGAAGTTTCTTAAAGACTATTTTTTGTAAACGGTTGATAAAAAACTTTAATAACCAGTAAGCCTGTTTAACAGAAGTTTCAATGGAACCTTGCAAATTACGCATAAGTTAACAATTTACTTTATTGCATCTAATATGGCATGCTTTAGAGCAAATTAACGCGAAATTACACTTTTAAGAAATTAAATCCTTCGCGATAAAAAAGTAATCTACAGTATACACTTGATTTCATGGAGTGGCTGTTCCAATGATTGGAAATGCATGCCATACACTATAGTGTTTTTAACTTATTTTAGGATTAAAAACAAAAAGAAAGTTTTCACAAATGCGAAATGTAAATATAACCATTGAGCTACCTAGAAATGACATTTAAAGTGCTAAGACTTCCATTACTGTGGAAAGCAAACTTATCATAACATGCAAGCACACATTATTCTGTTAGCTTGGAATGACAGTGGAAGTTATAGCACCATAAATACCATTTCTAAACAATTCAATAAGTTAAACTAGAACTGTCTCTTGAGAGCCAAATTACCCTGCGCCTAACATCTAAAGTTTTCCTGGGACCTTAACCTTTCTGATATGACCTTGGTTCAAGGTCATGACACACCTTTGGACCATGAAGATCATTCATGTGAAGTTTTATGAGAGTCGTTCAAAGCATTGATGAGATACAGCCCGGACACAATTTTACACGGACAGAAGGACAGATGGACAGACAGACAGACAGATATGGTGACATATAGTCGGCTCGGCCACTATACCTCTTCAGACAACACTGTAGGAGAACAGTTCCCTCGAAAGAGGTCAGAGTTCACTTCGAATAGACTTGAAATTATAAACTGATAGTGCTCAGTCAGTACCGGGTGTAAGTGTTTAATTCTATGCAAAGTCAAAGCCTAGACTCAAAAAATCATGTTGATAGAGTGCTCCATTCATGTGTGGGATGTTGGCATTCACACATTCTAGTGTAATATACATAGTACATTGTGTATTACTATGGGGACCTCACTAGACACAACGACGAAGAGTGCTCCATTCATGTGTGGGATGTTGGCCTTCACACGTTCTAGTGTAGTATACATAATATTACTATGGGGACCTCACTAAAACAACAAGGTAGAGTGCTTCATTCATGTGTGGGATGTTGGCATTCACACGTTCTAGTGTAGTATACATCATATTACATGGGGACCTCAATAAACACAACAACGTAGAGTGCTCCATTCATGTGTGGGATGTTGGGATTCACACATTCTAGTTCTGTGTACATATTACTACTATGGTGACCACACTAGACACAACGATGTAGTGCTCCATTTATGTGTAGGATGTTGGCATTAAAACATTCTAGTGAAGTATACATGATATTACTGTGGGGACCTCAAAAGACACAACGACGAAGAGTGCTCCATTCATGTGTGGGATGTTGGCCTTCACACGTTCTAGTGTAGTATACATAATATTACTATGGGGACCTCACTAAACACAACAACATAGAGTGCTCCATTTATGTGTGTGATGTTGGCATTCACACAATCTAGTTCTGTGTATATACTATCATAATCTATGGTGACCTCATTAGACAAACAACATTGGACATTAAATACTTACCTTGCTATGTATATCATTCACAAGTTCTGATGTTGTATTCCAGGATTCTAAAACCTAAAAATCAAAATGAATATTCATATTCATTATAAAAAAATACAGTAATACCTGTATATAAGGACCACACATAGTAATTTTGTAAAAACCCATTCATAAAGACCGCATAAGGGAACAATGACCAACTTCTGTAATTTTTGTAATACCCATTTATAAAGACCGCATATGGGACCAAGGACCAACTTTAGTGATTTTTAAATTACCCATACATAAACACCGCATATGGGATCAAGTACCAACTTTAGTAATTTTTATAATACCCATACATAAAGACCGCATATGGGATCATGGACCACCTTTAGTAATTTTTATAATACCCATACATAAAGATCACATATGGGACCAAGGGCCAACTTTAGTAATTTTTATAATACCCATTTATAAAGACCACATATGGGATCATGGACCACCTTTAGTAATTTTTATAATACCCATACATAAAGACCGCATATGTGATCTAAAAATATAAATTTTATAGACAGGACTTTGTAGACAGGTGGTTTTTATATGGAGGTTTTTTGGACATGTCTTTCTAGACAGGTGGTCTTTAAATGGATGTTTTTGGACAGGTCTTTTTAGACAGGTGGTCTTTAAATGGATGTTTTTGGACAGGTCTTTGTAGACAGGTGGTCTTTATATGGAGGTTTTTTGATGAAAATTGAAGCAAAGAGGCCATAAACCAGTGGTCTTTATGGACAGGTGATATTAATTTAGAAAACTGTAAACCAAATTTTATTTGCCTCAATTCTCTTACCAAATAGTGGCTTTCACGATATGACCAACAGGTAAATATTTTGTATAAATTACATATTATAGCAGTGTTTATTTATAGCATTAGACGGCAAATTATCGACATGGAATTTATTTCTCATGGTTCTTTGACATGTTCCTGGATTTTGGGGTTTTGTTTTTGTATTTTTGTATTTTTTTTGTCAAAACATTGCAGACACAAAATATTAACCAGGAATTAATTTCTTATGTCTTGTCACATGTTCCTGTTACCTTTGGTTAGACATTATACATTATATAACTGTTTCACTTTAAAGGTTATACATAATAACAATATTAAATCCTAAAATCAAACAAATGTAGATTTTTGCAACAAAATGTCTGGCAGGAATTCTTTTCTGTGACATTTTCCTGTTTCCTTTGAATAACCATAATTTAATTCACTTCTGTGACATGTTCCTAGTTTAATTGCAGACACAAATTATCAACATGGAATTCATTTCGTATGTTTCTTTGACATATTCCTTGGGTTTTTTATTTTTTTTATTTTTTTGGTCAAAACATTGCAGACACAAAATATCAACCAGGAATTAATTTATGCTGTTTTTGTCACATGTTCCTGTTTCCATTGGTTAGACATTATACTTACATAATATTTACTCATTTTATAAAGTTTCAAATTTAAAAATAAGTAGGATAATAAAAGCCCCTAAAAAGTACATGAAAATTTGTATGCTACAGTTTTTGGCTACAAGATGTTGGTTCTTATGGTTTTCTCCCACCTTAAGTGAATTCACATGATAAATCTGAGCAAATATTTACTAACCACATCCTTGTTTATATCTAGCACCTGTTTAAATTCATAAGGTTTATCATCTGTTAACACTTTTATACACCACAACCCTTGGTATTTTATTGTTTATATCAACTGCCTGTATGAATTCAGAAGTTCAAGGGTTATAAAGTTTTTAACCACATACCTGAATATAATTGTTTATATCTAGTACCTGTCTGTGAGTTTTATTACTATAACAAGAGGCCCATGGGCCTTATACGCTTAACTGATAACTAATGGCTAGCTGATAGATTTAAAGTAAACGTAAATACAAAACCCCAATGACTTTTTTCTTTACATCAAAATGATCATTGTATCAATACCTACAACATTCTAATATACATGCCTATACAAAACGTTTATAGTTTTCAAGATAATTAACCATTTCAGTATTGTTTTGCATCTGTGACCTTGACCTTTAAACCCATGACCTTTTTCTATACATTGAAATGATTGTTGTATCGATACCTATAACATTCTAATATACATGCTTATAAACAAAAAGTTAATAGCTTTCGAGATAATTAACCATTTCGGTATTGTTTTCGCATCTGTGACCTTGACCTTTAAACCCATGACCTTTTTCTATACATCGAAATGATTGTTGTATCGATACCTATAACATTCTAATATACACGCTTATACAAAAAGTTAATAGCTTTCGAGATAATTAACCATTTCGGTATTGTTTTCGCATCTGTGACCTTGACCTTTGAACCCATGACCTTTTTCTATACATCAAAATGGTCGTTGTATCAATACCTACAACATTTTAATATACATGCCTATACAAAAAGTTTATAGTTTTCGAGATAATTAACCATTTCGGTATTGTTTTCGCATCTGTGACCTTGACCTTTGAACCCATGACCTTTTTCTATACATCAAAATGATTGTTGTATCAATACCTACAACATTCTAATATATATGACTATACAAAAAGTTTATAGTTTTCGAGATAATAAATATAATCAGAGGTAAAAATAATTAGGTCACGACCTTCACAATTGACCTTGACCTCATTTTGAAGATACTAACAAGAAGATGTCAAAACTGAAAACCCCATGTCATTATCTGGTCAAATAGTCAAGTTATTATAATTTGAAGCTATTTTACGATTTATTCAAAATTAAACGCAAAAACGCGTAACCCATTTTTCGACCGAATTTTACGAAATGAACAAACTACAGGCTTAAGACCCTAGAAAAGCCAAATATTACATCAGATTTTTTCTCCAATCAATACTTTCGGAGAAGAAGATTTTTTAAGATTTTTGCACCCCTAGGTCACCTTGACCTAGTTATGGTAGCCATGGCAACGCCACGAACAAATCTGAATTGCACCAACCAAGACATGCTTCTGACCAAGTCTCGTTGAAATCTGCCAAGTACTTTCAGAGGAGAAGTCGAAAATGTGTGTTAACGACGCACGCACGCACACACGCACGCACACACGCATGCACACACGCACGCACATACACACGCTGCACCATACCATAAGCTCACATGACCTTTGGTCAGGTGAGCTAAAAATTTAATAACCACATTCCTGAATATCATTGCTTATGTCGAGTACCTGTCCTAAGTCGGGAGTGTTATGATTATAAAGTTTATTAACCACATCCCTGGATATCATGGTTTATATCTAGTGTCTGTCTGAAGTCAAGTTTAATTATTATAAAAGCTCATTAACCACATCCCTGGATATCACTGTTTATATCCACTGCATGTCTAAAGTCAGGAGTTTTATAAAGTTTATTAACCACATCCCTGGATATTTTAGCTTAACAACCACATCCATGGATATCACTTTATATCAACTGCCTGTCTACTGTTTATATCCATTGTCTGTCTAAAGTTTATAAAGTTTATAAACCACATCCCTGGATATCATTGTTTATACCTAGTACATGTGTAAAGTAGTGAGTTTTATGATCATTAAGTTCATAAACCACATCCCTGGATATCATTGTTTATACCTAGTATCTGTATGAAGTCAGGAATAATATGATTAAAACAACATTCCTAGATATCATATTTTTATATCTAGTGCTTGTCTAAGTCCTTAGTTTAATAATTCTAAAATTTATTTTCCACATCGCTCAATATCACATGTTTATCTTTAGTGACTGTCTGAAGTCAGAAGATTTGATTACTATGTTTATTACCACATCCCTGGATATCATTGTTTATATCTAGTACCTTTCTAAAGTCATGCACTTTAGGACTATTAAGTTTATTAACCACATCCCAGGATATTATTGTTTATATCTAGTGCCTGTCTAAAGTCATGTGCTTTAGGATTATTAAGTTTAATAACCACATCCCTGGATATCGTTATTTATATATAGTGACTATAGGAGTCTGTCATACATGTCTCACTCTGTGTTCTGTGTTTAGGTTTGTGTTGTTCATGTTATTTCAGTATTTCTAGGTCACCTTACATAATTTAGATAAATACATTTTACTGTAATATTGATTACAGAAAATAGAGCATATATACAGGTTATCAATTATAACACATACACTATATAGCAGGGTAGTAAGGCTGAACTTTATACTGAGGCTGACATGATCACATGAAGTTAACAGATATGCTCTACAGTAGAGAAACAGAAACATTAAATTGATAAACACTTACAAAGTATAAACAAAGATCTTAAGAATATGGTGACGGATTCTTAATAAAAAAGTAAGTCAGAATTTCATAACAATTGCTTTTATACCCCACACATTAAAATCCTTTTAATTTTTTGAAAGTCGCTTGATGAGACATAATAAATTCTCCTAATGAGACAAAATATAGTAAACTAATGAGTCACTATATAATCACCTAATGAGATACTATACAATCACCTAATGAGACACCATACAATCACCTAATGAGACACAACACAATCATGTAATGAGACACATTACAATCGCCTAATGAGACACAATATAATCACCGAATGAGACACAATAGATTCACCCAATGACACACAATATAATCACTTTATGAGACACAATACAATCACTTAATGAGACACAATACAATCACTTTATGAGACACAATACAATCACCTAATGAGACTCAATACAATCACGTTATGAGACACAATACAATCACTATATTATAGAGACACAATATTGTCACCTAATGAGACACAATACAATCACCCAATAAGACACAATACAATCACCCAATAAGACAAAATACAAACACATAAATAGACACAATACAATCACCCAATTAGACACAATACAATCACCTCATGAGACAAAATACAATCACCTAATGAGACACAATACTGTCACCTAATGAGACACAAAACAATCACCTCATGACACACAATACAATCACCTAATGAGACAAAATACAATCACCTCATGAGACACAATACAATCACTTTATGAGACACAATACAATTAACTGATGAGACACCATACAATTACCTAATTAGACAAAATACAATCACCTAATGAGGCACAATAGAATCACCTAATGAGACACAATACAATCACCGAATTAGACAAAATACAATCACATAAACAGACACAATACAATCACCTGAAAACAATACAATCACCTCATGAAACACAATACAATCACCTTATGAGACACAATACAATCACCTAATTAGACACAATACAATCACCTAATGAGACACAATACTGTCACCTTATGAGACACAATACAATCACCTCATGAGACACAATACAATCACCTCATGAGACACAATACAATCACCTCATGAGACACAATACAATCACCTCATGAGACACAATACAATCATTTAATGAGACACAATACAATCACCTAATGTGACACAATACAATCACCTCATGAAACACAATACAATCACCTTATGAGGCACAATACAATCACCTCATGAGACACAATACAATCACCGAATTAGACAAAATACAATCAAATAAACAGACACAATACAATCACCTGAAAACAATACAATCACCTCATGAAACACAATACAATCACATTATGAGACACAATACAATCACCTAATTAGACACGATACAATCACCTAATGAGACACAATACAATCACCTAATTAGACACAATACAATCACATAAATAGACACAATACAATCACCTCATGAGACACAATAGAATCACCTCATGAGACACAATACAATCACCTCATGAGACACAATACAATCATCTAATGAGACACAATACAATCACCTAATGTGACACAATACAATCACCTAATGAGACACCATAACACCATACAATCACCTTAAGGACACAATACAATCACCTAATGAAACACAATACAATCACCTCATGAGACACAATACAATAACATAATTAGACACAATACAATCAAATAATTAGACACAATACAATCACCTCATGAGACACAATACATCACATAATTAGACACAATACAATCACCTCATGAGACACAATACAATCACCTCATGAGACACACTACAATCACTTTATGAGACACAATACAATCACCTTATAAGACACAATACAATCACTTTATGAGACACAATACAATCTACTAATGAGACAGAATACAATCACCTAATTAGACAAAATACAATCACATAAATAGACAAAATACAATCACCCAATGAGACACACTACAATCACCCAATGAGACACAATACAATAACCTAATGAGACACAATACAATAACCTAATGAGACACAATACAATGACCTAATGAGACACAATACAATCACCTTAAGGACACAATACAATCACCTAAAGGACACAATACAATAACCTTAAGGACACAATACACTCACCTTAAGGACACAATACAATCACCTAAAGGACACAATGCAATCATCTAATGTGACACATTATAATCACCTAATGACACTAATAGAATTTGAATAAAGTCTCATGTGCTGTGATGTAACATCACCCTTGACTGAGTCAACCCATATCGTTCACAAACAGGTGACAGATTCTATTTCTCGTGCCATTTAAGTGTTTATAACGATGATACGTACAAAACAAAACATTACCCTCATGGGGCCTCTTGCATGCCTCTGGGGCACTTTATGCATTGTACAAATCCGCCCTTTGAAAATAATCAGATCGACAACACTTCAAACTTTTAAGATATCAACGATATGTATTCAATGCAAATAAAAAACTCTGACAATAAAATATTTTGAATAAAAAGTAAAATAAAACACATATTTAAAACATAGCACTGCCGTGCTGTTGTACGGTGTAGTTTGGAAAATGGTGTTGTAGCAAGACAGAATATAACCGAAAATTCCCCCCCCCCCACCACCAGGGGGGATGGTTGGTTTGATCTATGCAAAGTCCGACGGATGTTTTTTGGAAAATGAAACAATGTACCAAACCATGTATTACTATATTAAATGGTAGAAAATAATAATTTCTAAATATATAAAAAAACAATCAGTAATTAAAATTTAAAAAAGTCGTACCCGATCGTTTTGTCATTTCGGATAGAGAGAAAATATCGTTTTGCAGACCCTACCGTCAATATTAGGGGGTACATTATAGCGGTTGTATGTAACTGAATCATTTGCTGTTAAATCTGGGTTTTAATAAACTGCTGATTATCACTCACAATATTCCTGTTTCATGTTAATGGTGAAGTATTTAAAATCCCTATGTGGTCATTTGCACACAACACTGTACGAATTATCTCCCTTTCACGAAAGTGAAATCTAATCGATAAACAGTTTTAAAATATGACACAATTGCCTCAACATCAAAATACGTTATCATACCCTTCCAATACATTTAAATTACCGTGGATTTTATGAAGAATTAATTAAATCAACCTGCCATTGCTGTTTATTTCATAAAAAGTTATGATTTTACATCATAGGACGCAAACTTCTCGGACTACTTTTTATTGAAAACACAAGATCAGTTCGCCAAATTGCAGAAATTATTGGATGCATCCCGTCGCAATATTTTACTAGATTCCGAAATGTATTCCGAAAATTTATTCCAAATGTGCATATGTAACCAAATGCATTACCCGTCTCAGAATACATATCTCACGATAAAACAGATATATTTCTTTCATGCTCATTTACCAGGCGCACTATTTCCATGCGCATTTATATCTTATAATTTCATAGCAAAGAAGCCCGATATCTTTGAAGAAAGCGATGGCAAAGTACGTGTTCACTATCGTGAAACGCCGTACAAAAATAATTAGAAACAAAGGCTTTGTTTTGATGACCTCAAGAAAAATGATCGGATACGTCATCCTGATTGTTCAAATGTCGTGTGAGACAGTATCAGACAAACTGGACAAGACAAAAAAATCTAGTACTGGTGTGCGTGTGAGATTTTTCTCTCCAAGGTACGAGAAAAATACAATTACATAATGAGACATAGTACTAACTACATATTTTCAGCAAAATGAATTTGAACATTTGTAAGTCTTTCATTTATTATAAAACTGCATATGTCTAAAAGAAATTTCTTGATAAAAATCCTAGATAATTTCAATTTTGTAATTTTAAGTTATTTTTGTCAATTTAGGAAGAAGCTCCATTAATTTACGCAACAACGGCAATCATCAGCAACATCATGTCAATTATCTACTAAAGACAAAACGGTAAGTTGAATATCAGTTACCATGGCAACTGGAACCACAAGGGCACAAGAGTTGTTAGGTGACACCAAATGCGACTTATGTGACACATACAAAAATGTCTCATGGAAATGCCAGAATTGTAATGAAATTCTGTGTGAACAATGTAAAAGGCTACATCTACGGAGTAGAGCTTCTAAAACCCATACTATAACTGAACTGGAAGATTCTATGCATGATGGTGAAGGTTCCAGTATATTTTGCCCTGATCATGAGGATGAAGCATTTCAGATGTTTTGTATCGAGTGTGATATTCTGGTATGCTTAGACTGTATAAGCGGGAAGCATAAAGGACATGATTGTAAGAAGATAAAAGAGGTTGTGAAACCAAAACAAACACAACTTGATGATATATTTAAACACATAGAGACACAACAGATACCAAAGTTAGAACAGTCGCTTGTATCCATAACCAACATGCAGGAGAAATATAACCAAGATATAGACCGAGTGATTGCCGAGATAAAAACCAAGGGAGACGAATTAAAACAAGAAATAACGAGCATACAAGACAGGTTAATAGATAAACTGATGAGACAGGTGAAAGAAGATACAAAATGTTTGAATGAAACAAAAGAACAATTAGATTTGAGACTGAGTGCCCTGAAGGATCAACTAAAACAACATGAAGAGAAGATGAAAAAGTACACCGATATTGACATAATTACCAAAGCTGCCAGCATAAAAGATTCTTTATCACAGCTAACCAGTAGTATAGAGATACCAACAGTCAAACCCCCAAACTTACAAACGGTCAAGTCAATGGCAGCGATCTGGAGAACATGTATGGACAACTGGAACTAGAGCAGCCACCAGATACAATGCAGACAGAAAGGTCAAAACCTAACAGAAGCCAGACAAATCTTCCAGACGAAAAAGTTAAACAAGACCAATCCACATTTAAGGATACCAGAGTTTTCAGAGGAAATATTGTCTCATCATTTACATGGAGAAAGAACCTTGATAAGATAGAGATGACAAAACAGAAACAGAATGAAGCCTGGATGTTGTCATATAATTTTTTAACTGAGGAACAATATCTAGAGCTGGTAAATGATCAAGGTAAAAATACAACATCAATCAAACATGACTTACAAATACGGGACATGGCTACAACAAAATCTGGGGATTTATTGGTAACAGCAGGCTGTCAGATCAAGCGTGTGTCTAGATCAGGTAGTATAGATGTCTTTGCTGATTTATCACCGTATGAGACATGGGGTATACATGTAACACAGAATGATTATGTACTTGTTTGTTTGGATGACTTGTGGTTAGAAAGTAGAGTAACTAGACTGTCACAACAAGGAAAGACAAAACAAGTGATACACAATACAGACATTGACTTAAATTTGTTAGATGCATGTATTAGTATTACAGAGAATGTTAACCATGACATTGTGATACAATGTAACTGGCAATACATCTTAGTTGTGGACAAAGATGGCAGAAGGAGGTTTACATACACAGGACCACCATCAAGGATAAAGACAATTAAGGATTTCGATCCAACAGACGTCATCTGTGACCAGAGTGGACGGATCCTTGTTGCTGATACAAATAACAGTACCATACACCTTCTAGATGAAGATGGTACATTTCTACAATTTATACTGACAAAAGAACATGGAATAGAACATCCAAAAGCACTAGCAATGGACGACCGTGGTAGAATCTGGGTTGGTTGTGATAATGGTGAAGTGTTTATAGCAGAATAGTTTTGTGACATCATACAGTACATCTACTTGATATACATGACATCATTCTACAACAGATTACACAAATTTAGATGGTTAAAATTTCCAAAGTATCTTACTATTGTGTGACATCATACAGTACATCTATTGGATATACATATCATCATCCTACAACAGATTACACAAATTACGATGGTTAGAATGTCCAAGGCCTCAGTTTGCGTTGGTCTGCCTTTCTTTTAAAATGTCTTGAAATATTTTAGTCAGATTTTCAAAATATTTTTATATTGCGTGCTTATTAAATTCAAATGTGAATCATTGTCAGAATTTTGTGATTTGATAATAATAACTGTATTTTGTTAGCCTAAGTAGAATAAGAGCACGAGTGAACAGGTACGAAAAAGTACAGGTCAGCCTATGTTTATGAACTCATTTATTTGTGGAAACCATAAATTAGTGCAATTCGTCTAGCGCGAGAATCGCTAAAAATAAGACCACTGGCAAATAAAGTACATTTACAGTACCAATATGTACAACTTCATATTCCTGTGTCCTCAGATGCAGTAACAGTTAACACCATTACACAGCTCTTCCAACATAACAATGGATTGTTTTATATATTTTTGATCACCTAGAATGGATTTGTGTATTTTTGTGGATTAGAGGAGTTTTAACGGTTTTAACTGGATATCGTTGTAAAAATATTTAGTATTTAATCAAAGAAAACATTATATTCTAGTGACATGATATATACATATTATATACACAGTATGTATGTACAACCCTCCGTATCAGGTTGATGCCTTTTTAGTTGCGTATCACAACGAGTGGTGCTTGTGTGAGCCTGATACGAAGGGTTGTACATACACAGTGTGTATGATATTTTTATCATTATTTCCAACTAGGTAACTTTAAATAACAAAACAATACTTTATGTGAAAAAATTATATTTTACTACAGAAAAATACTATACTATATTATGACATGTGTTCTGTAGTAATGACGTCATTATTTACATTTGACAAGTTGGAGATTCACCAATGACATCACAATGAGAAATCCCAACTGAAGTTGGTGTGAACTTTACCGTCAATGTTGTGTCACCACACTGCTACAAGATTCTGTATGATATGTGTTCAATAAAACTTGTATTTGGTCAAATCAGATAGAAAAACTAGTCTTATGTTAGAAAAATTCCGATATAAAACAAACAAATCCTAAGGATACCAGGAAGGGTGGACTACACTTAGACAACAATCGTAGAACATTTTTATAAACACTCTGTGGACAATTGATGGGTTGCCGGCCACGTCCATAATGATCCGACAAAGGTCCGGCATGCTTGAATTACACACAAAAAGAATGAAATCTTGACCTGAATTATGCCATTTATTGATGTCACAAACACTTGTTCGTCATTAGTTGCTGTGATGCTACTTTGGTACCGTAATGGCGGCCAGTGGCGGAACATAACAGGCATGACCGGCGATATGTCAATTCTAGTTCTATTAAAGGAAATAGATATACCGGGAACAAAGAAAACTTCTTATGGAAATCTGAAAACATGCGAATACCTTGTGAAAGTGAATATGAGACTACATCTTTATTTTGTGGAACTTGTTATAAATTACAGTTATAATGTTATATCATTTCTGTCTTGTTATGTTGCCTTAAAAAAAGTGACTGTGGGACTTTATAATCGTGGAAATGGAAAATTTGATAACCTCGTCAGACAAGGATGGATGTATACTGCAAGACCTTATCGTCATGGAAATGGAAAAGTTGATAACCTCGTCAGACAAGGATGGATGTATACTGCAAGACCTTATCGTCATGGAAATGGAAAAGTTGATAACCTCGTCAGACAAGGATGGATGTATACTGTGAGACCTTATCGTCATGGAAATGGAAAAGTTGATATCCTCGTCCAACAAGGATGGATGCATACTATAAACAGACATTTATTTATGTGTGATTAATTTTAATTGTACCGTAAGGACAAAATAATTATTAACTTACAGACAAATTAACCATAAGCTTACAGCACAAGTCATTGCATTAAGATATAAATATTGTTCTTTTAATACCAGTATCATCTCTCTCTCTCTCTCTCTCTCTCTCATTTCATTTTATCTATAGATTAATATAGCTCTGTTTTGTTTACTGTTTTGTAATTTTTTTTAAAAAGTGGCAATTTTCATGATAACTCCATAAATTGTATGACCAAGTCAATTATATGCTTGTAGGATAATTATTTTTACCATTGTATGCAAGAGTTTTTAGTGACCAGTAGATATTTACCACTATTAAAAGGAAAAACAGATGTTGCTATCTCTCTCTCACGGTCTCTCTCTCTTTCCTGCTAAAGTTGTGTGTACAACTAGTTATATGCGACTTGATGGCGAGAATAATTTAGTCATCTAGTACTTGGCTATCATTGTTTATTTATTCATTGAATTTTATTTTTACTTTGTCTCTTTGGAAAGAGGAAAGAAATTTTCAATGTCATGTTGTTTAATTCGCCTTTTTAAAGATATGGTTTCAACCAGGAAAATTGGCAAACATTCAGATTAATAACATGAAAAGTATGCACTTCTCATATCATTAATGATACTGTCTTCAAAGCATTGTGAACTTCTGATCAAAAGCTTTGGAAATTCTATCCAAAGAAATTGACCTTCAAAGGACGTACCATAGCTCCAAGTAAAATCTGAACTCAGGTTTATTATGTGCATTTCTATCACAGTTAATACTGTCCACAATGTTTTGTCAACTTCTGACCAATCAATAGCTTTGGAGATTTTTTCTGGACAAGAATTTGAAATGTAAGGAAAATTGGCAAACACACTCAGTTTAGTAATATACACTTCTCCTAACACTGTTAATAATGTCAACAGTTTTTGAAAACATCTCATCAATAACTTTGGAATACTCAAAGTATTATTTTTCCTTTACATATGATATCCTTCTTACACTTTTCGTATATATTATTAGGACCTCTATATATATGATTGTATTATCATGCTAATTTTTGTATTTTGAATGTAATGACAGCATTAAAATTCCTATATTTCTAAATATCACAAACCTCACATTTAACACACGGAATCAGGATTGTGATTAAATAAATTTAATTTTTTTTAACTTATTATTTTTTTTTTGCACTGCAGTTCATTTGCATTAAATTCGTAACATTCATGTTTTGAAATTAACTTATAAAATCATAATAAAAAGTGACTTAAAGCCTGTCTCACACAGAACACGGTTGGGCACACGGTTTCAATACGGTATACTCGGTTATACACGGTTTGACCGGTACAAGTATTGAGCTCCAACTGTGCCTAGGGATGAGTTGGTACGATTTAGACTCGAATGTAGCACGAGTATGTATGAACAAAGCACTGATATACTCGGTCAAGCAAGGTTTTTTTAACGGTTTGAACACGATTTGCAAACGATTTTCATACGATTGTTGTACAGTTTCAAGTACGGTCTAGTGCGGTCTGTAACGGCCTAGTACGATTAAACACGACTTTTACTCGATTAACTGGACATTTACAGGGTTTACATACGGTCCCACTGACTTTTGTTCGAGTTATGCTCGAATTATCACACATTCGTGTATGTTTTGATATAAATTGACTCGTTTTGATGGCTTGGCTTCATAAATTTTCGAATTTTCAACAGAGAAGTTATAAAAATGGCAGATGACAGAATAAGGGAATTAGAAATCATGATGAGACTGATAGACATTGAGATTATTTTGGCCAGAAGGCGCGAGGGGAGACAAGAACAAGTCAACAGAAGGAGAAGAAGAAGGATACAAGTTTGGACAAGAGAATGGCGCAACAGAAGGGTCATGTTTGGTCAAAATGATACTCTGTTACAAGAACTAAACAGAGAGGACCCAAGGTGTAACAAGAACTTCCTCCGTGTTGATGCTGACTTGTCTGGTCGTACTTGACCATGTATAATTCGTACTTGAACCGCATTGGTCGTATGGCGATCGTATGAAACCGTATTGGTCGTATAAAACCGTGTGTACACTCGTGTGAATCGTACGGTGATCGTGTGACATTTGAGTGTTAATCCAGGTGTTGGATGTAGGACTTGGGAATGGTTTCACACGATTTATATACGATATTGACACGGTTGAGCTCACTTGTGAAGTGGACTTCATGTGCGGTTGTATATACGGTCTCGTACAGTCTCACACGGTCTCTAATACGATCATACACGGACATGGCACCCGTGCCAGTTTTTTAAAAGTTTTAAAAACCATACACTGCTTTCACGGATACACTCGAATGGCTCGAGTGTAAGTCGGATAAGGCCACGGTTGGTTTGGTTGTATGTACGGTTTACACTGGTGGCCAACCGTATAAGCCGTGTGTTCTGTGTGAGACAGGCTTAAAATATAATTTAGTAAATATATACCGTCAAACCTGGTTAAAATGCCAACTCTATACAAGAAACACCTGCTTTGGAACGAGTTTTTTACCTTCCACTAACATTTTAATTGGAAAAAGTCTAAAAATGACAGATTCAAGCCATTTTTAACATTTCTGTGAAAAATATTTTTCAAAATTTTATACGGGTACAAAAGAAAGTCTTACCCCTGCTTTTGTAAGCCAGTAAATTTTATCCAGAATTATGTTAATTGAACCTGTATATAAAGGTCACTTGCCCATCAACACCAATTTTACTACTTCCCTTAAGTGGTCTTTAAAGACAGGGTTGACTGTATATAATATTTAGGATAGTATATGCAAACAATATTGACCTGTCCGTTTGACCTTTAAGTAGTAATATTCATGATAGTCCTCCAAATACATGGGCTGTGTTTAGGATTTGCAGTTAATACATACACATTGCATGTTTCCCATTATTCATGTAAACGAAATAAACACCTATGTCTCCTATCAGTAAATATACTTGCCCATCATAAATGTTCCAATAAAAGGTCAAGGGGACAGGTCAATGTTGTCTGGCTATCACTGATGGCTATAGTGTACTTTACACACACATAGATTTGTTGTTTATAATATAACTATATAGGCAAACAACATTGACCTGTCTGCTTGACCTTTAGTTTGATATTCATCATGGAACAGTTCATTTATTTAAAGGGATTTTACAGATTATTGTGTAAATTTTTTGCCATATGCAGTGTGATATGTAACCTCTTTGAATCCGGACATTACCCATGTGTATAGTGGATCCTGAAGTCTTATATGAATATTCCTAACAAATGAAAAGTGAAGCGGACAAATCAATCTTGTTTCCGTATACCTACATATAATTATAATTAAGTGTTATTAGTTCAAACCCCAGTAATCATAGACAGAACTTTTGATATTGTGTGTCACACAAAGCTTAGAGAAACAAGATGAGATAGTTTGCATATGAAATAATAAATGTTGCACTTTCATTGTAATTTTTACAAATTTGTTCAATAAAATGATTTAGAAGTATTTCATATTTATTCATATATACTTTTTAAGACTTTTGCACCCCTAGGTCACCTTGACCTAGTTTTGGAAGCCATGGCAACATCACAAACAAATCTGAATTGCACCAGCCCATATATACTTCTGCTCAAGTTTCATTGAAATCTGTCTGGTGATACATAGGTGTGAACCACCCATGCATGTACACTAGCACACATAGATGCACATACATACACTGGGGCTATGCCATAAGCTCACAAGAAACTGATTAACTGAGTCACCACTATTTTCTGCGGTGGATGAGATTACTTCAAGTAAGTATTGAGACTACTTCCTGTAGGTAATGAGACTATTTCCTGTAGGTAATGAAACTACTTCCTGTAGGTGTTGAGACTACATCCTGTATGTAATGAGACTACTTCCTGTAGGTATTGAGACTACATCCTGTAGGTCATGAGACTACTTCCTTTAGGCATTGAGACTACATCCTGTATGTAATGAGACTACTTCCTGTAGGTATTGAGACTACATCCTGTAGGTATTGAAATACATCCTGTAAGTTTTGAGACTACTTTCTGTAGGTATTGAGACTACTTCCTGTAGATCATGAGACTACTTCCTGTAGGTCATGAGACTACATCCTGTATGTATTGAGACTACATCCTGTAAGTTTTGAGACTACTTTCTGTAGGTATTGAGACTACTTCCTGTAGATCATGAGACTACTTCCTGTAGGTCATGAGACTACATCATGTATGTATAATACTATTGAGACTACATCCTTTAAGTTTTGAGACTACTTTCTGTAGGTATTGAGACTACTTCCTGTAGATCATGAGACTACTTCCTGTAGGTCATAAGACTACATCCTGTAGGTCAAGAGACTACTTTCTGTAGGTCATGAGACTACATCCTGTAGGTAATGCGACTACATCCTGTAGGTCATGAGACTACCTCCTGTAGGTAATGAGACTACACCCTATACGTAATGAGACTGCATCATGTAGGTCATGAGACTATATCCTGTAGGTAATGAGACTACACCCTGTAGGTAATGAGACTACATCCTGTAGGTATTGAGACTACATCCTGTAGGTCATGAGACTACATCCTGTAGGTCATGAGACTACCTCCTGTAGGTAATGAGACTACACCCTATACGTAATGAGACTGCATCATGTAGGTCATGAGACTATATCCTGTAGGTAATGAGACTACACCCTGTAGGTAATGAGACTACATCCTGTAGGTATTGAGACTACATCCTGTAGGTCATGAGACTACATCCTGTAGGTCATGAGACTATTTTCTGTAGGGGTTGGGACTACTTTCTGTAGCTAATGAGACTACTTCCTTTTGGTGTTGAGACTATTGTCTGATTGAGATTATAATTTTTTTCAGGATTGTTTTAAGATAAATAAAACCTTCTTACCTCTTTGGAGATCTTTGGAACAGGAACTATTTCTTCTCTATGTTCTAAAAGTGTCTAGAATGAAACATAAAAATAAGCAATTTGACTTGCATATTACATTACATATGCATATTGCATATAATTATGTATATTGCTGAAAAATAGCTATGTGTAACTGCAAATTTCAGAAAAGCAAAGGAATTGTTGGAACAAATGTCTGCTCCCTGAATAAAGGCTCGTTGTAAAAGTGCTATTTCTTAATTCAAATGTTAATTTAATAAAAAATTTTCAAAGGGAAATAACTCTTCAATGATAGAAAATAAAGTTATGGTTCTTGTGCACTGCACTTCTCATTGACCTCTATCTACCTATGAACAAGATATAACTGAAATAAGATGCCATTTCAAAAGTGCCCCCCAAACAAACCCCAACTGGGAAACCCTCAACCATGAACATGATGAAAATATGAATAGCCAATTGCACATCTACTCCACCTAAATATTCTATGAGGTTTCAAAAAAAAAATTTTGAAACAATTTTCGAGAAAAGTGGAAAACAGAATTTTGACAAGAGAAACTGAGTTAATACCCCCCCCCTCTCTTTCCTTTAGGGGACAAAAATATTATGCGAAGTCGAAAACTATAGCTGCAGACTTACAGGTTATACAAATAAGTACCTTTAGTTGTGACAGACAAAAGGACGCGACAGAGAGATGGTGTCTAGCACCTATTAGACCCGATTTCAACATTGGTGACAAAGATAAAAATTTCAACTATTTCTTTCGTAATCTCTAAAACGTGTCAGGTGTTGCTAAACAGGAGGTGCTTACTGTTCTGGAGCTTATGGCCTTACTTGCCTGGTAGTGTTTAACATAATTTATGAGTTTACGAGGTTTTTACTTTGCTTTATTTGGAATTGTGATTTGGATATGGACAGGTATGTATATTTTTACTTTGCTTTGGGATTGTAGTTTGGAGATGGATTGGTATGCTTTAAGATTGTTATTTGGACATTGATTGGTAGAATTGTTAAATGAGATTTTCAAAGATTGATCTTGTTTTACAAGTTTGAGTTTTCCATAAAAGTAAATTACAGAACCACATTAAACTGTCTCTTGAGAGCCAAATATGCCCCCAGCATCTACATGGGTTTAATGTTTTCCAAAACCTTGACCTTTCTGATATGACCTTGGTTCAAGGTCATGACAAACCTTTAAACCATGAAAATTATTCATGTTAATTGGTTCAAGGTCATGACAAACCAATGGACCATGAAAATTATTTATGTTAAGTCTTATGACAATTGTCGAAAGCAATTATAAGATATGACCCGGACACAATTTTACACAGACAGACATGGTGATTCCGATATACCCCCCTCAAACTAGTTTGCAGGGGGATAAAAAAACTACCATAAGTAATGGTTAAAACTAACCTTTATATAATGTACTAGAGAGTGGACTGTGTCTATGTAAGCATTCAATGATGAAACTTTAGACTTTTCTGAAATTAAAAAAAAATATTTTATACAAATTATTTAATTTATACAATTACAACCTATAAGTACAATTACCTAACACAAAATTTTAAGTAGCCAGATTTTTAAGCTTTGTGCAAATATAGTCCATTTAAAAATACAGTATAACCTGTGTATAAAGACCACCCAGGGGACTGGACAAAAGTGGACTTAATAGACAGGTGGTCTTTATATAGAGGGCCACCTCTTATGAACAAGTTATTATGTATTGTTGATATTGTTTTACAAATGAGTGAAACATATGTAGTACATATTTAAATACTATTCTATTAAATTTGTTAAAAAATAATTTTCATTATAGCTTTTTAAAAATTTTTTATTGACTTTTCAGAGTTATTTATAGAAAATATTTGAAGTGTATTTAATCATATAATTACATGGTTACTGTAGTGTATGGGTATACACTTGACTAATTGTCTTTGTATTCTTAAGAAGCAAGGTGTCACTTATTAAGATAACAGGTATAGAAAACATACTACCTGTAAATAACAGAGACTATTTCTACCTTTTGATTTAATGGCTTCAGTCACTGACATGAGAATAATCGACTTTATATAGTTTTTTTTCTAAAATTTTTACTTATTATAACTCAAAACTATACAGGCACTTGTTACAATCGAAAATGTTAAAACTATGAATGTCTCTCTATACACTGATCAAAGATTTGTAATTATAATAATTATATATTTCTAATCTTCATACATTAAGAATATAAAAATTAAGTTGATATTTTGCACACACATTAAGAAATTATAAAACTAGACTTAAAAAATTTGATTGAAAAAGTGGACTTTATAGACAGGTTGAGAAGTCATTTGGGACTGAAAAGGGTGGACTCTATTCACATTAGACAGGTGGACTTTATATACAGGGTCATTATATAGTAAAATTGGGGATACTCCAGACCAGTTGCTATAGACAGGTGGACTATATATGGAGGTGGACTCTATAGCAGGTTATACTGTATTTTTACACAAATTTGCTAAAATACTTTTTTGAATGAACTACTCAGAAATTAGTTGCCAATGGTGATTATGGGTACCAGGATCAGGAACATACAGCAAATGTAGATGTCACTGCATTTGTCACAATCAGGGATCGAATTTTAGTGGAAATACTCGCTAAATGCGAGTGGAATTTCAATTTAGCGAGTTAAAGCTACATCATGCCGGCAAATTTTAGCGAGTGTTTTTTTGCCAAGTTGCACTTTTGGATGATTATCTTAAGATAAAAATCATAAAAATTCATTAAGTATTAGCCTCTCGGAAAACCCCCAAAAAAAGACGATCTTGTCAGTTCGCACTGACGTTCTTCTTTCTGACCTACATGTGGTTGTTTACAGCTGCCGCCATATTGGCTTTTTAAATTTACGCCAAGTGAAAGCGATAAATAAGCACAAAATATGCTCTTTATACAACGTTTTAAGTTGAAAAAAGTTTATAATCAACACAAATATATTCACAGCTACCAATGTTGAAAGCAGTTTTAATTTTCACGGACGATTTTGTTATGCAAATGAAAATCTGATATTTTGAATATGGGAAAATCATGTCTATCCTCCGAGACTGCTGACTAGATATATTGCAGTGTGATTGAAATCGGGGAGAAATTATAAATGTTGTAGAGTTCCGAGAATAAAGAATAAAAGCTTTGACATTTAACTGATTATAAAAAGGACGGGGTGTCGTGATCATTTTAAAAAGTATCGATAAAGGGACAGGAGGGAAGTACGCCATGAGTTAAGCATCGGTATCGTAGTTCAATGAATATATGCAAATTGTTTAATTACATATTAAAAAATTTAGCAAGTGAAAATTTATTTTAGCGAGTAGAAAAAAACCAGCACTTGCTTTTTTAGCAAGTGATAAAAAATAGGAAAATCGATCCCTGACAATGAGGCACATTTGGTGCAAATCAATCTCAAAACTGGATCATTTTGTTGCCATGGAGCTAAGCTTATGTTTCCTGAAAAAACTTCAGAATCAATAGGAATTATGATGTCATTACTCATTACATCAAAATTTTTATAGAAACAGTTGGTCGATTACCTTGGTAATTCAATAATCCGGTCCTGTTATCGTTTCAGGCCAAATTCTTCTTCTCAACCTTTTTTCATAGAATATCTAGTACATGTACATGTATTTAATTTAAAGGTCATAGGAAAAGAATTTTAAATTCCATATATTCTTTATTAAAAGGTACTTTAGCAGTGTTCAATCTAGAAATTGGACACAGGGGGTCATGCTGGCCCAGGCAATCTTTAACAGGGGGCCAATTCTTAAAGTAAGGGGTCAATGCCTAATGACAAGGACACAACGTTATGTTAACCGAAAGACAACAATTTCACAAATAAGATGACAGTAAGTATTGTAATGATAATCAGACAATGAAAAACACAAAGCAGTAGTCATGCATTGTTTATTTTCGTCATAATTTAGCCACTTCTTGTACTTTGTACCGCTAACCAACCATGATGAAATTTACGTGCAACTGCAACACCTGCATGACGATGCCGACGATTGCTGATGTTTCATCGTCATTTTGTGGGATGGTTTTTTAATTAGATTTTCGCTTGTTTTCCCCCTTGCAAAACCACACTTCATAATCAGATACAAACATACTAATCCATATCCGAAATCGCAATCCAGAAGCAAAGTAAAAACTTTGGAACTGACAGCTGAACCGTCACGCTTCCAATCTCTTTGATGACTAAATAATCAACATTACTTTGGCGCTTGAAAACGAGTGTCTACGACTTCCTTACATAAAACGCACTACTAACAAAGACCACCACAGAAAACTATGACATCATATATTTTTGTGTGATTACAAATTGTGATAAACAATACTGGGATGATCTCGGAAGATAAAATTCAACGCGCCCGTTTAGGCCCGGGGGATCGTTCCCAGTGCGTCAAACTGACGAAAATCGCGGGAATGCCGCAATGGCGCGCTCTAGAATGAACACTGACGTTAGTTACAAATAAAAAGTTTTTACAAAAAAAAATTATGTCATCCCACGCTCTGTAAATCCTGTTTTATAAACAGGTATTTTTCCCTTTTGTGTTGCAGGGTTATTCCCCTTGAATCGTGACATCACAAGTACCCAAACCAATCACAGTCCTTTACTCCCAAGCTTATAATGGTTCACTAACAACAGACCTACTCTGTAGACATAGCTTCATTATTCGTTTATTACTGTTGAGATTGAAGGAAAATGGTTGAATATTTTTAATATGACAATTATGAGGACATTCTAGAAATAGATTGGACAATTACGGTGCAGCCATACATTTATGAGCCACTTAGGAAAACCACCGGTAACTCAGATTCCAGTGATTCTAGCGATAGTGAGACATCCAACAGTTCAGATGACGGGAGTAATAACATGGATCAATCTGGTCTCATGGTGTGACGAGGTGCCGATTTGGTATTTAAACACCTGTCTAATCTAGTATTTTTAAGGACCGGGTAGGTGTATTGGCAAGCATACACATATGAACACACATCTGGTCTTATGGTACGATCCAGCGTCAGTCCTGTTGAATATCAGTATTTCTAGAGACCAGTCCAAGTGTATTGGTGAGCAGACACATACTTGAAGACATCTCTGGTCTTATGGTTAAAGTAATTAAAAACCTTAACTCACCTGTTTTGAATATCAGAAGGTTATGTAAAAACTTCAGGAGGTTATCTTGAAATTTCTTCTGTAGTCTATCATCTAACTTCTCAATAGCTTTATCGCACTACAAATGTAAAACAATGTTGACAAGTACAATCTAAAAATGTCTCTTAAGAGCCAAATACACATCAAATACTGTCTATACAATATAAACAAGCAAATTCAGTGAATTAGACTCCCCCGCCAGCAGGTTTTTTTTGTGATTTGCACTTATGTTTAAAGGGCCATAACTCTGAGGAAAATGAGCAAATCAACTCGGGTTTAGCACATCTCCTATCGCTTTAAGTTTTGTGAAATAGTTTTGAAGAATTAGCTCAGACAAGAATTTCAGACAGATGGAAACTTGAATTTTATATTCCCCTCTTTCTTCGAAAGGCTGGTACTGTGGAACTACTTACAAATCTGATAGTAGATACTGGTTTATCAACTCTCCAAAATGAATGTAAGACTAAGAACTGGAGTAATTCTGACTGCCAATGATGGTCTGTGATGGTGCTAGGTATTGTGACCAGGGTCCTAATTTCTGACACAACATCCCATAATTTACCAGGCTCATGTGGCTCAGTTCTTGACCTAAAAGGAATAACAGAAAACTAGAGAAACAATGGCTCACAATGATAAACAATTATGAACAAATAACTGAAAGAAGGCTTACATTAATTGAATGATCAATTGATTGAATGATCGATTGATTGACTGACTGACTGATCGATCGGATAGGATTGACCGACTGGTTGATTGATTGATTGATTGATTGAATGGGATTTTTATCATCTTTGTCAAGAGTATTTCACTTATAACTGAATGTCACCAGCTATATAGGTGAAATGACAGAACTTTTGACCTTTGCCAATGTGTAAGGAGGGTTATTTATTGTGTCACTCCTATTGTGACATAGAGCTCTGCCTTCAAGGTCTTTCCCAAATAACCTGAGATTTTTATTTGCTGAATGGCAAGTCTGGCATACATGTAAGAACAGTCACTATCTTTTTTCAAGACTTGGTAAGACCTGACCTGGCTTTAAACCTCAAACTCCCACATATGAATCAAGCACTTTAATACCTAAACAACAGTAGTGATGGAAAGTATCAATCAATTTTCTTTTGTCCATATCTAAATTGATATTTCTTGGATGATGAAGGAAACCAGAGTGCCAAGAGAAAAATTTCTACTTTCAATGAGCAATAATCAATTTATAGTAATGGTGACCTTTGACCTCCATTTTCAATAGGCTTCATCCTTACTGTATTTAACACACTTCACACCATGACCCACGTGTAAGATTGTCCTCTCTCTCTCTCTCTCTCTCTCTCTCTCTCTCTCTCTCTCTCTCTCTCTCTCTCTCTCATATTTAGCACATTTCACACCAGGACCCATCTGTAAGATTTACCTCTCTCTCTCTCTCTCTCTCTCTCTCTCTCTCTCTCTCTCTCTCTCTCTCTCTCTCTCTCTCTCTCTCTCTTCTCTCATATTTAACACACTTCACACCAGGACCCATGTGTAAGATTTACTTCTCTCTCTCTCATATTTAACACACTTCACACCAGAACCCATGCGTAAGATTTACAATTATGTACTTGTCTCTCTATCTCATATTTAACACACTTCACACCAGTACCCATGTGTAAGATTTACTTCTCTCTCTCTCTCTCTCTCTCTCTCTCTCTCTCTCTCTCTCTCTCTCTCATATTTAGCACATTTCACACCAGGACCCATCTGTAAGATTTACTTCTCTCTCTCTCTCTCTCTCTCTCTCTCTCTCTCTCTCTCTCTCTCTCTCTCTCTCTCTTCTCTCATATTTAACACACTTCACACCAGGACCCATGTGTAAGATTTACTTCTCTCTCTCTCATATTTAACACACTTCACACCAGGACCCATGTGTAAGATTTACTTCTCTCTCTATCTCATATTTAACACACTTCACACCAGGACCCATGTGAAAGATTTACCTCTCTCTCTCTCTCTCTCTCTCTCTCTTTCTCTCTCTCATATTTAACATACGTCACACCGGGACCCATGTGTAAGATTTACTTCTCTCTCTCTCTCTCTCTCTCTCTCTCTCTCTCCTCTCTCTCTCTCTCTCTCTCTCTCTCACTCACATTCAACACATTTCACACCAGGACCCAAATGTAAGATTTACTTACTACTACTCTCTTTTTACTCCTAAATGACCACTATGGTAGCTTAGTTAGTAGGGTTCTTGCTTCATATATGAGAGGTCTTTGGGTTCGAACACTGGCCTGATTCTGACCAAGTCTTGTGGTAACTGTTCTTTGGCCAAGAACTTGGCATTTAGAAATGAAAGTTATGGGGTCCTTTAGAAGAGACCTTATGAACTGATGTCTATTTCATGGCAGGCGTGGCACGTTGAAGAAATCTCCATTCACATTGCTCTGAGCCCTTGCAAAGGTAAAAATTTTGCCATTTCACCTATAGCTTGATATAAGTGACATATTCTTGACTGAGATCTAAAAACCCTATTCAATCAATCGATCAATCAATCAATCTTAGACTATAGGCTTATTTGGCTATAATCACACTTTCATTATATTTAAGTGACTGAGAGTGCTATACTTTCTCTTGAATGGTACATCAGTCCATCATTAGGTTAACCACCAGCAAAATGTTGCCAAAAAATGATGGTTTCCTCCACCATTCCAGAACTGACAACCTTGATACAAGTGAAATAATCTGAACCTAGTTGAAAAATACTTCACAACAATTTACTCTGCATTTTTGTTGAGTTTCTATTCATTCATTAGCTGTGAGGTCTGGGACTAAATGTGAAAAACAATTTCTTGCAAGGTAAATACCTCACAGCCAAACTGTGGCTTGAACCCATGACCCTTGAATCCTCTTCACTTTTCTTCCACATATTTCCATAACGTTTACTATACACTACAGTCCAACCTGCCTTTAAGACCACCTCCTTATAAGGACCACCTACCTATAAAGGCCGGTAGAATTGTATCTTAATTGTTCTTTATCCTGTATATAAAAGCCACCTGCCCATAAAGTCACTGAGCTGGTTCTCTTGGGTGGCTTTTAGAGACAGGTTTGACTGTATATGATTTCATGTATTTCAGTGGGTATTGGATGGTTTTCAGTGGGGTTGTGGAACCTAATTCTGTACCTGTCAGCACCACTGTCCATGATTAAACTTGGTATCAGTATTCTTCAGTTTTAAACTGCTTGCCACAATATTGCTGCCATAGACATGGAAGAAAGGAAGGCCGCAAAAGAGAAATAGAGTCAAATAAGAGACAAAAGATAACAGAAATATTGTTAGACATTTTATAGACAAAAGTTATTTAATTTAACCACACTGTTGTTAAAAATCACTGTTATGTAACTTAACTTTGTATGTAAATATACAAGTGTATATATTTATTTATTTATAGTACAGACCTCTTCAAAGTGTAACACTATTAGTGCCAAATTGGCAAGTCATCTTAGCCCCTCGTTAGCCACATTTCTACAATTTTTCAGCAGATGATATCTATTGGCTTTTTAGCCACTGGTTAATTATATCTGGGCTAGTTGGAATCGACTAATTTTTGTTTACCTAGTGTTAAGCTTTGGACAGTCCTGTACTATGTATATTGTCTGACTGCGTTTTACAAATCATGTTGTGACCAACTTTTGATGAAAATCCATTATGCTTAAGTTTTCAATTTGAACAAATTTCAGCAAGCACCTCTTTTATATTGTATTATTAATTTGTATATACATGTACAAACTCTCAAATTCGTCTTCTTGTCCGATGTCTGTCTAAAACATTTTGTAATCAGTGGTCTCACTATGTATTAATTCTGCAGTACATGTCATCTGCAAAGTTTATGTTTACATTATCTTCAAAATATTATTTATGATTTTGCACCTCATATGTGTGTGTGCATGTGTGTCTGTGTGTGTTCGTGCATGCATGTGTTTGTGGCTTTGACTTTACATACTTGACATATGATGCCTGCATAATTTCTTTTTAAAATAATACTGTAAACATTAAATGTTAATTATAGAATCTCATTTTATAACTATGCTCACATTTTTGGACACATTCAGAAATTCATTTTTTTTCTCTTTTTTATTGGCTCTTTTTTGTCATTTTAAATATAATATGCAAGTCATGTGAAAACAAATATAAATATATACACAGTTAACAAAAACAGACATATAGAACATGTATAATGTTGCACATTCAGAATTTCTGCTCAATTAAACATTATTGTTTTACACATAAATCAACAATTATTTTGTGATTTTTAATTTTCAAGTTGCAAATACCAAATGCTTACTTTGTCCAAAAACTTTTGAGTTTATCACAATTTTTTGCTACAATAAACCACCAAATTATTTTGTTTACATACACATTAATGTTCTAATGGAATCCAAAAATCATATGACATAATTGTTTCATGCAGTATGAATGTGTATGATGTTGAAAGATAACTTCCATAAATAAATAAATACTTGCTGTTGTAAATATTGTCTTGTGTCAGTGCTTCTTAGAACTAGATAAGAAGATGGTGCTTAATGTTATTGGTTTGTATTTGAATTTCTGAATACCGGTAGTATAATCATCAAACCTGGTGAGAACATCTGTATTCTGTATTCAAAGATTTTGATGGACAGGTGTTTTTATTTTGATTAGACAAATACTGTGTAAGAAGGAATATTAGAGGCAGGAAACTTTTGCAGTTTTGACCTTCTAAACTACTAGTATTTCACGGTAAAAAATTTAGAGCAACTCGAGAACGCTTTATAGTTAGCCAGTAAACTGTAAGTATGCATTGATGTCAAAGTACAAAGGGACATAGTCCCTTAATAATAATATATAAGTTTTCCAGGTTTTAAGACTTGCCTAGTTATAATGGTTTTCCAACTTAACACATAGTCTAACATGGTACATCCACCCAGGGCTCTACATTAACTTTTTTTGCCACTTGTCCTGTTGGACAAGTGAATATAAAATGCACTTGTCCGAACAGAATATTCACTTGTCCGACAATCAGAAATAAAATTTATTCTAAAACATACATTTTAATTTTCATGTCCAACAAAGGTGAACCGAAAATGATGGCACTTCCATAAACAGTAAGAGTATACATATCGCCATTGTTTATATCTATGATCTATTTTTGTTGACGAGACAAACTGCCGCACCAACAATACTCCTTGATTATGTAAGTAATCATGAAAAATTTAATAATAGTCTATCAATTATTATCATATTTAGAGGCTGTAAAAAGTTTATGACTCAAAATTGTATATTAGTGGAGATATAAAGCTAAAACCAACGTTCTTTTGGGGAATTTTGCAAAAGTATGGCAGTTCTGCCGCACCAATGTTTTGGTCAATATTTCAAAAAATATATATAAAATTATAGAAAATCTAATTAGAATTAAGTATAAATATCCATGCCCGATAAGTGTACAAAATTTTATTAAAATATTGCTTCTTTTTTGAGATATCTTTATTTATAGTGCGGGTAAGGCAGTGCGGGTTACACTTTTAGGTAGGTGCCGGATTTACCTTGAACTCTATGTTTTACAAGCGCACAGTCAATATTGACTGTAAAGCAGATTACGAAAGTTGGAATTGCCGAAAGGAGGACTGGCGATCTTTTCCATCGATTCTTTTCAAATTAAAATTTATTCACTTTAAATTTTAACTTATTCATGTATATTAAACAAAATTTAAGTAATCATATGTTAAATTTACATTGGTGTTTTTTTTTTTTTTGAAATATTCAATAATTTTGTAATGTTTTTTTTCTTTTTTTTTTGGCTGCTATTTTAACAATGACATGTAAGAATAATAGTGCAATAGTAAAGTGAAATATTAAGATAATTTTGTTTGTTTAATTTCAAACTAAATGACTTAAGTACGAGTCATATAAACCATCAATTAAATTGTGACTTAATTTTGACCTTTAACCACCATGGTTGCTCAATTGGTAGATTGCTCACTTGATATGTGGGAGGTCATGGGTTTGAACCCAGGCCCTGATCTGACCAAGACTTAAAAAGACTAATGACTATTCTTTCTCAAAGTACTTGGCATTTAGAAATGAAAGTCATCGGGCCTTCAAAAGTGACCTAAAAAATTGATGCCCAGTGTCACTGCAGATGTGCCATGCTCAGAGCCCTCCCTACACATTGCCCTCTTATAGGTCAAAATTACTGCAACTTCAGCTATAGCTGGTGACATCTCAATATGAGTGGAATAGTCTCGACTGGGATGTTAACCCCATTAAATCAATCAATCATTTTGACCTAGTTTTCGAAAGATACCACTTCCTGTACAACTAAGAATTCTTTTTTCTAGTATTAGATGTTAAATCAATTAAAACCTTAATTAACGATATGGGTAATCTTAGAAATGAATCGCATACTGTTCTCGCCAAGTCTAAAGTTTCACAAATCATGCAAATATCAAAAACAAACATGCTAGCATAGTCCATCTCCAAATCTTGATCCCAAAAGCAGAAACTTTGAAACTGGCAAATTGAGTCTAACATGTGAACTTCCAGTGGGAAGTGAGGCTAGGTGCTCAAAAAGGGTAAACACCTGTCTAGGTAGCTACCCCCCCTATGTAAAATCAAATTGAAGAATGAAAGAAACATGTAACAATGGGACATCAAATACATCCAGGATAATTTCAGATAGAGGCATCATACAGCCATTAACCCCAGGTAAAATTAAATCTTGATGTTTAAAGCCAATCATTATATTCCATAGGAATTATACAATTTGAAACGCACTTTCTTCACATTTATGAGTTTCATACATACATGTTTTACCTGGTATATATCATTGTGCAAGCATTTATGATGTTCTTTGTGCTGCTTTGTGCTGATGGCAACATGCTTGTTTCACAATGTTCCAGACCACAACAGTAGCTTTATTAGTAAAGTGCTCACTCTATAGGTAGTATATTAGGGTTCACAATATTCCAAACCACTAGGCTACAGTTGCCTGGTTGGTAGAGTGCTCACTCCGTTTATGGGATTTAGAGGTTCACAATTTTCCAGATAAACTGTACAAATCAAATATTGTCACAGTATCTGTACAATAGTCACACAACTATGAAAACTCAAATGCAATCAAAAAGTGTCAAGTCCATAGTTGATAGAAATAAAAACCTTATTTGATTAAAATTACTTGATTGGCCATGACTTTGCCACACACAGGAGTCGAGTCATGGTTAAAAAACCTTGGATGACCTATAAAGATTCACTTCATATATTTGCTAGGAGCTAGACATCATTGCGCTTGATATTTGTTCATTTTCACTTGTTTCTGTTAGTTGTACCATGTTCTTGGCTGTTTTGGCTATTGGCAAGTACAAATTTCTATATTCCATCAATGATACACACCCATGTTCAAATCTATTGTTGTCCAAGAAGTGTATCAAAAACAAACACCAATCCATGTCATACCTATAATCCCAAAAGCAACATAAAAACTTTGGAAATTGCAAATTAAGTTAAACACAATTAAATGCAGTTAGTCAGGTTACTTGCTAAAGGTTGGTTGATTTTCAGCACCATCACAGAAACATAACTGACTGCTTTGATATTATAAGTTATACGGGGCCTTGGCAGGTTACACGGCCTCCTGCGGCTAAGGGTACATTCATCTTTGACGGGTTCATGGGGCCTTGTAACCTGCCAAAGCGCTGTATAACGTTTTTGTCACCCTTCAAAGCGTTGACAGTTGGATCTTTTTAACTTTGTGTGACTTGCGTACGTTGTCGCCATGTTTGTTTACCGTAACTAGACGTCAGAGATGTATGAGTTACTTCACTTTTACCGCTAAACCTCACATGCGTTTATGTACCCCGGCAGATCCCCAAACATAGTTCCATGTACCCCAGCAAGTTAACCAATCGCTATGCAAGAAATTTCTTTGAAGGGTAACAAAAATGAAATAATCTTGACTGGGATGTAAATCACCATTACTCTACTATCTTAAGGGAAAACTTTAAGACAAGATTGACTCTATTTTCATGTAACATCATAAAATATCTAAAAATTCTAAATTACACAAAACCTTGATATTTAAAATTTATTTCCTTCTGTATATTTAAATATTAATAACATATTCATGTAAGAACAGACCTAATGATGCAACAATTAGTTACCGGTATAGTAAAAAATCTGTACACAAATAAAACAAATATTTGTTAAACAAAATAGTGTTTTTAGTTCTTAATAATGTTTCTTCTCCGACATGTATACATGGGTCATACAAATTAGACAGCAATGTATATCAAAATGCATGCTAATGATAGAAAATGCACACAGTGGTCAACACTATTTTAGTTATTTCTGAGGCTTAAATGAATCGGACATTGTACAAAATTTATCTTGCATGTGATGGCACACAAAGGGAATAAACATGACTGCTGAGAAAACTGTCTTTACACACAGGTCTAAAACAGATAATTACAGAAGAAATGCTGTAAACAGTTCTACTGTTCAATTTCAGAAGACCGAGACAATTTGATATCATTCTGTTTTAACTTTAACTTTCTTTTGTTTTGGTGTTTTCATCTCTTTATCTGCATCTTTTTGTTTTCTTTTCTTTTTCATTTTCTTTTTATCTTCAGAACTGCAAAAAATTTAACAAATTAAAAACATAACCCGATATTTTGCAATATGAGAGAGTGAGAGAATTTGCTTTCCACAACTCCTCCTAAACCATACATATAAATCAGAATATTTTTTTATTTTATAGTTGTGCAATTTATTTTTTCTTCAACTGGTTTATTATAGCAAATATAACTTTTGATATTTTTTGCAATATGGCAGAGAGAGAGAGAGAAAGAGAGTGATCATCTGCTATCTGTAACTCCTCCTGAACTCTTTACAACAAAAACTTACTTTTCTTTCCAAACTTATGAACTAGGTTGATCAAGAAATTTCATTTTTCTTTTGAATTGTAGTTGTGCACATTACATTTAGTTGATCCTTTAATTCAACTTTTAATTCAATTTTTTATCAAAAATATTGCTTTGAGATTTTACAACAAGGAGAGGATGTACATCTTCTTAAACTTAAGTAAATGAATAGTTACAGTGTAAGACTCACACTTGTCCGCTGTCTGCATTTAATTTTGTTACTATTTTCTTGTATAATCTTCTGGTATCTGTATTAAAATGATCATGTAACGATTCCAAATTGTCTAACACGTCTTTTGATAAAACCTGAAATTAGAAATAGAAAAACAATTGTGAACCATGTTATATAAGCAATTATATTTTCAAAAAATTGGCATATCATTTTTCATGTGTAATTTGAGTCATTCATATATTTATTATCAGCACAAATATTTCACTGAGAAAAACATGCAATAAATTAATAATATCCTCCATATTCTTTTTGCTTAATGCAAAATACAACAATTTCTTTATCAAACATTAATAATGACTTCATCACACCTGTAATCCCATCAGCCTTATTTTACTTGACCCTCTACTACTTCTTAGCAATCTTTCTATGGTGCATTTATTTAAACATTAATGTAGGCATAACCAAGAACTGGGGACATGTAGTCATTTTCTGCAGATTGACTTTAGATGTATTGAAGATTTCACAGTGACCAACTAGATGAACATCTCTAATAACATCAGAAATGACAAATTTTTAGGTTTACATTGTTGGCTGTAGATATGGTCCATTCATTTCATTTTAACTTTTTTTAATCATTCATAAGCTCAGGCATTTGTAGTCGTCATCACAATATTGTTGATAAGCATGATGTCTCTGATCCAAACTTACCGTGGTTATATTTGAAGTCCAATAGTTCTATGCTCCTTTCACTCAATTTTGATATTACAAGTGGCTAGCTAAACAGGTGGTGCTAAACCATCTGGAGCACTTGGCCTCACTTCCATGGTGGAAGTTCGTGTGTTTAACTTAATTGCTAGTTATAAAGTTTTTACTTTACTTTGGGATTGTGATTTTGGACATAAATTGGTATGTCTATTTTTAGGTATTTACCTGTTGATTGTCAGGAAGGTGAACATATTTATTTATCAGCACTAAGATTTCATGATATAATCCTGATTTAAAGTTGTCTGTGGTCATCCCCATAATTACCTGATAGAAAAAAAATTAAAACCATATAAAAATAAGTGCTAGTGGTGGCGGAACTTATATATAACAACAGCCTCTCTATACAGGTTTAATTAGCAAGGTCACATTCTTTTTCTCTTTAGCTAGATGTACATTACACCTTGTTTGTGTTGGTGGTCACTTCTCTATAACAATCACCTGTCTATACAGATTTGAATATTTAGGTCACAATCACTTTTGCTTTATATGTATATTACAGATGTCTAAAGTAGACGCCCTTATAACGTGGTTAGTGGTTGTTAAATATTTAGGCCCTTTGATAATATTTTGTGTTGATGGCCACTTGTCTGTACAACATGTCTATACATGTTTGGTTGGTCTGGTCACAATCACTTTAGCTACACATGTATATCACACCTGTCTAAAGTGGACACCCCTGTAATGTGGTAAGTGGTTGCTAAATATTTAGGCCCTTTGATAATATTTTGTGTTGATGGTCACTTGTCACAACATATCTATACAGGTTTGGTCAGTAAGGTCACAATCATTTAAGCTACACATGTATATCACACCTGTCTAAAGTGGACACCCCTGTAATGTGGTTAATGGTTGCTAAATATTTAGGCCTTTTGATAATATTTAGTGTTGATGGTCACTTGTCTGTACAACATGTCTATACTGGTTTGGTTGGTCTGGTCACAATCACTTTGGCTAAACATGTATAGCACACCTGTCTAAAGTAGACATCCTTATAATGTAATTAGTGGTTGTTAAATATTTAGGCCCTATAATAATATTTTGTGTTGATGGTCACTTGTCTGTACAGTATATCTATACAGGTTTGGTTGGTCTGGTCACAATCACTTTGGCTAAACATGTATATCACACCTGTCTAAAGTGGAAATCCTTTTAATGTGATTAGTGGTTGTTAAACATTTAGGCCCTATAATAATGTTTTGTGTTGATGGTCACTTGTCTATTTAACATGGTTGGTCTGGTCACAATCACTTTTGCTACACATGTATACCACACCTGTGTAAAGTGGACACCCTTTTAATGTGGTTAGTAGTTGTTAAATATTTAGGTCCTATAATAATATTTTGTGTTGATGGTCACTTGCCTATACAGTATATCTATACAGGTTTTGTTGGTTCGGTCACAGTCACTTTAGCTAAACATGTATATCACACCTGTATAATAAGGACATCCTTATAATGTGGTGAGTGGTTGCTAAATATTTAGGCCCTATTATAATAGTTGTGTTGATAATCACTTGTCTATACATGTTTGGTTGGTCTGGTCAAAATCACTTTGGCTAACATGCATATTTCACCTGTGCACATGTGGACATCTTTTGAACCGGAGGTGCTTACCATTCCACAGTATCAGGTCTCTCACTACTTCCCTGGTGGACGTGCACATATTTAAACTTAATATGCCAGTTTCAAAGTTTTAACTTTGCTTTGGGTTTGTAATTTGGACATGGACTGGTATGTTTGTTTTCGATGCAAAATGTAAGGTAATGACAGAGATGGGTATCAAATATGACATTTAGAGTTCAAATATCCTAAATGGACAGTTATTATCAGTTTCAAACATTGTGACTTATAGGTACATCTGTACTTACTTTACTGACTGTATCTATCAAAGCAGTACTAGACTCACTCCAGATATCCTCACCGATGTGATTTACCTAGCATATAAATAACGTAAAATGAATCTAAATTCAACAATAAAATGAAACCTTTTGGGATTTCAAAGTTCAATAGATTAAAAAAAAAATTAAAACCCAGGTTTAATCAATGGATAACAACAACTCTTAAATTTAAAAATAGCTATTTACAAACCCACAAAAATTAAAGATTCAAGTAAAAACTAGAATTTAGGATTTAGAATTACAAACATTTTTATTGAAAGAAGATGTTCTGTATTTAGCCAGATACTTTTAATGTGTCTGTCTTTTGTTAAGTAAATAACTCAAGTATACTGATTTTTACAGTCTCTCAATCAAATCAACTACAGTCAAACCTACCTTAAAGAACACCTCTGTAAAAGGGCCACTTGCTTATAAAGGGTAGTTTCTTAATATGAAACGATGAAGAAGTAATTTATCCTTTATTTTGCTCCTTTACGAACCTAAGGAAGTTATATAAATTTTACTAGTGATCTTTTCCATCAAAAATAAAAATTGACAAAAATGTAAACTTAACTTACAGAATCTCTGTTTATCATAACAGACAACATGGAACATGCTTGTGTCTGAAATAAATTAATAAATAAATAAATAAATTAATAAATTATGTTTAACTTTAAAATCTTAATATTACATTGTATTACATTCAAGTAGGCATATCATTTATCTATGGATGAAAAGAAATATGTTGCAGTCAGTCTCTAAACATAATTATGACTAATTTTAATAAAATGTTCTTGTAAAACTTCTTTTATGTACAATGATATCCAAAATAGATATCTAAAAATAGTCTCTTTCTCTCTCTCTCCCCTCTCTCTCACACACATACTATCTCTCTCTCAATGCTTAGGTGTTATTTCAACAAATAACTTTAAGCGAAGAATTAGTATTTAAAATCAAATCTGTACTATTTTTAGAAAGGCAATCATGCTTTAATTTTTGAATTTTAAATATATTTTTTCATAATCCGGTATGTTTACCAGTACCCTTTCAGAGCATACAGCTGGCCTCTCCCTGATGAAAGTGTTAAACTAGATTTTCCAGTTTCAAAGTTTTTATTATGCTTTCGGATTGTGGTTTGGACATGGATTGGTATATTTGTTTTTGATGCATACCCGTATATTGACCATTACTGAGTGTGTTTTTTAATTTGCAGGAAGGGTTGTTTTACGTGCTACGCCTGTTGTGACACAGGACATCGGCATCGGCATCGGCTCTCTTCCTAACAACTTTCATTTCTAAATGCTGAGTGATTGGAAGTTTTCAGGTCTTGGTCATAACCGACCGGTTTTGATCCCACAACCTCCCACATAGTAAGCAACCACTCTTTCAACTGAGCTATCGTAGTGGTCATATAACAAGAGAATGTATACTTACTTTACAATAAACTTTAACATTTTCATCCTGTAGAGAATTTACCAAAGTCTCTGTTACTGGCCAAAATAAAACCTGTAAAACACAACAAGAACAGATAGGAGAACATTATAACTCACACACATGTCCTGTTCATCATAACAAAGATCAAAGTAAGAATATTGGATATGTCTACAATCATCTAAACACTTTATAAATGACCACTATAACTGTCAAAAGATCATTAGATGCTGTAGTTTACATTGGTATTCATTCTGACACTTGAGATATGACATAACCGCATTATTTGCACAGGGGAGGTAACTCATATGAGTTTGGGTATTTATAAAAATGCATGGTTGACAGTTTTATAATCCTTGATGTATATTACAGTAAATTCTTGTTAATACTTTGGTTTTATTATATTTTTATCAATACACTGAAAAAAGAGGGATTACTGAGACAAACAATAACTTACAACTACTTGTCTCCTTTTATCGAAATGAATTGATGGCATATGGTAAGACTAAAAGAACTTGCAGTGAAAGTTAGTTACTTGCATGTATTAAACTTTTGATGCTAAAAAAGATTTGTATGTTCAAAATTGATAGAATATGTTAGGTTCAACCACCTTGTACTTATTGTGGTAGTTCTGTAATTGTCAGCAGACGGATCAGTATGGTACTGGTGTTGGATATAGTTAGACAGTGGAGGAATGGACAAACACCAATGTCTGCTAACAACTGTTGATATTTTGTTTTTTATGGGTCTGGTTAAGCTTTTGGTCTTGAGGGGAGGGTGACCTTTATCAAGATAAAAGTTGTTTTTATGCTCAAGTTTACTGATCCCATTATTTATCTTATTTCATTAAAGAAAATGTATTTCTTGCTTGGTAATACATAATGTATATAGAGGATAAAGGATATTTAAAGTGAAGAATGAATATGAACTATATTGTGTCAAGTGAAGCAAAAAAATCAATATTGTAACAAGATGGTGCAGTCGTCGTGTGAAAACATTTATTTTTTCACTTCACAAGTGAAGCTGGTAGTTGCTGTACCGTGATAACAACGATAAACAAACACAGGACACCAGTTCTGAAAGGGACGTAACTCTAATCAATGGCGTGTGAAGGAATTTGGAGTGAAATACATATATTTTTACCAGTGAAAATACATGTATATGTATTTCACTGCTGTGAAAATATTCGTTTTAGCAATTAAATATTTTCCATTATTTTATTATTAATATAAAATAAAATGCAATAATATTTAAAGTCATACTTACTGGATACTTTGAAAATAAATTCTGGAAAAATGCTGGATTTAATCTATGATTCCTACAAAAACAAAATGTGGATGAATAAAACTAAACTGAATAAAATTTATAAGCAATAATCCTGCAAGCCTATGTCCAATTAGAATCACAAAAAAGTCAAAAAATAAAAAAAATGTGAAAACTGGTGATTAAGTGAAACACATGAACTTTCATCAGAGAATAGAGGTCAAGTTCTTCTGATGGGTAAACACCTCCTGTCTACCTAGCTTCAACCCTCATATGTGTAATCAAATTTGAGAATGAAAGGAACATGGAAGTATTGTACATCAAATATATCCAGGCTTATTTTGGATACAGAGACATTGTACTTATCAGCAATATTGTAATAATGGCCTTAAAACTTTTGAAGGGCCTTGTTAGGCCCAGCCTGAAAAACTGGAGTTAACAATTTATTTGTAAGCAGCTTGCTATGTTAAAAAAACTCTTCCATTTTACTTACCTTTTATAGATAAAATCTTCAAGACTTTGTCTAACCAGATCAATAACCTGACTGTGTACCTCTTCTTTCTCCTTTGAAAAATAAATAAACAAGAGATGCCAGAAGATCAAACACAAACATACAGGTCACTGTCCAAGTCACAATCTCAAAAGTCAAACACAAAAATACCAATCCACATTCAATCACATTCTCAAAGGTCAAACACAAACATACCAGTCCATGTTCAAGTCACAATTGCAAAAGTCAAACACAAACATACTGACTGATCCAATTCCAAGTCCTAATCCCAAAACTCAAACACAAACATACAAATTCATGTCCAAGTCACAATCCTAAAAGTCAAACACAAACATACTGATCCAAGTCCAAGTCCTAATCCCAAAACTCAAACACAAACATACCATCCACGTCCAAGTCACAATCCCAAAGGTCAAACACAAACATATAGGTTACTATTCAAGTCATAATCCTAAAAGTAAAACACAAACATACTGGTCCCTATACAACTAAAAAATTGACAAATTGCGAAGTCAACTTCCCAATGGGTCATTTTCAATATTAGTGTTAAAATAGAAGAAAAAACTGCATTTAATTGAGACTTGTCTAATACTCATTTGTGAAATTAATCCTTAACAACAATGAGTGGTTTCCTCCGGGTACAGAGGTTTCTTCCACAGTTATAGTTCACACTGACTTGATAGAAGTAGATTAATCTTTTTCAAGGTAACCCTCTGAACAATGAAACATTTACTCATATACAACAAAAACTCAAAGCTACTGACCTTTTCTGTGACATCCTTTTTATCTGCTAAAGATGCTCTCTGTGACCGAGTTCTAACTGGCGAGGGACCAACATTACCGATCTCCAAATTCAACAACAATCTTATCTGTAAAAAAGAACAAAATGAAATATCAAACAGTATCATCAGAGAAAATGAAGACATTTCCTTCAGGTTATTTTGGAACTTATAACAGCAATAATTTCGTAACAGAACCACCCACCCCCTCCAAAAAACTATAATAAATTCAAAATTAACTTGCATTGTAACTTTAAAATTGATTATTTTTTGATAAAATTTATAATTTTTAATTATTTTGTGTATCTCTTGCATTGAAAAATATTCATTCAAATAAAGTAACGGAAGTATGGTCATGTTGTTTAAACTTCTTTTTCGGACTACAAGGTCACATGATTATCATAGCTACATGTGGTTATGATGTGCCAAGGTATTTATAGTGGAATGTATACTAGTACAGAAGAAAGAAAAAAGTTACTTTGTAGTTGGCTTAACAGAAGGTGATTACCCTTCCAGAGTACCCAGCCTCACTTTCCCAGTGGAAGTTCACATGTTTAACCTTATTTGTCAGTTCAGTTTTAAAGTTTTTACTTTGCTTTAGGATTGTGATTTGGTAAAGGATAAACATGTTTGTTTTTGATTACAGTTTAAGGAAAATAATATTCCAGTTTACTGGAACATTTTAGAAAAAAGTTTGGTTAAAACTTACAACTAAGAGACAACCATCTGATACTGTGACTACAACTTGTTTACTAGGTGCTGAAATATACAAAAAACATCAAATCATCAATTAATATTTACCATAACTGAATGTTTCTTACATATCAATTGAAAATAATGTTTACATTTCATTAATCTTGCATGAGGTTTCAACCTCTCGTCGAGTCTGATTTTGGTTTGGGTTGTTTATTAATTTAAGTGTTTTAAGTATGGCAGACATCATTTTTTTTATATTTAAAGGCATATGCTATGAAATAGAACCACCATTCAAAACAAGCTAATTTTTTCACTGTTTGTTCTATATGAACATGCAAACAAAAATATGCAAAAATAATGGTAGGTCACTGCATGTAATTTTTCAACAACTCTTGTTCAATATATGCAGTATTTCAAGGATTTTGCATTTTTACCCAAAAATCGGTATAATTGAAAAATCAACCTCAAACAAACTTAAGAAATTCATTAAAATGTTATAATCAGCAAAAATACATCATACCCATATTTAACATGTTAAAAAATGTCAAAGTTGACAGTTCAATACACATTTATTAAAATAATTGGTAAAAAATACATTGGAGGTAGAGCTCATTTTACCGCCTTTTTCACAAAAATTCCATACATTTTCATGTATAAAAAAAAATCTACCATTCGAAATCTTTTCAAATTCTGCCAAAAGCTTAACCAGACTATATACTTCACAAAAACAAAGAAAAATTGATAGGTCACCAGGATATTTTAGGATTTAAAAATAAAAAATTATCCCTACCCCCATGATTTTTTCAAATTTTCCATTGAAAAAAATGAAAAAAATCCCCAAAAGGTTTTTACTCTTCAGTTAATTCAAATATTAGCATCAGATTCAAGATAATACACAAAACAAAGCAAAACAAAGTATATTTTTACATATAATTTACAATATTAATCTTTCTTTTATAATCTGAATATTAAAAATAGATTCATAATTATCGTAAAAAATATCTGTGAATCTTTAAGATTTCAAAAACTCCAATGAAAAGAATAAAATAGAAGAGTTTTGTTCAACCATATTAACATTCTAATATCTTTTGGAACTTACATAAATTTCCATTACTTTGTGGTGTGGTCAAAGAGAGAAAACTCTATACCATGGTAAGTTTACATTTTGTGCATCTGTGCTAGTAATACTCGCATTATATGCCGTACCGTTTTTCGTTTTAGATTACACAAGATAGAACCTAATTGCTATGTTGACAACGGTGTGATGAAATTTGGACAATTCACCGCTGTATGGTTTCCATTTGTTTATGTTTACTGTAATAGATATCATTTAATCATTTTTCGAAGCTAGTGGTTGAGAAGTACGTTCGGGTTCCACAACAGTTGGACCAGATTTGTTCATTTGAATCATGCGGGCAGAACATACTTCTCGCCTTTTTTATCCGATACTTTAATAAACCGTCCTCTTCTTCTAAGAGGCATTTTGATCAATAATTTTACGATTTATACGATTTATATTGCCGAATACTGATTAAAAGAAAGCCGGATGTTTATAGTTGCTACGGTCGATCTTCGTCTACTGCTAGTATATCCCTTCATTTGAAATGTCGCACCACTTACACAGACAATAACGTAACTAGAGTTGTAGCCCCTGGATGCGCAGATTCGGTGCGCAATGAAAAAACCCGAAAATGCCTTTAAGTGTTTTAAGTTTGACAGACATCAATTTCTTATGTTACTTTAGATATTCATCCTAACCTTTGACTTTACAGAAAACTTTTAACTCAACAAGTTTGTGATGTGATTGTAAATATCCATAGTGACCTTTGACCTTACACATGTCACTGTTAATATTGATTGTTACCTTACATATATCGAGTTCTTGATGTCACTGTAAATATTCATTGTGACCTTTGACCTTACCTTCCTCTGACATCTGTAATATACTTTTAACTGTATCCAAACATTTATCTTTACCTACAGTAGATTTTGCATGAACCTGAAAAAAAGATGAAGCCTTATTTTATTATTATGGAATTACATAAGTTGGTATTTTTGGAAAACATTACATTACTGCAGTAATTTGTGATGTAAACATTTTCCATATTATACTGCACAAACGTTGTTGATTATTGATCCTGTGGTATGGTGGCAAACTCTATTACCCACATACAAATTTGTATTTTGAGATATATACAATTGCCTAGATACCAAATGCTGGTAAACAAGAAAAATGTATTATACATATGTAAAAAACAGACAGTTTTAAGAACAACTGAAGTTATTTTTTTTTGCAATATCAACAACTTAACTGAGCAATACCATATTTATGTCTTGAAATTTAAGAAGTCTAGCCTGATCGTCAATCTTCCAAAGAATCTAAAATATTTAGAGTAAACATACTGCTATAAATGAAATGCACAACAAAATGATGATCACATGACCTTACCTCAGCTCTTTTGTAAAGGAGGTGAAATAGGTTAGTGGCTCTGTTACCCAGTTCTCGTTCTTCTTTTTGTTTGGCTCCATGCACTATCAGTTCCAATAATGGCATTACAAGATCCTTTCAAATAATAAAAAAAAACATATTTTACCAAAACAGTGTAATAATTACTTTTGCATTTTATCTTCAAAGTTAACTGGTCTCTCTGGCGGACTGGTCTAAAGTTCTTGCTTACATATCACAAAATGTTTAACAATTTGGTTTGATAAATCAAGTGCCATGAACTTTGTCAGTCAAGTTTCAAGTGCCATGAATTTTGTCAGTCAAGTTTTAAGTGTCATGAATTTTGTCAGTCAAGTTTCAAGTGCCATGAATTTTGTCAGTCAAGTTTCAAGTGTCATGAATTTTGTCAGTCAAGTTTCAAGTGCCATGAATTTTATCAGTCAAGTTTCAAGTGTCATGAATTTCGTCAGTCAAGTTTTAAGTGTCATGAATTTTGTCAGTCAAGTTTCAAGTGTCATGAATTTGTTAGTCAAGTTTCAAAAATGAATGAGCATCTCTTGGCTCCTGGTACTCTTGTTTGCACCATCAATTTAGATCAAAATATTGATTACAGTCAAATAATCCTTACTTTGGCATAAAAAGACTACCCAATCAGACCAACCAATCAATCTTCCAAATTCAAGTTTCAGACAAAATATGCCAGTGATCATTTAATCTGGGAGTGTTTAAGAGAACAAGCATTTATGAGAGTATTGCAAAACAATACATAAGTCCCCTACCGGTCACATATTTCACTAATTCCAAAGTTTTAGGTAAAATGTACCTTATTATATGGTACAAAGATTTATAGTTATAAATTATACGTGTTGTTCAAGATGAAAGCAAATCTTGATCATAGTAAAATAAAAAAACCACCAATGGAGTTCTCAAAAATTCATTATCTGCAAGCATGTAGAAAAAAGAGCAAAAAACTAAAATTTCATTGAATTTTCAAAGTTCAAAGGGCCATAACTCCCATAAAAACTAGTGGAAAAAACGAAACGTAAACTTGATCTGTAACTCATCATGGTTGACCTGCATACCAAAAAACAATTCATTAACTGCAAATGTGTAGAAAAAAAGAGCAGAAAATGAAATTTCAGTGAATTTTCAAAGTTCAAACGGCCATAACTCCCGTAAAAATTAGCAGAGGGAAACGAAGCGTAAACTTGATCTGTAACTCATCATGGGAGACTCATATACCAAAAATCAGTTCATTATCTAAAAGCATTTAAAAAAACCGGAAAACTGAAATTTCAGTGAATTTTCAAAGTTCAAAGAACCATAACTCCGATGAAAATTAGCAGATGAAAACAAAACGTAAACTTGATCTGTAACCCATCATGGTAGACTCACATACCAAAAATCAGTTCATTATCTACAAGATTTTAGAAAAAAGTGTGGAAAACTAAGGCGTGACAGACGGACGGACAGACAGACAGAGCGCAAACCTAAAGTCCCCTTCGGCTTTCGCCGGTAGGGGACTAAAAAGCCCATGAAAAATGTTTTACAGATCAAAATCATTACTTATAATTTAAACCAAATAGCTTACCATCATCCGATATTAGACCTGTTCTTTTGGTCAGTAACTATACCATTTTCAATACATCTAAGTGCATTTCATGGAAAGTAACTAGACTCTCCCTAGTCCCTAGCCTGAACATCTAAATAGCAGTCTGACAAATACATAAACCAAATATATTGCCATCTCCCAATATATAAGAGTGTTTCTTTTGGTCAGTAACTAAGACATCTTCAATAAATCTAAGTACATTTCGTGGAAATTGACTGGATTCAACCTAGTCCCTAGCCTGAACATCTAAATAGCAGTCTGACTCGTACATAAACCAAATATATTACCATCTTCCAATATATAAGAGTGTTTCTTTTGGTCAGTAACTATGACATCTTCAATATAACTAAGTGCATTTCATGGAAAGTAACTAGACTCTCCCTAGTCCCTAGCCTGAACATCTAAATAGCAGTCTGACTCGTACATAAACCAAATATATTACCATCTTCCAATATATAAGAGTGTTTCTTTTGGTCAGTAACTATAACATTTTCAATATATCTAAGTGCATTTAATGGAAAGTAACTAGACTCTCCCTAGCCTGAACATCTTAATACAAGGATGAAGATTAACAGGGGCCCGGTAGCATATGACTACTAAAAATCAGTCTGGGGCCCTTAATGTTTACAAATTTTAGATATTTATTACTATTACAACTTCTTTTCTAAAGTCATTTGGGCCATTAACTCAAAATAGTTAAGCTTAATGCCTGTTAATATAAGTCAAATATGGATGTTTGTCATAAAAAACAAACATACCAGTCCTTGTCTAAATTACAATCCTAAAGCAAAGTAAAAACTTTGGAACAGGCAAAATATGTAAAGACGTGAACTTCAACTAAGAAAGTGAGGCCAGATGCTCCGGTAAAGGTAAGCACAGGAGCTGTTTGTCATTAAATATACCTACCAAAGCTAGATCTGGTGTTGCATGTCCTTTAACCAATGTCTCTACTAAGTCTAAAACCCTGTTTAAAACATATAAAAATGTTAAGATTAAAATTAAAATATTTTTTTTCATTTGCAATTACACAGACATTTTTATTCACATGAATTTTCATGAGAAATTAACATGAATAGAGCTTATATTTACATGTGGAATTCACATGAAAAATTTCATTTAAATCTCACATGAAAGAAAATATGTGAATTTCATGTATAATTTTGATTCATGTTTATTTCATATAAAATTTTTCATGTGCATCTCCTTTCACTGTTGATACATTCTGCAAAGTTTTGCGAACTTCTGATAAATAACCAAAATCAAACATTACAATCCTTGTTCAAATCACAATCGCAAAGCAAAGTAAGAACTGTTAAACTGACAAGTTAGGTTATAACACATGAACTTTCACAAGGGATGTGAGGCAAGGTGCTCTGGAAAGGTAAGCAACTTCTGTTTAGGTAGCTACACCCGCCACGTGTGAAATCAAAATTGAAAATGAAAGAAACATGGAACTATTTGACATAAAATATATCAAAATTTTTAAAGAATTACTTCTTAAAATAATTTCTTAATGAACTTTTGCATTTATTAAATTACGGTTATTTTCTCAATATTCTTAGTCACAGACACCAGGGGTTCATAATTATGTTTTGTAATGAAAGGCCCAGGACCTTTTGCCTTTATGTTGGAAGGTCACACAAAAATTTTTAAAAGTCTATTATCTGAAAGACCCTTGTGAATTATCTTATAGAAAAAGCAGTGCTATCCTGGTAAACAAAGACAGATCCTATGGACTTTTACTTTTAAATTTCAAGGGTTCCAATGTAAAATAAACAGGTCCTAGACAGACGTCGGACCTGGAAAATTTTGAAGCCCTGACACACAATGTTACAAACCATTATTACCTTACCTTAACTTAAAAGCCACAATCTGTTTCAATTGTCCATATTTTTCTTTGCTTTTTGTTTTCTTTAAATTTCTAAATACAGAGGCCAATGCTTCATCAAATTTGAACATCTCGCTGTCACTTAAATCATCTGCTTCTTCTGCACTATCTTCATCCTAAAATACATTTATAAAACATTTTAGTAACCTACCACTACGGTAGCTCAGTTGGTAAAGTGTTCGCTCTGTATGTTGGAGGTCATGGGTTTGAACCTCAGCCAGGTCTGACCAAGACCACTAAGGTAGCTCAGTTGGTAAAGTGTTCGCTCTGTATGTTGGAGGTCATGGGTTTGAACCTCAGCCAGGTCTGACCAAGACCACTAAGGTAGCTCAGTTGGTAAAGTGCTCACTCTGTATGTGGGAGGTCATGGGTTTGAACCTCAGCCAGGTCTGACCAAGACCACTAAGGTAGCTCAGTTGGTAAAGTGCTCATTCTGTATGTGGGAGGTCATGGGTTTGAACCTCAGTCAGGTCTGACCAAGACCACTAAGGTAGCTCAGTTGGTAAAGTGCTTGCACTGTATGTGGGAGGTTGTGGGTTTGAACCTTGGCAGGTCTGACCAAGACCACTACGGTAGCTCAGTTGGTTAAGTGCTTGCTCTGTATGTGGGAGGTTGTGGGTTTGAACCTTGGCAGGTCTGACAAGACCACTAAGGTAGCTCAGTTGGTTAAGTGCTCAATCTGTATATGGGAGGTCGTGGGGTTGAACCTTGGCAGGGTCTGACCAAGACTAGAAAATAGTTAGTGACTGTTCTTTTGCCAAGCACTCAGAGTTTAGAAATGCAAGTTATGGGGTCCTTCGGAAGAGACCTTAAAACCGATATAAGTAAAACATTCTTGACTGGGGCATTGAACCTCACTCAATCAATCAATTTATAGTAACCAAATAGATAAACAATTAGCAATCTCATCAAATTTTACAATCTGGGTTTAAATCTTATTTAAGTAGATCCTTGTGTAAAAATATTTGTCAGTTTACCTATCTAAACTGACTACCTCTTTAAATTGAAAAGAGTAAGACTGACTGTTTGAATGAGGTTTTACAATGTTCACCAGCTACAGGTAAAGGGATAGAAATTCTGACCTTTCCAAAGATGGGTTTGTTCATGTGCAAAGCCTGCAGTGACATTGGAATTCAGTTTTTAAGGTCTCTTGCAAAGAAACCCCTGGACTTTCCATTGCCACATCGGTCACTTTTTATTTTCAGGTCTTTGTAAGACCCTTAGCAAGACTTTTGACGGTTCGAACTACGACCTTCCAAATATGAAACAAACGCTAACAACTGAGCTACTATAGAGATCTAACTTTTACCGAGGCAGTCAGTTTCTGAGTGTTAAAATCAAATATCATACAGAGACGTTACTTCTTATTATTAAGGAGATTTTATGGTCTTATTATTTGCTAGTTTTTTTTTTCAAAATATCTGACCAACTAAAAATGAATTTGGGTGGCCTAACTACCAAATAAATAAAATACCTCTTCCTCTTCAGCAGCAGCATCTCCTAAAGCGTTTTTCACAGATTTTCGAAACTCTTCATCTACATCCTCATCACCTTCTGAATCATCATCACTGGAACTACTTTCATCATCATTCTTGTCATCGCCATCATCAACGTCATCACTGCTTTCATTAACATCACTCATATCTACATCATTATTCAGACCATTGCCGAATTCCTCAGGTGAAACATTATCCCTTTCATCAATGTCTTCATCCATGTCATCTAAATATATTTAAAATCAAGGGGAGTTAATAAAAATAAGTACTTTGCAATAACCCAAAACAAGAACATGATATAAGAAACAAAAGAAAACGTAAACAATGCATATAACGGATTAAGCTGAGTGGTGTTTGAAAACTCTAGTCAAAATTCTTTCACCCAAATCCAGTTGGTCATTTTGGGGATGGTAGAGGAAACCAGAGTGCTCAGAGAAAACCATTGACCTTGGGTGGAACCAATATCTTAAGGATGTAGCAACAATTTATATAGATTTATACCCCTTTATTTCAGATTTTAATCCAATAACCCAACCATAATACTCTTGCTATAAAAGAAGGAGGATTTACCTTCAAAACTCAACTGTCCTTCATCATCTGCATCATCTGATTTCTCTGTCTTAAAAACCTACAAAGATACAAGCTGTGTTTGTGAAACTATACATGAATGACTGTTGATATTATGTATTTTAGATGAAAGGTCAAGGTCATGAAAGGTCAAAGATTTGTAGTGTTGACACTATCTCACGTAAAAGGTCACGGTCATCGGATAAGGTCAAGAATTTGTAGTGATGACACTCTCAGACAAACCGAAATACAGTCGAAAATATGAAAGACTTTCTTTAATTAAGAGACCAGTGACAGTACTCTATGCACATTTGATCTGCTAATTAAAAATATCAGCCGATAATATGTTATAACTGCATTTTAAAAGAAATTGTTCATGATTTTGAATGTAACAGGTCTTGTGCCTCTAACACAGAAAGAAAGTACCTTATGGGTCATTTGATCTGGGTGGGAATTAAAAGTATCAGCAGATTTATGAAATTGTATGTTACAACTGCATTTGTAAAGATATTGTTCATGATGTTTAATTAAGGAGGATTTGGGCCTCTCAACTAATGGATATTAATATCTGGACAATCCTGTCATTTAAACAGACAATCCTGTCATTTAAACGGACAATACTGTCATTTAAACGGACAATACTGTCATTTTAACGAACAATACCCTCACGGACAATGCTGTCATTTAAACGGACAATACTGTCATTTAAACGGACAATACTATCATTTAAACGGACAATACTGTCATTTAAACGGACAATACTGTCATTTAAACAGGAACTGTATATAACTCACATTTGTAATGAGTCCTAGTGCCTCTGGTGTCACATGACTAGTCAGGTACCCAAATACACTCTTTGCTGTTATCCTAGCTAGACTGGATCCCTGTGACATCATACTTAATAGAAGTTCTGTAATAACTGCTATCCATTCTGGTTCTAAAAAATTAATAAAGAAGGTTGTGTAAAATATGGGCGGACAAGGCTGAGTGGTACTGTCACTGGCTTTAGATGTCAAGGGATGCTGGTTGGAACCTCACTCGGGACTTGGAAATTATCTGAGGTGATTTTCAACTCCTGCGCCAAAAGCTTGACACAAGGATATTTTTACCGATCAGCCTCAAAACCGAGGTCCAGTGTCTCAGTAAATGCTAAAGACACCTCTGTTGAGTTAAAAAAGAATAGATCACATGTGGCTGCTACAGAGGACACTTACAACTACAAGTAACTGAAACAGACAGAGCAAAGTAAGAAGAAAATATGTCAGGGATTAGAACCATATCAGATTGTTAACCCAATGGTTTATTATCTCCATGGTGATAGGTTCTTTCTTAATTTTGATTACACATGTGGTGGGTGTTAACGTGTTACTAGCTAAACAAACAAACATACATTTAAGTCTAAGTAAAGTCAAATCACAAACCAAAAAGCAAAGTAAAAACTTTGAAAAGTGGCAATTTTAGTTAAATATATGAGTTGCCATGAAATATAGAGATGTGAACTTCCATGAGACTAAGATGAGAGAAGAGAGGCCAGGTTTGTTGGGGTGCTAAGAAATAATGACGTTTTAGAAAGGTGGTTTTCCAAAAAAAAAAAAAAAATAATTTTTTGTTAACATATGAAGCAAACAGATATTAAAACACTGGTATTAAGGTTGAGGTAGTCCTGACATAGATTTGGTCCCTAAAACAGGTTGTACTTCAACATAAAATTTTCATGTTTCTGGATTAAGTTGGCTCTATAAATGCCAAGGAAATAATAAAACATGTTAAAGTACAGTACAACCTTGAATCATTGCCACAATTTGTCAAATTTAGGCATTGTAAAGGGGTAAGTTGAAAAATTGGAGAGGATTGATTATAAAACAATATATAGAAGAAAAATTATTTTGGGATTTAAAAATAGGTTGGCAATTTAATGAAGGTAGAAATTTCAGGATAAAATGTAGTGTGGCAATAAAGCAAGGTGGCAGTTATAAGACTTAAAATTAGTGTGGCAATTACTGAAGGTAGAAATTTTGGGACTAAGTATAGTGTGGCAATAAAGCAAGGTGGCAGTTATAAGACTTAAAATTAGTGTGGCAATTAATAAAGGTAGAAATTTCAGAGTTAAATATAGTGTGGCAATAAAAGCAAGTCGGCAATTATAGGACTTAAAATATGTGTGGCAATTAATGAAGGTAGAAATTTCGGAGTTAAATATAGTCTGGCAATAGAACAAGGTGACAGTTATAAGACTAAAGAATTAGTGTGGCAATTAATGAAGGTAGAAATTTCTGAGTTAAATGTAGTGTGGCAATAAAGCAAGTCAGCAATTATGGGACTAAAAATATGTGTGGCAATTAATGAAGGTAGAAATTTCGGGACTAATTATAGTGTGGCAATAAAAGCAAGTTGGCAATTATGGGACTAAAAATTAGTGTGGCAATTAATGAAGGTACAAATTTCAGAGTTAAATATATTGTGGCAATAAAGCAAGTCGGCAATTATAGGACTTAAAATTAGTGTGGCAATTAATGAAGGTAGAAATTTCAGGACTAAGTATAGTGTGGCAATAAAGAAAGGTGGCAGTTATAAGACTTAAAATTAGTGTGGCAATTAATGAAAGCAAAAATTTCAGAGTTAAGTATAGTGTGGCTATAAAGCAAGTCTGTAATTATAGGACTAAAATATGTGTGGCAATTAAGGAAGGTAGAAATTTCGGGACTAAATGTAGTGTGGCAATAAAGCAAGGTGGCAGGGTAATCAGGAGGAATCCATGGGGTTTTATTCTATATGTCTTAAGACCTAGGAATAAATAGAAAAATTCAAGTCCAAACCTTACCCTCTTCTTCTTGGGACTTTTTAGATTTCCTTCCTTTGGTTGCTATTGGGAACGCTTTTAGATAACAAATTTGTATATCCTGAAAAATTAAAACGAGAAAAATATTGGAAGTACATTTCGCATCAGATATGAATATAAATTGTTAAAGGTCTTTTAAGTTTTTGGTTCTTACACATATGGATCTGTTCATAAAGGGGTGGGGGGGTGGGGCTGGGCTTGGTGGCTGAGTTGTCTAAAGCACACACTTAAACATCACAGTTCCTTTTATTGTCTAAGTTCAAATCCCATTCTGGACAGATCCTAGTTTGAAATAGTTTATCAGTTCCCTGCTTAAAGTCGCTGATTTCCACCATCTGTGAAATGACTGCTTTGATATCAGTGAAAGAACCATTACTGGGGTAAAAAGCTCCATTACAACTCTCCTCCCTGTCCGTAAAGCCAACGAAGTCATACTAAAAGAGAAAGGTTCCTGTTTTATACCCAGATAAATTGTTCAAATCTATTCTGAGAAAATTTATTTTATATATGAATTTGCCAAAGAGAGTCTTTGCAAAATTACACATTCATAAATCTTTCACAATAAAAAAGTAACCTACAGTATTGCAAGGATACTTGCAAGTTTTTAATTTATCATCCTATGAATGCTATGGACAATGGACGATGCAGACAGCAGACGGGGAGTGATTGCAATAGCTTATCTAAGCCCAAGGCTCAGGTGAGCTAAGAATTTGTCAAAAAATGGCTATGGATACATCTTATCCATAATCACTATCACTCTATTATAAACTAAATTTATTAACAGGGACCAGTTAAAAAATCTTTCTAGTATTTCTACATCTGGCTTATCCATGTTATAACATTTTAAATTATTTCATAAATAACTTTAAAACAACAATCATTATGTATAGGCAAACAACATTGACCTGGGCACTTGACCTTTAATTTGAATATTCATCATGGACCACTACATTTAGTTAAAGAGAGCACATGTTTTTATTTTGTCTACATAAATGGAATGAGAAAACACTTGCACTGTGCCTCTATTAATTCAGAATTCTAACTCTACTATATGTTGGATAGATCATCATATATGAATATTCCTGATGAAAGGTCAAGTGGACAGGTCAACGTTGTTTGTCTGTATTATCAGTCATTATCATCAGTATAATGTTTAAGTAAATTTCTGATTAGAGAACTTTAACTTTGAACTTTGACCTCTAACTTTGACCTTTAATATTGATATCAAATAAAATATTAGATTACTGTCACTGTGTATGTGTGTGTGCATGTGTGTGTGTGTGTGTGTGAGAGAGAGAGAGAGAGAGGAGAGAGAGAGAGAGAGAGAGAGAGAGATTTATCAGTATGAGAGATCTCATTTTCCCATGTTGGCAAAGTTGGTATCCATGGTTCCTCCATGTGGAGAGTTTAATATGAGAGAGAGAGAGAGAGAGAGAGAGAGAGAGAGAGAGAGAGAGATTCATACACTACCTGTAAGACTGTAATTGAATTACTGGCATCAAAAAACAGTTGTAGCATATTAAATATTGTTAGCAATTCAAATGCTCTACAAAGGTTCACATCTCCAGATCCAGAAGTTTGGCCACTAGTAATCTGAAATAACCCAACATATAATGTTTCCATGTATAAAATGTTCAAAATTAAACATTTTGTCAAAATTAAACATTTACATTTCTGATGTTTTATTGCATTGAACTCTTGTTTTAGTTACTCATTTATTGTGTATCCCTATATGCTTGACGTCATTGAGTGGCTGTTCCAATGATTGAAAATGCATGTCGTACACTATAGTGTTTTTAATTTATTTTAGGATTAAAAACAAAAAGAAACAAATGCGAAATGTAAATAATGGCATTTAAATTGCTAAAACTTCCATTGCTGTGCAAAGCAAACTTATCATAACATGCAAGCACACATTATTCTGTTAGCTTTGAATGACAGTGGAAGTTATAGCACCATAAATACCATTTCTAAACAATTCAATAAGTTAAACTAAAACTGTCTCTTGAGAGCCAAATACCCCTGCCCCAACATTTAAAGAGTTCCTGCGACCTTTACCTTTCCGATATGACATTGGGGTCAAGGTCATGACAATGTCCTTGGGTTCAAGGTCATGACACACCATGAAGATCATTCATGTGAAGTTTCATGAGAGTCATTCGAAGCATTGATGCGATACAGCCCGTACACGATTTTCTACGGACAGACGGACAGACAGACAGATGGACAGACAGACAGAAAGATATGGTGACATATAGTCGGCTCGGCAGACAACACTGTAGGAAAACAGTTCCCTCGAAAGAGGTCCATAATTGAACTGGGGATGTTAGAGTTCATTTCCAATAGACTTTAAATTATAAATTGATAGTGCTCAGTCAGTACAGTGTGTAAGTGTTTAATTCTATGCAAAGTCAAAGCCTAGACTGAAATCATAGCACTGTCGTGCTGTTGTACGGCGTAGTTGGGAAATGGTGTTGTGGCAAGACAGAAATTCCCCCCCCCAGGGGGTTCGATTTATCCATAGTCCGGCAGATGTTTTTGGAAAAAGAAACAATGTACCAAACCATGTATTGCGAAATTAAATGGTAGAAAATAACAATTTCATAAATATATGAAAAAGACAATCAGTAATTAAAATTTAATAAAGTCACCCGATCGTTTTGTCATTTCGGATAGAGAGAAAGTAGAGTTTTGCAGACCCTACTGTCACTATGAGGGGGTGCATTCTAGCGGTAACTGGATCATTTGATGTTAAATCTGGGTTTTAATAAACTGCTGATTATCACTCACAATATTCCCGTTTCATGTTAATGGTGAAGTATTTAAAATCCACATGTGGTCATTTGCACACAACACTGTACGAATTATCTCCCTTTCACGAAAGTGAAATCTAATCGATAAACAGTTTTAAAATATGACACAATTGCCTCAACATCAAAATACGTTATCATACCCTTCAAAATAAATTTTAATTACCGTACATTTTATGAAGAATTAATTAAATCAACCTGCCATTGCCGTTTATTTTATAACAAGAGGCCCATGGACCTGATACGCTCACCTGATAACTAATGGCTAGCTGATAGATTTAAAGAAAACATTAATACTAAACCCCAACAACTTTTTTTACATCATGATAACCGTTGTATCAATACCTACAACATTCTAGTATACATGCCTATACAAAAAGTTATTGGTATTTAAGATAATTAACCATTTCAGTATTGTTTCATATCTGTGACCTTGACCTCTGAACCCATGACCTTTTTCTATACATCAAAATGATCGTTGTATCAATACCTACAACATTTTAATATACATGCCTATACAAAAAGTTTATAGTTTTCAAGATAATTAACCATTTCGGTATTGTTTCGCATCTGTGACCTTGACCTTTGAACTCATGACCTTTTTCTATACATCAAAATGATTGTTGTATCAATACCTACAACATTCTAATATACATGCCTATACAAAAAGTTTATAGTTTTCGAGATAATTAACCATTTCAGTATTGTTTCACATCTGTGACCTTGACCTTTGAACCCATGACCTTTTTCTATACATCAAAATGATTGTTGTATCAATACCTACAACATTCTAATATACATGCCTATACAAAATGTTTATAGTTTTCGAGATAATTAACCATTTCGGTATTGTTTCGTATCTGTGACCTTGACCTTTGAACCCATGACCTTTTTCTATACATCAAAATGATCGTTGTATCAATATCTACAACATTCTAATATACATGCCTATACAAAAAGTTTATAGTTTTCAAGATAATTAACTATTTCAGTATTGTTTCACATCTGTGACCTTGACCTTTGAACCCGTGACCTTTTTCTATACATCAAAATGATCGTTGTATCAATATCTACAACATTCTAATATACATGCCTACACAAAATGTTTATAGTTTTCGAGATAATTAACTATTTCAGTATTGTTTCACATCTGTGACCTTGACCTTTGAACCCGTGACCTTTTTCTATACATCAAAATGATCGTTGTATCAATACCTACAACATTCTAATATACATGCCTACACAAAATGTTTATAGTTTTCGAGATAATTAACCATTTCCGTATTGTTTCGCATCTGTGACCTTGACCTTTGAACCCATGACCTTTTTCTATATATCAAAATGATCGTTGTATCAATACCTACAACATTCTAATTTACATGACTATACAAAAAGTTTATAGTTTTCGAGATAATAATTATAATCAGAGGTAAAAAAAATTAGGTCATGACCTTCACAATTGACCTTGACCTCATTTTGAAGATACTAACAAGAAGATGTCAAAACCGCAAACCCCATGTCATTATCTGGTCAAATAGTCAAGTTATAACAATTTGAAGCTATTTTACGATTTTTTCAAAATTAAACGCAAAAACGCGTAACCTATTTTTTATCCGAATTTTACAAAATGAACAAACTATAGGCTTAAGACCCTAGAGAAGCCAAATATCACATCAGTTTTTTTCTCCAATCAGTACTTTTGGAGAAGAAGATTTTTTAAGATTTTTGCACCCCTAGGTCACCTTGACCTAGTTATGGTAGCCATGACAACACCACGAACAAATCTGAATTGCACCGGCCCATATATACTTCTGACAAAGTTTCATTAAAAACTGTCCAGTAGTTTCAGAGGAGAAGTCGAAAATAGGTGTTAACGACGCACGCACGCACGCACACACGCACACACGCACGCACGCACGCACACACGCACATACACACGCTGCGCTATGCCATAAGCTCACATGACCTTCGGTCAGGTGAGCTAAAAATTATGATTTTACTTCGTAGGACGCAAACTTCTCGGACTACTTTTTATTGTTAACACGAGATCAGTTCGCCAAATTGCAGAAATTATTGGATGCATCCCAACGCAATATTTTACTAGATTCCAAAATGTATTCTGAAAATTTATTCCAAATGTACATATGTAACCAAATGCGTTACCCGTCTCAGAATACATATCTCACGATAAAACAGATATATTTCTTTCACGCTTATTTACCAGGCGCACTATTTCCAGGTGTACTCATATCTTATAATTTCATAGCAAAGAACCCCTATATCTTGGAAGAAAGCGATAGCAAAGTACGCGTTCACTATCGTGAAACGCCGTACAAAAATCATGTTGGTAGAGTGCTCCATTCATGTGTGGGATGTTGGCATTCACACGTTCTAGTGTAGTATACATAATATTACTATGGGGACCTCACTAAACACAACAAGGTAGAGTGCTCCATTCATGTGTGGGATGTTGGCATTCACACGTTCTAGTGTAGTATACATAATATTACTATGGGGACATCACTAAACACAACAACGTAGAGTGCTCCATTCATGTGTGGGATGTTGGCATTCACACGTTCTAGTGTAGTATACATAATATTACTATGGGGACATCACTAAACACAACAACGTAGAGTGCTCCATTCATGTGTGGGATGTTGGGATTCACACATTCTAGTTCTGTGTACATATTATCACTATGGTGACCACACAAGACACAAAGACATAGTGCTCCATTCATGTGTGGGATGTTGGTATTAACACATTCTAGTGTAGTATACATAATATTACTATGGTGACCTCACTAAACACAACGACGTAGAGTGCTCCATTCATGTGTGGGATGTTGGCATTCACGCTTTCTAGTTCTGTGTATATACTATCATAATCTATGGTGACCTCACCAGACAAAACAACATTGGACATTAAATACTTACCTTGTTATGTATATCATTCACAAGTTCTGATGTTGTATTCCAGGATTCTAAGACCTAAAAATCAAACAAGAGGCCCATGGGCCTTAACGCTCACCTGTGACCTTTGAACCCATGAGCTTCATTCAAATATCAAAATGATAATTCGGACAATATTCTAATATACATCCCTATACAAAAAGTTTATAGTTTTTGAGATAAATAATCATCTCAGTACTTGTTTGTATCTGTGATCTTGACATTTGAACCCATGCTCTTCATTCATCTATCAAAATGACCACTGTGCCCGTACTAACAATATTCTAACATACATGCCTATACAAAAAGTTAATAGTTTTTAAGATAATTAACCATTTAGGTATTCATTCGCATCTGTGACCTTGACCTTTAAACCCATGAGCTTCATTCATATATCAAAATGATCATTAGGATAATACCTAAATAGTCTAATATACATGCCTATACAAAAAGTTCATAGTTTTTGAGATAAATAATCATTTCAGATCTTGTTCACATCTGTGACCTTGACCTTTGAACCCATAACCTTCATTCATATATCAAAATGGTTGTTAGGCTAATACCTACAATATTCTAATATACATGCATATCCAAAAAGTTAACAGTTTTCAAGATAAATAACCATTCAGGTATTCATTCACATCTGTGACCTTGACCTTTGAACCTATGACCTTCATTCATATATCAAAATGATCGTTAGGATAATACCTAACATATTCTAATATACATGCATATCCAAAAAGTTAACAGTTTTCAAGATAAATAACCATTCAGGTATTCATTCACATCTGTGACCTTGACCTTTGAACCTATGACCTTCATTCATATATCAAAATGATCGTTAGGATAATACCTAAAATATTCTAATATACATGCATATCCAAAAAGTTAACAGTTTTCAAGATAAATAACCATTCAGGTATTCATTCACATCTGTGACCTTGACCTTTGAACCTATGACCTTCATTCATATATCAAAATGATCGTTAGGATAATACCTAAAATATTCTAATATACATGCCTATACAAAAAGTTAATAGTTTTCAAGATATATTGACAAATACATAATTTTTAGCAATTTCCCCACTCAGCACCTTACCATTTCCCCATTTTGAGCCCCATGGCTACCATTTGTGCAAATCTGAAACTAGATGACCTAAGGATGTTATATATGAAATAAATAAGGTATATGTCTTGTAGATTCAGAGCAGAAGATTTTTAAAGTTTTTCACTATTTCCCCCTTATGGGGCCCCAAGGGGACATAACTCCTTCATTTGTGCAAATCTGAGAGGGCTTCACCCAGGCATGATGGTTACCAAGTTTCATTAAATTTGGCCCAGTGGTTTTGGAGGAGAAGATTAAAATGTAAAAAGTTTACGCACGACGGACGACGGACGACGGACGACGGACGACGCACGACGCACGACGGACGAAGATGGATAGCAATAGCTCATCTGAGCTTTCAGCTCAGGTGAGCTAAAAAATTGTTCACATTCATTATAAAGAAATACGGTGATACCTGTATATAAGGACCACACATAGTAATTTTGTAAAAAACCATTTATAAAGACCGCATATGGGATCAAGGACCAACTTTAGTAATTTTTATAATACCCATTTAAAAAGACCGCATATGAGATCAAGGACCAACTTTAGTAATTTTTATAATACCCATTTATAAAGACCGCATATGGGATCAAGGACAACTTTAGTAATTTTTATAATACCCATTTATATTTTTATAATACCCATTTATAAAGACTGCATATGGCATCAAGGACCAACTTTAGAAACTTTTGTAATACCCATACATAAAGACCGCATATGTGATCTAAAAATATTAATTTTATAGACAGGACTTTGTAGACAGGTGGTCTTTATATTGAGGTTTTTTAGACAGGACTTTGAAGACAGGTGGTCTTTATATGGAGGTTTTTTGAACAGGTCTCTGTAGACAGGTGGTCTTTATATAGAGTTTTTTTTAGCAGGACTCTGTAGACAGGTGATCTTTAAATGGAGGTTTTTTTGGACAGGACTTTGTAGACAAGTGGTCTTTATATGGAGGTTTTTTAGACAAGACTTTGCAGACAGGTGGTATTTTTATGGAGTTTTTTTGGACAGGACTTTGTAGACAGGTGGTCTTTATATGGAGGTTTTTGGACAGGACTTTGTAGACAAGTGGTCTTTATATGGATGTTTTTTGGACAGGACTTTGTAGACAGGTGGTCTTTATATGGAGGTTTTTGGACAGGACTTTGTAGACAAGTGGTCTTTATATGGAGGTTTTTTTGGACAGGACTTTGCAGACAGGTGGTATTTATATGGAGTTTTTTGGACAGGACTTTGTAGACAGGTGGTATTTATAGAGGTTTTTGGACAGGACTTTTTAGACAAGTGATCTTTATATGGAGGTTTTTTGGACAGGTCTTTGTAGACAGGTGGTCTTTATATGGATGTTTTTTGGACAGATCTTTGTAGACAGGTGGTCTTTATATGGAGTTTTTTGGACAGGTCTTTTTATACATGTGGTCTTTATATGGAGGTTTTTTGGACAGGACTTTGTAGACAGGTGGTCTTTATATGGAGGTTTTTGGACAGGACTTTGTAAACAGGTGGTCTTTATATGGAGGTTTTTTGGACAGGTCTTTGTAGACAGTGGTCTTTATATGGAGATTTTTTGACAGGACTTTGTAGACAGGTGGTCTTTATATGGTGGTTTTATGGACAGGACTTTGTAGACAGGTGGTCTTGATATGGAGGTTTTTTTAATGAAAATTGAAGCAAAGGGACCGTAAATCAGTGGTCTTAATGGACAGGTGATATTAATTTAGAAAACTGTAAACCAAATTTTATTTGCCTCAATTCTCTTTCACGATATGACCAAAAGGTAAATATTTTGTATAAATTACATATTATAGCAGTGTTTATTATATAATTTACTCAATAATCCATGTAATACGGTCATACAATAAAAATTGTATTGAATGAGTATGAGGTCATAAAAGAATAAAAGTCATTCCAAAGTAACATCACACAATTGACCTAGTTCACAGTTATTTGTTTCATTTGACACTGTTTGTTGATTCTAATTTAAGCTGATACTTTTGTACTTTTCTTCTAAAAAGAAGATACATTGTATTTAAATTGAAAATGTTTGTTTTGTTTTTGTATCCTGCAGACAGACTATTGTTTACTTTTAATATTTCAGCAGGATTACATTTGGCGCATGAACTTGTTGTGTTTTGGTCAATCAGCTGTTTTCTTATAATGAAAAGAAAAGTTTTAAATCTACGAAAAACACATTTTTAATGGGAATTTATAATAAATAGAATCTTGCATTCTTGTTTATGCAATATTGAATTTATTAAACTTGTTTTTTGGTTTTTTGTCAAAACATTGCAGACACAAAATATCAACCAGGAATGAATTTATGCTGTTTTGTCACATGTTCCTGTTTCCTTTGGTTAGACATTATACTTCTATAATATTTACTCATTTCTTAAAGTTTCAAATTTGAAAACAAGTAGGATAATAAAAGCCCCCAAAAAGTACATGAAAATTTGTATGCTACAGTTTTTGGCTACAAGATGTTGATTCTTATAGTTTTCTCCCACCTTAAGTTATTGCATATGATAAATCTGAGCAAATATTTACTAACCACATCCTTGTTTATATCTAGCACCTGTTTAAATTCAGGAGGTTTATCATCTGTTAACACTTTTATACACTACACCCCCTGGATATCATTGTTTATATTAACTGCCTGTATGAATTCAAGTTCAAGGAATATTATACATTTATTGCCTTTGTGTGAGGAAGATATGAACATTTGTTCACCCGCAACAAGTCAGTTGAGTTGTTAAAGGTGAACAAATGTTCATATCTCCCTCACACAAAGGCAATAAATTGTTTATTATACCGAAAGATAACCATGGTAATAAGAAAGACAGAAAGGAAGAAAATATTTACAAAAAAGACAGCTTAAAAACACCAGGCCTACTCTGATTCATTGCTTTTTCTCATATCGAAACACATCGGAGGCAAACGCTAGAACGTCGTCACTGATTCTCCGTAGATGACGTCATATCATTGTGACGTCATTGTGTGTTCCGAAGAGGTGGGATATGATGTTTTCAGAGGGATACACGATGTTTTCTCCACCCTGATCACATGATCCAACGATCCAATCAAATTACAAATAGTATCATATTTTTCTAATGAGGTATAATAAAAAGTTTTTAACCACATACCTGGATAAAATTGTTTATATCTAGTACCTGTCTGTGAGTTTTATTACTATAAAAGCTTATTAACCACATCCCTGGATATCACTATATCAACTGCCTGTCTAAAGTTTAATCAAGTTTATTAACCACATCCCTGGATATCATTGCTTATATCCAGTACCTGTACGGGAGTGTTATGATTATAAAGTTTATTAACCACATTCCAGATATCATGGTTTATATCTAGTGTCTGTCTGAAGTCAAGTTTTATTACTATAAAAGCTTATTAACCACATCTCTGGATATCACTGTTTATATCCACTGCCTGTCTAAAGTTAGGAGTTTTATAAAGTTTATTAACCACATCCTGGATATCATAGCTTATCAACCACTTCCTTTGATATCATTTTATAGCAACTGCCTGTCTAAAGTCACAAGTTTATTAACCACATCCCTGGATATCATTGCTTATATCCAGTACCTGTCCTACGTCTGGAGTGTTATGAATATAAAGTTTATTAACCACATTCCTGGATATCACTGCTTATACCTAGTACCTGTGTGAAGTAGTGAGTTTTATGATTATAAAGTTTATTAACTACATCTCTGGATATCACTGTTTATATCCACTGCCTGTCTTAAGTCAGGAGTTTTATAAAATTTATAAACCACATCCCTGGATATCATTGTTTATACCTAGTACATGTGTAAAGTAGTGAGTTTTATGATCATTAAGTTCATTAATCACATCCCTGGATATCATTGTTTATACCTAGTACCTGTGTGAAGTAGTGAGTTTTATGATCATTAAGTTCATTAACCACATCCCTGGATATCATCGTTTATACCTAGTACCTGTGTGAAGTAGTGCGTTTTATGATCATTAAGTAAAAATAAATACATCCCTGGATATCATCGTTCATACCTAGTACCTGTGTGAAGTCAGGAATAATATGATTAAAACCACATACCTAGATATAACATGTTTATATCTAGTGCTTGTCTAAGTCTTTAGTTTAATTATTAAAAAAATTATTTTCCACATCGCTAAATATCATATGTTTATATTTAGTGACTGTCTGAAGTCAGAAGATTTGATTACTATGTTTATTAACCACATCCCTGGATATCATTGTTTATATCTAGTACCTTTCTAAAGTCATGCACTTTAGGACTTTTAAGTTTATTAACCACATCCCAGGACAATATTGTTTATATCTAGTGCCAGTCTAAAGTCATGTGCTTAAGGTCTATTAAGTTTAATAACCACATCCCTGGTAATCGTTATTCATATCTAGTGACTATAGAAGTCTGTCATACATGTCTTACTCTGTGTTCAGTGTTTAGGTTTGTGTTGCTCTTGTTATTTTAGTATTTCTAGGTCACCTTACATAATTTAGATAAATACATTTTACTGTAATATTGATTACAGAAAATAGAACATGTATACAGGTTATCAATTATAACACTATATAGCGGGGTAGTAGGGCTGAACTTTATACTGGGGCTGACATGATCAAATAAAGTTAACAGATATAATCTACAGGTAGAGAAACAGGAACCTCAATTGATAAACACTGACAAAGTATAAACAAAGATCTTAAGAATATGGTGGTGGATTCTGAATAAAAAAGTAAGTCAAAATTAAGTAACAATTGCATTTATACATACCCTCACACATTAAAATCCTTTAAATTTTTTTTTAAAAATCGCTTGAAGAGACATAATAAATTCTCCTAATGAGACAAAATATACTGAACTAATGAGACACCATACAATCACCTTATGAAACACAATACAATCATCTAATGACACACAATACAATCACCTTATGAGACACAGTACAATCATATAATGACACACAATACAATCATCTAATGAGACACAATACAATCATCTAATGAGACACAATACAATCACCTAATGAGACACAATACAATCATCTAATGAGACACAATACAATCATCTAATGACACACAATACAATCATCTAATGAGACACAATACAATCATCTAATGAGACACAATACAATTACCTAATGAGACACAATACAATCATTTAATGAGACACAATACAATCATTTAATGAGACACAATACAATCTCCAAATGAGTAACAATACAATCTGATAAGACACAATACAATAACAAAATAAGATACATTACAATAACCTAATAAAATACAATACAATAACCGAATGAGACACAATACATTCACCTTAAGAGACACAATATAATCTCCTAATAAGACACAATACAATCACCTAATTACACATGATATAGTCACCTAATGAAACACAATATAATCTCCAAATGAGACACAATACAATCACCTAATGAGACACAATACAATCAACTAATGAGACACAATGCAATCATCTAATGAGATAAAATATAATCACCAGATAAGACACATTACAATAACCTAATAAGACACAATACAATAACTTAATGAGACACAATACAATTATCTAATGTGACACAATACAAAAACCTACTGAGACACCATACAATCATCTAATGAGACACAATACAATCACCTAATGTGATACAACACAATCACCTACTGAGACACAATACAATCATCTAATGACACACAATACAATCACCTTATGAGACACAATACAATCATCTAATGACACACAATACAATCACCTTATGAGACACAATACAATCATCTAATGACACACAATACAATCACCTAATGAGACAAAATACAATCACCTAATGAGACACAATACAATCCCCAAATGAGACACAATACAATCACCTAATGTGATACAACACAATCACCTAATGAGACACAATACAATCACCTAATGAGACACAATACAATCCCCAAATGAGACACAATACAATCACCTAATGAGACACAATACAATCACCTAATGAGACACAATACAATCACCTAATGAGACACAATATAATCTCCAAATGAGACACAATACAATCATCTAAAGAAACACAATACAATCACCTAATGACACACAATACAATCATCTATAGAGAAATAATACAATCACCTAATGAGACACAATATAATCTCCAAATGAGACACAATACAATCACCTAATGACACACAATACAATCACCTAATGACACACAATACAATCATCTATAGAGAAATAATACAATCACATAATGAGACACAATATAATCACTAAATGCGACACAATGTTTTAAATCACCTAATGCGACACAATAAAATCAAAACATATTTCTTAATCAATATACTTGATTATTTTAAGGTAAAGATTTTGATTTTTTTTCCTCATTATAGAAAGAAGCTCCTTTAATTTACACAACAATGACAATCACCAAAAACATCATGTCAACTATTTACTAAAGACAAAACAGTAAGTGGAACATCAGTAACCATGGCAACAGAAATCACAAGGGCACAAGAGTTGTTAGGTGACACAAAATGTGACATATGTGACACATACAAAAATGTCTCATGGAAATGCCAGAATTGTAATGAAATTCTGTGTGAACAATGTAAAAGGCTACATCTACGGAGTAAACTTCTCAGAAACCATATTGTAACTGAACTGGAAGATTCTATGGATGATGGTGAAGGTTCCAGTATATTTTGTCCTGATCATAAGGATGAAGCATTTCAGATGTTTTGTACCACGTGTGATAAGCTTGTTTGCTTTGACTGTATTAGCGGGAAGCATAAAGGGCATGAATGTAAGAAGATAAAAGAAGTTGTGAAACCAAAACAAACACAACTTGATGATATTTTTAAACAGATAGAGACCCAGCAGATACCAGAGTTAGAACAGTCTCTTGTGTCTATAACCAACATGCAGGAGAAATATAACCAAGATATAGACCGAGTGATCGCCGAGATAAAAACCAAGGGAGACGAATTAAAACAAGAAATAACGAGCATACAAGACAGGTTAATAGATAAACTGATGCAACAAGTGAAAGAAGATACAAAATGTTTGAATGATACAAAAGAACAATTAGATTTGAGACTGAGTGCCCTGAAGGAGCAACTAAAACAACATGAAGAGAAGATGAAAAAGTACACCGATATTGACATAATTACCAAAGCTGCCAGTATCAAAGATTCTTTGTCACAGCTAACCAGTAGTATAGAGATACCAACAGTCAAATCTCCAAACTTCCAAACTTGTCAAGTCAATGGCAGCAATCTGGAGAACATGTATGGACAACTGGAACTAGAGCAGCCACCAGATAAAAAGCAGACAGAAAGGTCAAAACCTAACAGAAGCCAGACAAATCTTCCAGACGAAAAAGTTAAACAAGACCAATCCAAATCCAATGATACCAGAGTTATTAAAGGAAATATTGTCTCATCATTTACATGGCGAGGGAATCTAAAGAAGATTGAAGTGACAAAACAGAAACAGAATGAAGCCTGGATGTTGTCATATAATTGGTTAACTAAGCAACAATATCTAGATCTGGTCAATGATCAAGGAAAACATATAACATCCATCAGACCTGGCTTTACCATTGGGGACATGGCTACAACAGTATCTGGGGATTTATTGGTAACAGAGTGCCGTCAGATCAAGCGTGTGTCTAGATCAGGTGGTACAGATGTCTTTGCTGATTTATCACCGTATGAGACATGGGGTATACATGTTACACAGAATGGTGATGTACTTGTTGGTTTGGATGGCTTGGTAGGAAGTAGAGTAACTAGACTGTCACAACAAGGAAAGACAAAACAAGTGATAGACATTAAAGGCAATGACTTAGATAGGTACAATTCATGTACTAGTATTACAGAGAATGTTAACTATGACATTGTGATGATATGTAACAGGAGGTACATCCTAGTTGTGGACAAAGATGGCAGAAAGAGATTTAAATACACAGGACCACCATCAAGGATAAAGATAATTAAGGACTTCCATCCATCAGGCGTCATCTGTGACCAGAGTGGACAGATTCTTGTTGCTGATAGAAATAACAGTACCATACACCTTCTAGATGAAGATGGTACATTTCTACAATTTATACTGACAAAACAACATGGAATAGAAATTCCAACAGCACTAGCAATAGATCATAGTGGCAGAATCTGGGTTGGTTATAACAATGACAAAATCTTTTCGCAGAATAGTTTTGTGACATTTCATCTACTGGATATACATGGATATACATGACATCATCCTACAACAGATTCCACAAAAATAGATGGTTAGAATGTCCAAGGCCTCTGTTTGCATTGGTCTGCCGTTCTTTTAAAATGCCTTGAATTTTTAGTCAGATTTTCAAAATATTTTAACATTGCGTGCTTATGAAATTCAAATGTGAATTATTGTCAGAATTTTGTAATTCAATAATACTAGTGTGGCGACACCTTTAGGGGTTTCACGGAATAGAATAGAACAATCTAGAGGATTTCATTGCTTCTGCAAAAGTTTAGTAGAGCGCATCTACAGCACTTGCCTTTCAAAAGTTAAAAAGTTAAAAAACACTGACCTAACAAATTAGTGCCGAAACTACCAAGATAACAAGCTTTGGACAGCCAGTGGATGAATAGCTGCAGTAGTGACTACTGTATCTCTGATCGTCGACAAGTCAATATGTTAAAGGGCTTCCAGTCCGAGTTTTGCACCTCATTCGGCCCCTTAGCAGCTATAGACTTCCACAGTCGAAATTTGGGACCCTTTTGACATAATAATTTTTTATTTGCATATATTAAAAAAATATAAACAAGAGGCCCATGGGCCTTAACGCTCACCTGTGACCTTGACCTTTGAACCCATAACCCTCATTCATATATCAAAATGATCATTAGGCCAATACCTACAATATTCTAGCATACATGCCTATACAAAATATTTATAGTTTTCAAGATAATTAACCAATTCAGTATTAATATGCACCTGTGACCTTGACCTTTGAACTCATGACCTTCATTCATATATCAAAATTATCATTAGACCAATACCTACAATATTCTAATATGTATGCCTATACAAAAAGTTAATAGTTTTGCAGGTAATCAACTATAACAGAAATAGTTGTTCATCTTTGACCTTGACCTTTGAACCCATGACCTTGATCTATGTATCAAAATGATCGTCATGTCAATAGCTACAATTAACTGAAAATCCTATGCCATTATCACTTGAAATGTTTAAAAAATAGCATTTTTTATCAAAGGTCAAAAACAGGGACATGACCTTGACCTTTGATCTTGACATCAATCGGAAGAAAATAGCAAGACAATCAACAGTGAAAACTCCATACAATTATCTTCAGCCGTTATTGAGTTATAACAATAAATGTCTCATTTTCAAAATTACATAATTTTATGCAAAAAACGCGTAACCTATTTTTCGTTCAATTTTCATGAAAAACACAATTTTAATGTCCCCAGGTATGCTGAATCCAAATATCCAATCAAAATTTGCCTGCACCTTCTGGTTCCAGAGAAGAAGATGTTTTTGTCTTTTTGCTATTTTTAGTAACAGCGGCCATCTTGTTGGGCGTGGCCAAACCCCGAACACAATTTTGAAAGGCTGTTACCCAGGCATGATAATCACTAAGTTTCATCTAATTTGGCCTAGCAGTTTTGGAGGAGAAGATTAAAATGTAAAGTTTACACACGACGCACGACACACGACGCACGATGCACGACGCACGACGGACGACGGACGGTGATAGATTGCAATAGCTCATCTGAGCCTTCGGCTCAGGTGAGCTAAAAATTTGGTAAAGAATTTGTTACTTTATAATGGGTATAAATTTAAAGTGGTACGCTAAATACTACAACAAAAGTTTTTAGAATGACATGCCATCATTGGTCTTATGGAATTTGAAATACATTAAACATGTGAAAATAAACATGTGAGGTTAAGCTTTCGAGGATCTGAGGATATTCAGATGTAGAATAATTTTGTTTCCATAGTTGGACTCGTACGCTGTTACATATATTCATCGAAAGAAGTTGGACAGTCGGGTTTTATTTCCCCAGTGAAAATCAATTCTTGCTCACTCAAAATGCTTTGTCTTTTGTTTATTATGTGTTAAAACATTCTATTAATTTACTTATGGCAGATAACACACCATAATAACGTCTAATAACGCTACATTGCCTACTGTCAGTGTCATAAAAGAAACATGGCTCTTTGAAGGCATCTCGAGATGCTGTTCGCTGATTGGATAATTATAATGATATGCAGAAATGTCACATAAAACTTGGCGCACTTTGTGTATTGTAAGACAGCTGCACACACTAAGTCATAGAATTTTTTATTTTTAGCGATAGGGTCAACTTTGAACACTCATTGTGAATTTTGTGAACAACATAGAGAAAATACAAAATACCGTTTTTTCACCCGAGATCTTAATGTATTTTTTGGCGCGTTGGGACTTTTTCGTACAATAAACGGTTATTGAACAGGAGTCGGTTAAACAGAAATTTGGGATGAAAAGTTCATTTTTTGCATGTTTGACCCGAAAAATAAGTATGATCCGAAGTTTCTCCAAAAATCTAACCAAGTTAGATAGCTAGGTCGCATAAGACTCTATAAACTCAGAAATTTTAGCAAAATCTATAATTTTTTTCTGAACTTCCTCAAAAGTGCTGTAATACGCCGCTAAAAATGAGAATGTTGTCACCTTTATCATTTCACATCCAGAGGATGTTCCGAATAAATTCATCACTATCCTCTAGATTGTTCCATTCTTTAATAACTGTATTTTGTTAGCCTAAGCAGAATAAGAGCACGAGTGAACATGTACGGGAAAAGTACAGGTCAGCCTATATTTATGAACACATTTATTCGCGTAAATCACAAATTCGTGCAATTCGTCTAGCGCAAAAATCGCTAAAAAATAAGACCACTGATAAATAAAGTACATTTACAGTACCAATATGTACAACTTCATATTCCTGTGTCCTCAGATGCAGTAACAGTGACCATTATCACACAGCTCTTCCAACATAACAATGGATTGTTTGTTTTTTAAATTTTTGATCACCTAGAATGGATTTGTGTATTTTTGTTGATTAGAGGAGTTTTAATGGTTTTAATTAGATATTGTTGTAAGAATATTTAGTGTTTGATAAAAGAAAACATTATATTCTAGCGACATGATATATACACAGTGTGTATGTACAATCCTCTGTATCAGGTTGATGCCTTTTTAGTTGTGTATCACAACGAGTGGTGCTTGTGTGAGACCTGATACGAAGGGTTTTACATACACAGTGTGTATGATATTTTTATCATTATTTCCAACTAGGTTACTTTAAATAACAAAACAATACTTTATGTGAAAAAATTATATTTTACTACAGAAAAATACTGAACTATGTTATGACATATGTTCTGTAGTAAAGACGTCATTATTTCATTTGACAAGTTGGAGATTCACCAATGACATCACACTGAAAAATTTCAACTGAAAGTGCACATGTTCTTTACCGCCAATGTTGCATCACCACACTGATACAAGTTTCTGTATGATATGAGTTCAATAAAACTTGTATTTTGTCAAATCAGATGGAAAAACTAATCTAATATTAGATAAATTCCGTTATAAAACAAACAAATCCTAAGGATACCAGGAAGGGTGGACTACACTTGGACAACAATCGTAGAACATTTTTATAAACATTCTGTGGACAATTGATGGGTTGCCGGCCACGTCCATAATGTTCCAACAAAGATCTGGCATGCTTGAATTACATGTACACACAAAAAGAATGAAATCTTGGCCTTAATTATGCCATTTATTGATGTCACAAACACTTGTTCGTCATTAGTTGCTGTGATGCTGCTTTGGTACCGTAATGGCGGCCAGTGTCGGAACATAACAGGCATGACCGGCGATACGTCAATTCTAGTTCTATTAAAGGAAATAGATTAAACAGGAACAAAGAAAACTTCTTATGGAAATCTGAAAACATGCGAATACCTCGTGAAAGTGAATATGAGACTACATCTTTTTTTTGTGGAACTTTGTATAAATTACAATTATAATGTGATATCATTTCTGTCTTGTTATGATGCCTTAAAAAAGTGACTGTGGGACTTTATATTCGTGGAAATGGGAAAGTTGATAACCTCGTCAGACAAGGATGGATGTATACTGCGAGACCTTATCGTCATGGAAATGGAAAATGTGATAACCTCGTCAGACAAGGACATTTGACATTTATTTACGTGTGATTAATTTTCAATGTATCATAAGGACAAAATAATTATTAACTTACAGACACATTAACCATAAGCTTACAGCACATGTCATTGTATTAAGATATAAATAGTGTTCTCATAATGCTAGTATCATCTCTCTCTCTCTCTCTCTCTCTCTCTCTCTCTCTCTCTCTCTCTCTCATTTCATTTTATCTATAGATTAATATAGCTCTGTTTTGTTTACTGTTTTGTAATTTTTTTTAAAAAGTGGAAATTTTCATGTTAACTCCATAAATTGTATGACCAAGTCAATTATATGCTTGTAAGATAATTATCTTTTTACCATTGTATGCAAAAGTGACCTGTAGATATTTAATGCTATTGAAAGTGAAAATAACTCTCTCTCTCTCTCTCTCTCTCTCATTGTGTATAACTAGTTACATTTAAGACTTAGGTACTTGATGGCAAGAATAATTTAGTAATTTTTCAATGTCATGCTGTTTACTTCACCTTCACCATTTTTTAATATAGGGTTTAGACCAAGAAAATTGGCAAACATTCAGATTAATAATATGCATTTATCATATCACTAATGATAATATCCACAAAGTTTTGTAAACTTCTGACCAATTGGAATTTTTTCCAAACAAAATTGTCCTATTGAAAACTTCAAAGGACATATCATAGCTCCAAGTAAAATTGGAGAACAAACTCAGGTTTATAATGTCAATTCCTTTCACAGTTGATAATGTCCACAATGTTTTGTAAACTTCTGACCAAAAGCTTTGGAGAATTTTTCTGAACAAGAATTTCAAATGTACAGAAAATTGGCGAACAAACTCAGTTTAATAATATACACTTCTCCTAACACTGTTGATAATGTCCACAGTTTTTGAAAACATCTCATCAATAACTTTGGAGACTTACTCCGAACAATGTCCTCAAAGTATTATTTTTCCTTTACACATGATATCATTCTTACACTTTTCGTGTATATTATTAGGACCTCTATATATTTGATTGTATTATCATGCTAATGTTTGTATTTTGAATGTGATGACAGCATTAAAATTCTTATATTTCTAAATATCACAAACCTCACATTTAACACACGAAATCAGGATTGTGATTAAATAATTTTTTTTTTAAACTTATTATTATTTTTTTTGCACTGCAGTTCATTTGCATTAAATTTGTAACATTCATGTTTTGAAATTAACTTATAAAATCATAATAAAAAGTCACTTATAAAATATAATTTAGTAAATATATACCGTCAAACCTGGTTTAAATGCCAACTCTATACAAGAAACATCTGCTTTGGAACGAGGTTTTTACCTTCCACTAACATTTTAATTGAAAAAAGTCTAAAAATTACAGATTCAAGCCATTTTTAACGTTTCTGTGAAAAATATTTTTCAAAATTTCATACGGGTACAAAAGAAAGTCTTACCCCTGCTTTTGTAGGCCAGTAAATTTTATCCAGAATTATGTTAATTGAACCTGTATCTAAAGGTCACTTGCCCATCAACACCAATTTTACTACTTCCCTTAAGTGGTCTTTAAAGACAGGTTTGACTGTATATAATATTTAGGATAGTATATGCAAACAATATTGACCTGTCCGTTTGACCTTTAAGTAGTAATTTTTATGATAGTCCTCCAAATACATGGGTAGTGTTTAGGATTTGCAGTTAATATATACACATTGCATGTTTCCCATGATTCATGTAAACGAAATAAACACCTATGTCCCCTATCAGTAAATATACTTGCCCATCATAAATGTTCCAATAAAAGGTCAAGGGGACAGGTCAATGTTGTCTGGCTATAACTGATGGCTATAGTGTACTTTACACACATAAGATTTGTTGTTTATAATATAACTATATAGGCAAACAACATTGACCTGTCTGCTTGGCCTTTAGTTTTGATATTCATTATGGACCAGTTCATTAACGGATTATTGTGTAAAATGTTTGCCATATGCAGTGTGTACATGTAACATCTTTGATTTGCCATATGCAGTGCGTACATGTAACATCTTTGAATCCAGACATTACCCATGTGTATAGTGGATCCTGAAGTCTTATATGAATATTCCTAACAAATGAAAAGTCAAGTGGACAAATCAATCTTGTTTCTGTATACCTACATATAATTAAGTGTTATTAGTTCAAACCCCAGTAATCATAGATAGAACTTTTGATATTGTGTGTCACACAAAGCTTAGAGAGAAACAAGATGAGATCGTTTGCATATGAAATAATAAATGTTGCACTTTCATTGTAATTTTTACAAATTTGTTCAATAAAATGATTTAGAAGTGTTTCATATTTATTCATATTTACATATAAATATATGCTAGCGCGCGTTATTCGGTTTGCTTTGCTCGTCAATTGAAGTTATAGCACTATAAACGCCATTTCTAGACAGTTTAATGGTTAAATATATACTTTTTAAGACTTTTGCACCCCTAGGTTACCTTGACCTAGTTTTGGAAGCCATGGCAACATCACAAACAAATCTGAATTGCACCAGCCCATATATACTTCTGCTCAAGTTTCATTGAAATCTGTCTGGTGATTTCAGAAGAGAAGTTAAAAATAGGTGTGAACCACCCATGCATGTACACTAGCACACATAGATGCACATACATACACTGGGGCTATGCCATAAGCTCACAAGAAACTGATTAACTGGGTCACCACTATTTTCTGCAGTGGATGAGATTACTTCAAGTAAGTATTGAGACTACTTCCTGTAGGTAATGAGACTACATCCTGTAGATATTGAGACTACTTCCTGTAGGTCATGAGACTAGATCCTGTAGGTATTGAGACTATATCCTGTAGGTAATAAGACTACTTCCTGTAGGTATTGAGACTACATCCTGTAGGTCATGACACTACATCTTGTAGGTAATGAGACTACACCCTGTAGGCATTGAGACTACATCCTGTAGGTCATGAGACTACTTTCTGTAGGTAATGAGACTACATCCTGTAGGTATTGAGACTACATCCTGTAGGTCATGAGACTAGACTACATTCTGTAGGCATTGAGACTACTTCCTGTAGTAATGAGACTACATCCTGTAGGTATTGAGACTACATCCTGTATGTCATGAGACTACACCCTGTAGGTAATGAGACTACACCCTGTAGGTTATGAGACTACATCCTGTAGGTATTGAGACTACATCCTGTAGGTCATGAGACTACACCCTGTAGGTAATGAGACTACACCCTGTAGGTAATGAGACTGCATAATGTAGGTCATGAGACTACATCCTGTAGGTAATGAGACTACACCCTGTAGGTAATGAGACTACATCCTGTAGGTATTGAGACTACATTCTGTAGGTCATGAGACTACTTCCTGTAGGTCATGAGACTACATCCTGTAGATCATGAGACAACACCCTGTAGGCATTGCGACTACATCCTGTATGTAATGAGACTATCCTATAGGTATTGAGACTACAGGATGTGGGTATTGAGACTACAGGATGTAGGTATTTTGAGACTACATCCTGTAGGTTTTGAGACTACATCCTGTAGATCATGAGACTACATCCTGTAGGTCATGAGACTACATCCTGTAGGTACTGAGACTACTTTCTGTAGGTCAAGAGACTACTTTCTGTAGGTATTGAGACTACATCCTGTATGTCATGAGACTACACCCTGTAGGTAATGAGACTACACCCTGTAGGTTATGAGACTACATCCTGTAGGTATTGAGACTACATCCTGTAGGTCATGAGACTACACCCTGTAGGTAATGAGACTACACCCTGTAGGTAATGAGACTGCATAATGTAGGTCATGAGACTACATCCTGTAGGTAATGAGACTACACCCTGTAGGTAATGAGACTACATCCTGTAGGTATTGAGACTACATTCTGTAGGTCATGAGACTACTTCCTGTAGGTCATGAGACTACATCCTGTAGATCATGAGACAACACCCTGTAGGCATTGCGACTACATCCTGTATGTAATGAGACTACTTCCTATAGGTATTGAGACTACAGGATGTGGGTATTGAGACTACAGGATGTAGGTATTGAGACTACATCCTGTAGGTTTTGAGACTACATCCTGTAGATCATGAGACTACATCCTGTAGGTCATGAGACTACATCCTGTAGGTACTGAGACTACATCCTGTAGGTCATGAGACTATTTTCTTTAGGGGTTGGGACTACTCTCTGTAGCTAATGAGACTACTTCCTGTTGGTGTTGAGACTATTTCCTGATTGAGACTGTAATTTTTTTCAGGATTGTTTCAAGATAAATTAAACCTTCTTACCTCTTTAGAGATCTTTGGAACAGGAACTATTTCTTCTCTATGTTCTAAAAGTGTCTAGAATGAAACATAAAAATAAGCAATTTGACTTGCATATTACACTACATATGCATATTGCATATAATTATGTATATTGCTGAAAAATAGCTATGTGTAACTGCAAATTTCAGAAAAGCAAAGGAATTGTTGGAACAAATGTATGCTCTCTGAATAAAGGCTCGTTGTAAAAGTGCTATTTCTTAATTCAAATGTGTGTTAAAAATAAAAATTTTCAATGGGCAATAACTCTTAAATGATACAAAATAAAGTTATGGTTCTTGTGCATTACACTTCTCATTGACCTCTATCTATCTATGAACAAGATATAATTAAAATAAGATGCCATTTCAAAAGTGCCTCCCAAACAAACCCCCACCCTCTTTTCCTGTTAATTACTACATCCCCCTCTACTTCCTTTAGAGGACAAAAATATTATGCGAAAACTACAGCTGCATTACAGCCAAACAGATTACATAAGTATGTACCCTTAGTTGTGATAGACAAAAGGGGTGAGACAGAGAGATGGTGTCTAGCACCTATTAGACCCGATTTCAACATTGGTGACAAAGATAAAAATTTCAACTATTTCTTTCGTAATCTCTAAAACGTGTCAGATGTTGCTAAACAGAAGGTGCTTACTGTTCTGGAGCTCATGGCCTTACTTGCCTGGTAGTGTTTAACATAATTTATGAGTTTACGAGGTTTTTACTTTGCTTTATTTGGAATTGTGACTTAGACATGGACAGGTATGTATGCTTTTAATTTTTACTTTGCTTTAATTTATGATTGTGATCTGGACATGGATTGGTATGCTTTGGGATTGTGATTTGGATATAGACAGGTATATTTGTTTTTATTTTGCTTTTGGATTGTGATTTGGACATGGATTGATGTGCTTTGGGATTGTTATTTGGACATGGACAGGTATGTATGTTTTTACTTTGCTTTGGGATTGTGGTTTGGACATTGATTGGTATAATTGTTAAATGAGATTTACAAAGATGGATCTTGTTTTACAAGTTGGAATTTTCCATAAAAATAAAATACAGAACATCAAACTTGTTATAAATTAGAACTGTCACTTGAGAGCCAAATACCCCCTCCCAAACATCTACATGAGTTAAATGTTTTCCCACAACCTTGACCTTCATGTATGACCTTGGTTCAAGGTCATGAGATACCTTTGGAATATGGAAATTATTCATGTTAAGTTTTATTTCAGTCGTCCAAAACAATTATTAGATATGGCCTGGACACATTTGTACTCAGAGAGACAGACAGATAGACAGACAGACATGGTGATTCCGATATGACCCCCCTCAAACTAGTTTGCAGGGGATAATAATATTACCATAAGTAATGGTCAAAACTAACCTTTATATAATGTACTAGAGAGTGGACTGTGTCTATGTAAGCATTTAATGATGAAACTTTAGACTTGTCTGAAATTTAAAACAAAAAAAATTATACAATTAGAACCTATAAGTACAATTACCTAACACAACTAGGTTTCCACAAATTAAAATTTTAAGTAGATAAACTTTGTGCAAATATAGTCCATTTAAAAATATTTTTGCACAAATTTACTAAAAAGGCTACTTTTTAATGAACTACTCGGAAATTGGTTGCCAATGGTGATTATGGGTACCAAGATTGGTAACATACGGCAAGCACTCAGCATTTAGTAAATAAAAAGTCACAGGGTCCTTTGAAAGAGACATTAAAAACTGGTGCCATGTTACGTATGGTATGGCACGATAAAGAACCCTTCCTGCACATTGCCCTAAGTAGACTGCAAAGGTAAAAATTTCTGTCAAAGCTGGTGACATCTCAGTATAAGTGAAATATTCTTGACCGGGACCCCAATTCTCTCATATTGGTCATTGTGATTTCGTGGTCTGTATGAGGTATCTCAACTTTTTAATAACATACTTTAACATGTTTAAAACATTTACAATATGTTCTGATATTGATTCTGATTGACATTACTCTACAGTTTTATTAATTCACATTTTTATAATGTAATGTACAATGATTTGAAATTTGTGGTTCACTCCTGTACGGTTGTTGCCAAAAAGATGATGGTTTTACTGAACCTTTCCAGAACTGGCAAAATTGATACAAGTGAAATAGTCTGAACCAAGATGAAAAATACTTCACACCATTTCACTCTCTGCATACTTATTCATTCATTAGCTGTGTAGTCTGGGACTAAATGTAAAATAAATTTTCTTGCAAGGTAGATACCTCAAAATCAGGCTTTGACTTGAACCCATGATCCTTGAAACATCATAACCACTCTTCCACATATTTCCAAATCATTTATTATACTATACACTACAGTCCAACCTGCCTTAAAGACCATCTTTATATAAAGGTAGCCTGCCTATAAAGGCCAGTAAAATTGTATCCCAATTGTTCTTTAACTTGTATATAAAAGCCACCTGCCCATAAAGGTCACTGTTACTGGTTCTCTTGGGAGGCTTTTAGAGACAGGTTTGATTGTATATGATTTCATATATTTCAGTGTGTATTAAATGGTTTTCAGTGGGGTTGTGGAACCTAATTCTGTACCTGTCAGCACCACTGTCCATGATTAAACTTGGTATCAGTATTCTTCAGTTTTATGCTGCTTGTCACAATATTGCTGCCATAGACATGGAAGGAAGGAAGGCCGCAAAAGAGAAATAGAGAAGCGACAAAAGATAACAGAAATATTGTTAGACATTTTATTAGACAAAATATGTTTAATTTAACCACACTGTTGTTAAAATCACTGTTATGTAACTTAACTTTGTATGTATATAAATATTATTTATTTATATATACATGTAGTACAGACCTCTTGAAAGTTTAACACTATTAGTGCCAAATCGGCAAGTCATCTTAGCCCCTCGTTAACCACATTTCTACATTTTTTCAGCAGATGATATCTATTGGCTTTTTAGCCACTGGTTAATTATATCTGGGCTAGTTGGCATCGACTAATTTTTGTTTACCTAGTGTTAAGCTTTGGACAGTCCTGTACTATGTATAGTGTCTGACTGTGTTTTACAAATCATGTTGTGACAAACTTTTGATGAAAATTCATTATGCTTAAGTTTTCAATTTGAACAAATTTCAGCTAGCAACTCTTTTATAATTGTATTATTAATTTGTATATACATGTGCAAACTCTCAAATTCGTCTTCTTGTCTGATGTCTGTCTAAGACAAACATTTTGTAATCAGTGGTCTCGCTATGTATTAATTGTGCAGTACATGTTATCTGCAAAGTTTATGTTTACATTATCTTCAAAATATTATTTATGATTTTGCACCTCCTGTGTGTATGTGTGTCTGTGTGTGTGTGGCTTTGACATTACATACTGGACATAGATTGCCTGCATAATTTTTTTAAAAATACCATAAACATTAAATGTTAATTATAGAATCTCATTTTATATCTATGCTCACATTTTTGGACACATTCAGAAATTCATTTTTTTTCTCTCTCATTTTTATTGGCTCTTTTTTGTCATTTTAAATATAATATGCAAGTCACATGAAAACGAATATAAATACATACACAGTTAACAAATAAGACATATAGAACATGTATAGTGTTGCACATTCAGAAATTCTGCCCCATTAAACATCATTGTTTTACACATAAATCAACAATTATTCTATGATTTTTAATTTTCAAGTTGCAAATACCAAATGCTTACTTTGTCCAAAAACTTTTGAGCTTATCACAATTTTTTGCTACAATAAACCACCAAATTATTTTGTTTACATACACATTATTGTTCTAATGGAATCCAAAAATCATATGACATAATTGTTTCATGCAGTATGAATGTGTATGATGTTGAAAGATAACTTCCATAAATAAATAAATACTTGCTGTTGTAAATATTGTCTTGTGTCAGTGCTTCTTAGAACTAGATAACAAGACGGTGCTTTATGTTATTGGTTTTAATTTGAATTTCTGAATACTGGTAGTATAATCATCAAATCTAGTGAGAATATCTGTATTCTGTATTCAAAGATTTTGATGGACAGGTGTTTGTATTTTGATGTGACAAATACTGTGTACGAAGGAATATTAGTGGCAGGAAACGTTTACAGTTTTGACCTTTTAAACTACTAGTATTTCACTGTAAAAAAATTTAGAGCATCTCGAAAACGCTTTATAGTTAGCCAGTAAGTATGCATTGATGTCAAAGTACAAAGGGACATAGTCCCTTACTAATAATATAAGTTTTCCTGGTTTTAAGATCTACCTAGTTATAACGGTTTTCCAACTTAACATATGGTTCATCCACCAAAACTTTTAGGAAGTGATGTGGATACCCATTCATTCAACAATTTTCCATTAAAATATTATTACAGGAACATGTGATGTCAGTGTGTTCCATTTCTGTTGGAAACAATTGTCTGAATTTTGTAATGTTTTTTTTCTTTTTTGGCTGCTATTTTAACAATGACATGTAAGGATAATAGTGCAATAGTAAAGAGAAATATTAAAATAGTTTTGTTTGTTTTATTTCACACTGAAGGAGTTAAGTACAAGTCATATAAACCATCAATGAAAGTTTAACTTCATTTTGACCTGTAACCACCACAGTTGCTCAATTGGTAGATTGCTCACTTGATATGTGGTAGGTCGTGGATTTGAACCCAGGCCACCAAGACTTAAAAAAGGTAGTGACTGTTCTTTCTCCAAGCACTCGGCATTTAGAAATGAAAGTCACTGGGCCTTCAGAAGAGACCTTAAAAACTGATGCCCCGTATCAGGGCAGGCTTGGCACGTTCAGAGCCCTTCCTGCACATTGCCCTGAGCACATACACTGCAAAGGTCAAAATTTCTGCAACTTCAGCTGGTGATGTCTTGATATGAGTGGCATGTAAAAGTGGATCTCCCATAAGCAAAGTAAAAACTTTGAAACTGACAAATTAAGTTGAACTTCCACCAGCATGTCTCGATATAAATAAAATTGTTTTGACTTGGACATAAAATACCATTACTTTACTCCATTCTTTACAGTGGCAACTTTTAGGCAGGATCAACAATTCCATTTTACCTACAATATCTTAATATTTCTGATAACTTTTAACAACACAAAACCATGATATTTAAAATTTACTTCAATCTGTATATTCAAATATTAATAACATATTCATGTAAGAACAGACCTGAAGGTGCAACAAATAGCTACAATTAAATATCTGTAGACAAATAAAACAAATATCTGTCAAACAAAATACATGTAGTATTAGTTGTATACATTGGTCACACAATTGGAATTTTTTCAGACATATATTAAAATGCATGTTAATTATAGAAAATGCAAACAATGGTCAACATTGTTTTAGTTATTTCTGAGGCTTAAATGAATCTGACATTGTACAAAATTTATCTTGCATGTGATGGCACACAAAGAGAATAAACATGACTGCTGAGCAAGCTGTCCTTACACACAGGTTCAAAACAGATAATTACAGAAGAAATACTGTAAACAGTTCTACTGTTCAATTCTAGAAGACCGAGACAATTTGATATCATTCTGTTTAAACTTTAACTTTCTTTTGTTTTGGTGTTTTCATCTCTTTATCTGCATCTTTTTGTTTTCTTTTCTTTTTTGTCTTTTTCTTATCTTCAGAGCTGCAAAAAATTTAACAAATTAAAAACAGTAAACATAACCTGATATTTTGCAATATGAGAGAGTGAGAGAATTTGCTTTCCACAACTCCTCCTTAACTATACATATAAATCAGAATATCTTTTCATTGTTTAGATGTGCAATTAATTTTTTCTTCAACTGGTTTATTACAGCAAATATAACTTTTGATATTTTGCAATATGGCAGAGAGAGAGAGAGAGAGAGAGAGAGTGATCATCTGCTATCTGTAACTCCTCCTGAACTCTTTACAACAAAAACTTACTCTTCTTTCCAAACTTATGAACTAGGTTGATCAAGAAATTTCATTTTTCTTTTGAATTGTAGTTGTGCACATTACATTTAGTTGATCCTTTAATTCAACTGTTAATTCAATTTTTTATCAAAAATATTGCTTTGTTTTACAACAAGGAGAGGATGTACATTTTCTTAAACTTAGGTAAATGAATAGTTACAGTGTAAGACTCACACTTGTCCGCTGTCTGCATTTAATTTTGTTACTATTTTCTTGTATAATCTTCTGGTATCTGTATTAAAATGATCATGTAACGATTCCAAATTGTCCAACACATCTTTTGATAACATCTGAAATTAGAAATAGAAAACAACTGTGAACCACATTTTATTGACAATTTTAATTAAATTAGCATATCAGTTTCTCATGTGTACTTTGACTCATTAATATATAAATTATTACCACAAACTTTTCACTGAGGAAAAACACAATAAATTAATAAATAACATGCTCACATTTTCTTTTTTCTTAATGCAAAAATACAGACAAATTACTTCATTCACATCTGTCATTCCGTCTGATTTCACTTGACCCTCTACTATTTCTTAGCAATCGTTCTACTGTGTATTTATTTATATATGTATTTTAATGTAGGCATGACCAAGAGCTAAGAACATCTAGTCATTTTACGTGGGTTGTCTTTAGATGTATTGAAAATTTCACAGTGACCAACTAGATGAACAGTTCAAATATCATCAGAGATAATAAACTTTTGGGTTAATATTGTTAGCTGTAGATATTGTCCATTTATTTCATTTTAACTTTTTAATTATTTATAAGCTCAGGCTTACCTCAAAAAGTTATGTACTCGTCATCACAATTGATAAGCATAATGTCTCTGATCCAAAATTATGTTGTTTAAATTTGAAGTCCCATAGTTCTATGCTCCTTTCACTCAATTTTGATATTACAAGTGGCTAGCTAAACAGGTGGTGTTAACCCATCCAGAGCACCTGGCCTCATGGTGGAAGTACGTGTGTTTAACTTAATTTGGCAGTTTTATTTTTTTTTTTACTTTGGGTTTGTTATTTGAACATGGATTGGTATGTTTATTATTTTATATATTTACCTGTTGATTGTCAGGAAGGTGAACATATTTATTTATCAGCACTAAGATTTCATGAAACAGTCCTGATTTAAAGTTGTCTGTGGTCATCCCCATAATTACCTAATAAAAAAAATTAAAAACATAAAAATATGTGTTAGTGGAAACTTGTATATAACAACCTCTTCACCTAGGTTTAATTGGCAAGGTCACATTCTGTTTCTCTTTAGCTATAAGTACATTACACCTGTTTGTGTTGGCAATCACTCCTCTATAAAAATCACCTGTCAATAGAGATTTGAATATTTAGGTCACAATCACTTTAGCTGTACATATACCACACCTGTCTAAAGTGGACAACCTCATAATGTGGCTAGTGGTTGTTAAATATTTAGGCCCTTTGATAATATTTTGTGTTGATGACCACTTACCATAAAACATGTCTATATTGCAAAGCAGTTCATTCAATATGCTATTCCTTCCTCTTATGAAAGCACTCAAATGGAATGGTATTTCTTAAGTGACTTACTTTACTGACTGTATCTGTGAGAGCAGTACTAGACTCATCCCAGATGTCCTCACCAATGTGGTTTACCTGGTATATAAATAATATAAAATGAATCTCAATTCGACAATAAAATGAAACCTTTTGGTTTTCATAGTTCAATAGATTAAAAAAATTAAAACCCAGGTTTAATTAATGGATAACAACAACTCTTAAATTTAAAAATAGCTATTTACAAACCCACAATAAAATGAAACCCTTTGGGATTTCAAAGTTCAATAGATTTTTTTAAATTTAAAACCCAGGTTTAATAAATAGACAACTACAACTCTTAAATTTAAAAATAGCTATTTACAAACCACAAAAAATTAAAGATTCAAGTAAAAACTAGAATTTAGGATTTAGAATTACAAACATTTTTATTGAAAGAAGATGTTCTGTAATTAGACAGATACTTTTAATATGTCTGTCTTTTGTTAAGTAAATAGCTCAAGTATACTGATTAATCAAATAAACTACAGTCAAACCTACATTAAAGGACATCTCTGTAAACGGGCCACTTGCTTATAAAGGGCAGTTTCTTAATATGAAACGATGAAGAAGTAATTTATCCTTTTTTTTGCTCCTTTAGGAACATGAGGAAGTTATATACATTTTACTCGTGATCTTTGCCATCAAAAATAAAAATTGACAAAAATGTAAACTTAACTTACAGAATCTCTGTTTATCATAACAGACAACATGGAACATGCTTGTGTCTGAAATAAATAAATAAATAAATTATGTTAAATTCTAAAATCTAAATATTACATTGTATTACATTCAAATAGGCATATCATTTATCTATGGATAAAGATATATGTTGCAGTCAGTCTCTAAACATAGTTATGACTGATTTTAATGAAACATTCTCGTAAAACATCTTTTATGTACAATGATATCTAAAATAAACATCTAAAAATAGTCTCTTTCTCTCTCTCTCCCCTCTCTCACACACAAACTTTCTCTCTCTCTCAATGCTTAGGTGTCATTTCAACAAATAACTTTAAGCCAAGTATTAGTATTTAAAATCAAATCTGTACTATTTCATGCTTTAATTTTTAAACTTTAAATACACAAGTATTACAGTATTGTTTCATAATCTGATATGCTTACCCTTCCTGAGTATCTGGCCAGCCTCACTGAAAGTGTTAAATTATATTTTCCAGTTTCAAAGTTTTTACTGAGCTTTCGGATTGTGGTTTGGACATGGATTGGTATATTTGTTTTTGATGCATACAGGAATATTGACCGTTACTGAATGCATGTTTTTCAGTTAGAGTGTGCAGGGTGGGTTGTTTTACGTGCTACGTCTGCTGTGGCACAGGGCGTCGGCTTTTAAGGTCTCTTCCTAAAAAATTTCATATCTAAATGTGATCCCACTACCTCCCACATAGTAAGCAACCACTCTTTAACTGAGCTATCATAGTGGTCATATAACAAGAGAATGTATACTTACTTTACAATAAACTTTAACATTTTCATCCTGTAGAGAATTTAACAAAGTTTCTGTTACTGGCCAAAATAAAACCTGTAAAACACAACAAGAGCAGTTAGGAGAACGACATAACATAACAACACACGTCCTGTTCATCGAAACAAAGCTCAGCGCAAGAACGTTGGATATATCTACAATCATCTACATACCTTATTAATGACTACTATAACTGTCAAAAGATCATTAGATGCTGTATGGTAGACGTTGGTATTCATTCTGACACTTGAGACATGACATAACCGCATTATTTGCAATTAAAAATTGCACAGGGGAGATAACTCTTATTACTTGTTTGGGTATTTATAAAAATTCATGGTTGACAAGTTTTTATTATCCTTAATGTATATTACAGTAAATTCTTGTTAATACTTTGGTTTTATTATATTTTTATGAATACACTGAAGAAAGAGGGATTACTGAGACAAACAATGACTTACAATTACTTGTCTCCCTTTATCAGAATGAATTGATGGCATATGGTAAGATTAAAAGAACTTGCAGTGAAAGTTAAGTTACTTGCATGTATTCAATTTTTTATGCTAAATAGATTATTGTGTTCAAAGTTGGTAGAATATGTGAGGTCCTGACACCTTGTACTTATTGTGGTACTTCTGTAATTGTCAGCAGACAGATCAGTATGGTACTGGTGTTGGATATAGTGTAGACAGTGAAGGAATGGACAAACACCAACGTCTGCTAACAACTGTTGATTTTATGTTTTTTATGGGTCTAGTTAAGCTTTTGGTCTTGGAGGGGGAGGGTGACCTTCATCAAGATAAAAGTTGTTTTTATGCTCAAGTTTACTGATCCCATTATTTATTTTATTTCATTAAAGAAAAGTTATTTCTTGATAATATATAGAGGCTATTTAAAGTGAAGTATGAATATGAACTATATTTTGTCAAGTGAAGTAAGAAAATCAATGTGTTTGCTAGAAAGTGCAGCCGTCGAGTGAAAATATTTATTTTCTCACTTCACGAGTGAAGCTGGTAGTTGGTGCACCGTGATAACAACGGACAAACACAGGACACCAGTTCTGAAAGGGACGTAACTCTAATCAATGGCATGTTAAGGTTGGTTGGTTGGTTGGTTGGTTGAATGTTGCTTAATGTCGCATAGGCAATTTTTCAGCTATTCGCGACGAGAACTATTTAATTAATCTCTATGGATTAATCTATGAACAATTTTTGTGTATGCATGTGAAGTGCGAGTGTGTTGTATGGTCTGCCTTGTACTAGCGCGCACTCAGAGCGACTTTACCGTGCTAGCTCACAGAGTCAGTACGCCGCAGACAAGCGTACCACTCCCCCAGTCCATTATACTGATACCAGGTGAATCAGTTACATGTTAAGGAATTTGGAGTGAAATACATATATCTTCACCAGTGAAATTACATGTTTATGTATTTCACTACTGTGAAAATATTCGTTTTAGCAGTTAAATATTTTCCATTATTTCATTGTTATAATAAAATAAAATGCAATAATATTTAGTCATAGGTACTTACTGGATACTTGGAAAATAAATTCTGGAAAAATGCTGGATTTAATCTATGGTTTCTACAAGAACAAAATGTGGATCAATAAAAATACACTTAATAAAATTTATAAGCAATAATCCTGCAAACCTTTGTCCAATTACAATCACAAAACAGTAAAAACTATGAAAACTGGCAATTAAGTTAAACACATGAACTTCCACCAGGGAATAGAGGTCCGGTGCTTCTGATGGGTAAGTACCCCATTTCTATCTAGCTTCTCCTGTCATGTGTGTAATTAAATTTGAGAACACAAGGAATATGGAAGTGTTGTATGTTAAATATTTCCAGGAAATTTTGGATACAGAGACATTGTACTTATCAACAATATTGTGATAAAAGCCTAAAAAATTTGAAGTGACTTGTTACGCATAGGTTGGCAATATCAATTTATACAATTTATTTGTAAGCAACTTGCTATGTTAAAAATGTTCTTCCATTTTACTTACCTTTTATAGATAAAATCTTCAAGACTTTGTCTAACCAGATCAATAACCTGACTGTGTACCTCTTCTTTCTCCTTTGAAAAAAAACAAATAAACAAGAGACATCATAATATCAAACACAAACATACCAATCCATGTCCAAGTCCCAATCCCAAAAGTCAAAACAAAAACATATCGATTCATGTTCAAGTCACAATCCCAAAAATCAAACACAAACATACCGATCCATGTCCAAGTCCCAATCCCAAAAGTCAAACACTTAAATATCAATCCATGTTAAAATCACATTCTCAAAGGTCAAACACAAACATACCGGTCCATGTTCAAGTCACAACTGCAAAAGTCAATCACAAACATAAAAATCCATGTACAAGTCGTCACACTCCAAAAGGTCAAACACAAACAAACGGGTCACTATCCAAGTTATAATCCTAAAAGTCAAACACAAACATACTGGTCTGTGTTCAAGTCAAAATCAACAAATTGATGAAGTAAACTTCCCAATCGGATATTTTCCATTTTGATGTCGAAATAAAAGAAACAACAGTACCGGTAGTTAGTTGAGACTTGTCAAATATTCATAGCAAAACTAATCCTTGATAACAATGGGTGTTTTTTCTGGGTGCTGAGGTTTCTTCCGAAGAGTTATAGCTCTCACTGACTTGATAGAAATAGATTACAGTCATTTTCAAGGTAACCTTCTGAACAATGAAACGTTTACTCCCATACAACAAAAACTTAAAGCTACTGACTTTTTCAGTAACATCCTTTTTATCAGCTAAAGATGCTCTCTGTGACTGAGTTCTAACTGGCGAGGGACCAACGTTACCGATCTCCAAATTGAACAACAGTCTTATCTGCAATAAAACACAAAATGAAATATAAATAAATATCATCAGTAAAAATGAAGAATATTCCATCAGGATTTTTTGGAACTGATAACAGCAATAATTTCATAACAGTACCCCCCCCACCCCCAAAAAAAAAAACCCTAATGTAAATTCAAAATTAACCTGCACTGTAACTTTTAAATTGATTATTTTTATTTTTTAATAACATTTATTACTTTTAATCATTTTGTATCTCTTGCATTGAAAAATGTTTATTCAAATAAAGTTACAGAAGAGTGGCCATGTTCGTTGAAGTTACAGAAGAGTGGCCATGTTCCTTGAACTTCCTTTTCGGAGTGCAAGGTCACATGAGTATCGTTGTTATATGTGGTTGTGGTGTGCCAGGGTTTCTATAGTGAAATATACATGTATTAGAAAGAAATCAGTTACTTTGTAGCTAGCCTAACAGAAGGTGCTAACCCTTCCAGAACATCCAGCCCCACTTTTCTAGTGGAAGTTCAGATATTTAACCTACAGTAATCTGCCAACTTTAAAGTTTTTACTTTGCTTTAGCATTGTGATCTGGTAAAGGATTAGTATGTTTGTTTTTTATTACTGTTTTAGGAAATTTATATTCCAATTCACTGGAACATTTTAGATAAAGGTTTGGTTAAAACTTACAACTAAGAGACAACCATCTGATACTGTGACTACAACTTGTTTACTAGGTGCTGAAATATACAAAAACATCAAATGATCAGTTAATATTTACAATCACTGATTGTTTCTTATTGGTAAACAACATTGACCTGTCCGTTTGACCTTTCAATAGGAATTTTCATATAGGAGGGTCCACCCAATTAGTGGGTAGTGTTAAGATCCAAATTAATACATACACAGTGCACAGGTGTACTCTATGAGGTGATAATATCTTATGATGTATACAAAATAAACACCTGTGTTACCTATACACAGATGTACTTGGTCTGTGATGGATATTTAAATTAAAGGTCAAGCAGACAGGTCAAAGTTATTTGCCTATACATAACTTATTGACAAGAATAATGTTTACATTTCAGTAAACTGGCATGAACTGTCGTCTGATGACATCAATTTCCTAATGTCACTATAAATATTCATCCTAACCTTTGACATTACAGATAACAAGTTTATGATGTGACTAAATATTCACCTTGACCTTTGACCTTATAGATAGCAAGTTTGTGATGTGACTGTAAATATTTATCCTAACCTTTGACCTTACACATAACAAGTTTCCAATGTGACTGTAAATATTTATCCTAATCTTTGACCTTACAGAAGTCTCTGCTAATATTGATAGTGACCTTTGATCTAACAGATATCACTGTTAATATTGATAGTGACCTGATATCAAGTTCTTGATGTCACTGTAAATATTCATCATGACCTTTTACCTTACAGATGTCACTGTTAATATTGATAGTGACCTGATATAAAGTTCTTAATGTCACTGTGAATATTCATCATGACCTTTGATTTTACAGATATTGAATGTAAATATTCAAAATGACCTTTTACCTTACAGATGTCACTGTTAATATTGATAGTGACCTTTGATCTAACAGATGTCACTGCTAATATTGATAGTGACCTTTGACCTTACAGATGTCACTGCTAATATTGATAGTGACCTTTGATCTAACAGATGTCACTGCTAATATTGATAGTGACCTTTGATCTAACAGATGTCACTGCTAATATTGATAGTGACCTTTGACCTTACAGATGTCACTGCTAATATTGATAGTGACCTTTGATCTAACAGATGTCACTGCTAATATTGATAGTGACCTTTGATCTAACAGATGTTAATGCTAATATTGATAGTGACCTTGGACCTAACAGATACCACTGCTAATATTGATAGTGACCTTTGATCTAACAGATGTCACTGTTGATATTGATAGTGACCTTTGACCTTACAGATGTCACTGTAAATATTGTGACCTTTGACCTTACATATATCGAGTTCCTGATGTCACTGTAAATATTCATCATGATCTTTGACTTTACCTTCCTCAGACATCTGTAATATACTTTTAACTGTATCCAAACATTTATCTTTACCTACAGCAGATTTTGCATGAACCTGAAAAAAAAAGATGTAGCCCAATTTTATTTTTATCATTTTTGAAATATGGAATTACATAAGTTGATATTTTTGGAAAACATTACATTACTCTGGTAACTTCTAATGTAAACATTTTCCATATTATACTACACAAACATTATGGAGTATTGATCCTGTGGTATGGAAGCAAACTCCATTACCTACATACAAATTGTATTTTGAGATATATACAAGTTCCTAGATACTGACAAATACTAGTAAACAAGAAAAACGGATTAAATATTTTAAAAAAGACAGTTTTAAGAACAACTGAAGTTATTTTCCTGAAATATTAACATTTTAAATGAGCAATAGAATTACAAAAAGTCTTAATATTTTAAGAATCTAAGAGCCAAATCTACAAACCTTCCTAGAATCATCAAATATTTTGAGTTAATGCCCTGCTACAAATGAAATACACAACAACATAATGATCACATGACCTTACCTCAGCTCTTTTGTAAAGGAGGTGAAATAGGTTAGTGGCTCTGTTACCCAATTCCCGTTCTTCCTTTTGCTTGGCTCCATGCACCATCAGTTCCAATAATGGCATTACAAGATCCTATCCATAATAAAAAACATCTGGTTTAAAAACATATTTTACCAAAACAATTTAATAACTGGTCTCTCTGGCAGACTGGTCTAAAGTTCTTGCTTACATATCACAATATCTTAAACATTTTGATTGATAAATCAAGTGTCATGAATTATGTTAGTCAAGTTTCAAGTGTCATGAATTTTGTCAGTCAAGTTTCAACTGTCATGAATTCCATCATTCAAGGTTAAAGTGCCATGAATTTTGTCAGTCAAGTTTCAAGTGTCATATATTTTGTCAGTCAAGTTTCAAGTGACATGAATTTCGTCAGTCAAGTTTTAGGTGTCATGAATTTAGTCAAGTTTCAAGTGTCATGAATTTGTTAGTCAAGTTAAAAAAATGAGTGAGCTTCTCTTGGCTCCTGGCACTCTTGCTTGCACCATCAATCAAGATCAAAATATTGATTACAGTGAAAATATCTTGCCTTTGACCAACCAATCAATCAGACCAACCAATCAATCTTCCAAATTCAATTCAAGTTTCAAACTTCAACAAAATATACCAGTGATCATTTAATCTGGGAGTGTATAAGAAAGAAGGTCATGTCAAAAGTTTGATAGATCAAAATCATGACTAAAAATATAAACCAAATACCCTACCATCTCCCGATATAACAGTATTTCTTTTGGTCAGTAACTATGACATTTTCCATATATCTAAGTATATTTCATGGAAAGTAACTAGACTCTCCCTAGTCCCTAGCCTCAACATCTAAATAGCAGTCTGACTAATACATAAACCAAATATGTTACCATCTCCCAATATATAAGAGCGTTTCTTTTGGTCAGTAACTATGACATTTTCAATATATCTAAGTGCATTTCATGGAAAGTAACTAGACTCTCCCTAGTCCCAAGCCTCAACATCTAAATAGCAGTCTGACTAATATATAAACCAAATATATTACTATCTCCCAATATATAAGAGCGTTTCTTTTGGTCAGTAACTATGACATTTTCAATATATCTAAGTGCATTTCATGGAAAGTAACTAGACTCTCCCTAGTCCCAAGCCTCAACATCTAAATAGCAGTCTGACTAATACATAAACCAAATATATTACTATCTCCCAATATATAAGAGCGTTTCTTTTGGTCAGTAACTATGACATTTTCAATATATCTAAGTGCATTTCATGGAAAGTAACTAGACTCTCCCTAGTCCCAAGCCTCAACATCTAAATAGCAGTCTGACTAATACATAAACCAAATATATTACTATCTCCCAATATATAGGAGCGTTTCTTTTGGTCAGTAAATATGACATTTTCAATATATCTAAGTGCATTTCATGGAAAGTAACTAGTCTCTCCCTAGCCTGAACATCTTAATACAAGGATGAAGATAAGCAGGGGCCCAGTAGCATATGCCTACTAAAAATCAGTCTGGGCTCCTTAATGTTTACACATTTTAGCTATTTTATAATTTATTACTATTACAAATTCTTTTCTGAAGTCATCTGGACCCCTAACTCAAAATAGTTAAGCTTCATCCCTGTTAATATCAGTCAAATATGGATGTTTGTCATCAAAAACAAACATACCAGTCCAAGTCCAAATCACAATCCCAAAGCAAAGTAAAAACTATGTAAAGACGTGAACTTCCACTAGGGAAATCAGGCCAGATACTCTGGTAAAGATAAGCACAGGAGCTGTTTGTCATTAAATATACCTACCAAAGCTAGATCTGGTGTTGCATGTCCTTTAACCAATGTCTCTACCAAGTCTAAAACCCTGTTTTAAAACACATAAAATTGTCAAGATTAAAATTAAACTATTTTTTTAATTTGCAATTACACAGCCATTTTTATTCACATGAATTTTCCTGAGAAATTAACATGAATAGAGCTTATATATACGTGTGGAATTCACATGAAAAATTTCATTTAAATCTCACATGAAAGAATATATGTGTATTTCATGTTTTGATTCATGTTAATTTCACATGAAATTTGTCATGTGCATCTCCTTTCACTGTTGATACATTCTGCAAAGTTTTGCGAATTTCTGATAAATAATCAAAATCAAACATTACAATCCATGTCCAACTCACAATCGCAAAGCAAAGTAAGAACTGTTAAACTGACAAGTTAGGTTATAACAAATATACTTCCACCAGGGATGTGAAGCAAGGTGCTCTAGAAAGGTAAGCAACGTCTGTTTAGGTAGCTACACCCGCCACCCGTGAAATCAAAATTGAAAATGTAAGGAACATGAAACTACAAAATGTATTTGAAATTAAATATATAAACAGTTTTATCTGAGAATTAAACCAGAAAATAATTTCCTTCTGAACTCATTTTTAGATTATGATTCTGTTCTCTATATTCTTATGTCACAGACAGTGACACAATGATACCAACTGTTATTACCTTACCTTAACTTAAAAGCCACAATCTGTTTCAATTGTCCATATTTTTCTTTGCTTTTTGTTTTCTTTAAATTTCTAAATACAGAAGCCAATGCTTCATCAAATTTGAACATCTCGCTGTCGCTTAAATCATCAGCTTCTTCAACACTATCTTCATCCTGAAATACATTTATAAATCATTTTTAGTAACCTACCACTACGGTAGCTCAGTTGGTTAAGTGCTTGCTCTGTATGTGGGAGGTTGTGGGTTTGAACCTTGGCAGGTCTGACAAGACCACTAAGGTAGCTCAATTGGTTAAGTGCTTGCTCTGTATGTGAGAGATCGTGGGTTTGAACCTCGGTCGGGTCTGACCAAGACTAGAAAATAGTTAGTGACTGTTCTTTTGCCAAGCACTCGCAATTTAGAAATGAAAGTTATTGGGTCCTTTGGTAGAGACCTTAAAAACAATATAAATTAAATATTCTTGACTGGACGTTAAATCTCACTCAATCAATCAATTTATAGTAACCAAATAGATAAACAATTAGCAATCTCATCAAATTTTACCATCTGGGTTTGAATCTTAGATATCTAAGTAGAGCCTTGTGTAAGAATATTTTTTTCTAAACTGACCACTTCTTTAAATTTAATTGAGTAAAACTGGTTGTTTGAATGAGGTTTAACATCCCAGGCAACAATGTTCACCAGCTATAGGTAAAGGGATAGAAATTCTGACCTTTGCAAAGATGGGTTCGTTCATGTGCAAAGCCTGCAGTGACATTGGACATCGGTTTTTAAGGTCTCTTGCGAAGAAGCTTTTAACTTTTACCGAGGTGGTCAGTTTATGAGTAGTGGAGTTTTATAATCAAATATCATATAGAGACATTACTATCTTATTAATAAGAAGATTTTGTGGTTTTATTATTTGCTAGAATCAATTTTCTGTCCAAAATTTCTGACAAACTAAAAATTAATTTGGCGTGGCCTAACTAAACAAATAAATAAAATACCTCTTCCTCTTCAGCAGCAGCATCTCCTAAAGCATTTTTCACAGATTTCCTAAACTCTTCATCTACATCCTCATCACCTTCTGAATCATCATCACTGGAACTACTTTCATCATCATCCTTGTCATCTTCATCATCAATGTCATCACTGCTTTCATCAACATCACTCATATCTACGTCATTATTCAGACCATTGCTAAATTCTTCAGACGAAACATCATCCCCATCATCAATGTCTTCATCCATGTCATCTAAATATATTTAAAGTCAAGGGGGGTTAATAAATATAAGTACTTTGCAAGAACCCAAAACAAGAACATGATATAAGAAACAAAAGAAAACGTAAACAATGCATATAACAGATTAAGCTGAGTGGTGTTTAAAAACCCCAGTCAAGATTCTTTCACCCAAATCCAGTTGGTCATTTCTGCAATGGTAGAGGAAACCAGAGTGCTCAGAGTAAACATTGACCTTGGGTGGAACCGACATCTTAAGGATGTAGCAACACTTGATATAGATTTATACCTCTTTGTTTCAAATTTTAATCCCATAACCCAACCATGAAACTTTTGCTTTAAAACAATGAGGACTTACCTTCAAAACTCAACTGTCCTTCATCATCTGCATCGTCCGATTTCTCTGTCTTGAAAACCTACAAAGATACAAAGATGTGTTTGTGAAACTATATGAGAATGACTGTTGATATTATGTATTTTAGGTGAAAGGTCAAAGATTTGTTGTGATGACACTATCTCACTTGTAAAAGGTCAAGGTCATCAGATCAGGTCAAGGATTGTAGTGATGACACTATCTCAGACAAACCAAAATACAGTGGAAAATATGAGAACAGTACAGTACTCTATGGACATTTGATCTGCTAATTAAAAATATCAGCCGATAATATGTTATAACTGCATTTAAAAGAAATTGTTCATGATTTTGAATGTTACAGGTCTTGTGCCTCTAATACAGAAAGAAAGTACCTTATGGGTCATTTGATATGGGAATTAAATATAAAATTGTATGTTACAACTGCATTTGTAAAGATCTTGTTCATGATGTTTAATTTAGGAGGTTTTGGGCCTCTAAACTAATGGATATTTATATCTGGACAATACAGGTACTACTGGATTAAACTCACATTTGTAATGAGTCCTAGTGCCTCTGGTGTCACATGACTAGTCAGGTACCCAAACACACTCTTTGCTGTTATCCTAGCTAGACTGGATCCCTGTGACATCATACTTAATAGAAGTTCTGTAATAACTGCTATCCATTCTGGTTCTAAATAATTAATAAAGAAGGTTGTGTAAAAGATGGGCGGACAAGGCTGAGTGGTACTGTCACTGGCTTTAGATGTCAAGGGATGCTGGTTGGAACCTCATTCGGGACTTGGAAATTATCTGAGATGATTTTCAACTTCTGCCTTAAAAGCTTGACACTGGAATAGTGTTTCGGATGAGACTCAAAATTGAGGTCCCATGTCTCAGTGAATGCTAAAGACAGCTCTGTTGAGTTAAAAAAGAATAAGTCATATGTGGCTGCTACAGAGGACACTTACAACTACAAGCAACTGAAACAGACTGAGCAAAGTAAGAAAAAAATATGTCAGGGATCAGAACCATATCAAATAATGTTAACCCAATGGCTTACCATCTCCACTCTGAAAGGTTCTTTCTTAGTTTTGATTACACATGTGGTGGGTGGTTACCGTGTTACTAGCTAAAGAAACAAACATTTAAGTCAAGTAATGTCAAATCACAATCCATAAAGCAAAATATAAACTTTGAAGTGTCAATTTTAGCTGAACATATGAATTGCCATGAAATATAGAGTATGCGAACTTCCATGAGAGAAGAGAGGTCAGGTGTGTTGGGGTGTTAAGAAATACTGACTTTAAGAAAGGTTGTTTTTTAAAAATAAAAAATAAAAAAATGTTTTTGTTAAAATATGAAGCAAACAGATATTAAACCACTGGTATTAATGATGAGGTAGTCCTGATATAGATTTGGTCCCTAAAACAGTTTGTACTTCAACATAAAACTTCATGGGAAAGTTATAAAGCAAAATATAAAGAATCATATTTTAGGATTTAAAAATAGGGTGGCAATAAAAGCAAGTTGGCAATTATAAGATTTAGAATTAGTGTGACGATTTATGAAGGTAAAAATTTCAGAGTTAAATGTAGTGTGGCAATAAAGTAAGGTGGCAGGGTGTTATGAGATAACCCTTTAATAGACAATTGTATGAGTCTGACCTCTGACCTTGTAACCAGAGGACGCTTTTGTTCTACGCATGTCATTCATTGATTTCTGTAACATGTGCTTTTGGCAGCAGTTAGTCTGCAGCCTCCGACATAAATGGTTGTACCTCGAGACGAGTTGTCTTATTTATTTCTTTATGAACGTGTGAGTTCATAACACAGGGTAATCAGAAGGAATTCAATAGGGTTTTATTCTATATGTCTTATGACCTAGGAATAAACAGGGATAAATAGAAAAATTCAATTCCATAGTCCAAATCTTACCTTCTTCTCCTTGGGACTTTTTAGATTTTCTCCCTTTTGTTGCTATTGGAAACGCTTTCAGATAACAAATTTGTATATCCTAAAAAATTAAAACGAGAAATATAAAGTTTTATAAATATTGGAAGTACATTTCACATCATATGTGAATATAAATTATTACAGGTCTTCTTGGTTCTTACACATATGGATCTGTGCATAAGGTGGGGAGGGGGGGGGGCTTGGTGGCTGAGTGGTCTAAACCACACACGTATGGATCACAGGTCCTCTTATTGTCTAGGTTCCAATCCAACTCTGGACAGATACTAGTGTAAGATAAAGTTTGTCAGTTACTTCGCTGAAAGTGATTTTCTCTGGGTTTCCGCCACCATCCATGAAACGAATGCCTTTATATAAGTGCAAGAAACATAACATGGGTAAAAAGCTCTATTACTCCAGTCCTACCTGTCCATTAAGCCAATGAAATCATACTAAAAGAGAAAGGGTTCCTGTTCTATACTTGGATAAATTGTGATGCTATGGACAATGGACGATGCACGACAGAGAGCAGACGGGAAGTGAACGCAATAGCTCATCTGAGCCCAAGGCTCAGGACTCAGGTGAGCTAAGAATTTGTCAAAATTATGACTTCTGTTAATGCAAATGTGACTATGGATACATCTTATCCATAATCACTATCACTCTATTATAAGCTAAATTTATTAACAGGGACCAGTTAAAAAATCTTTCTAGTATTTCTACATCTGGCTTATCCATGTTATAACATTTTAAATTATTTCATAAATAACTTTTAAAATAACAATCATTATGTATAGCTAAACAACATTGACCTGTCTGCCTGACCTTTAATATAAATATTCATCATGGACCACTACATTTAGTTAAAAGGGGCACATGTTTTTATTTCAATTAAAAAAATGGAAAGAGTAAACACTTCCACTGTGTTTTTATTAATTGAGAGAATTTTAACTACCCATGTATTGGGTAGATCATCATATATGAATATTCCTGATAAAAGTTCAAGTCGACAGGTCAATGTTGTTTGTCTGTATTATCAATCATTATCATCAGTATAATGTTTAAGTAAATTTCTGATTAGAGAAATTTAACTTTGAACTTTGACCTTGAACCTTGACCTTTATTAAAATCATGATAAACAAAATAATATATTATAATGGTGATATCAAAAAAATATTAGATTAATGTCACTGTGTGTTGTGTGTGTGTGTGTGTGTGTGTGTGTGTGTGTGTGTGTGTGTGTGTGAGAGAGAGAGAGAGAGATTTACCAGTATGAGAGATATCATGTTCCCATGTTGGCAAAGTTGGTATCTACCGGTATTGTTACTCCATGTGGAGAGTTAAATATGAGAGAGAGAGATTTACCATTTAACTGTATAAGAAGGCTCATGTTGACAAAATTGGTATCCATGGTTCCTCCATGTGGAGAGTTTGATATAAGAGAATAAGAGAGAGAGAGAGAGAGAGAGAGAGAGAGAGAGAGAGAGAGAGATTTATACACTACCTGTAAGACTGTAATTGAATTACTGGCATCAAAAAACAGTTGTAGCATATGAAATATTGTTAGCAATTCAAATGCTCTACAAAGGTTTACATCTCCAGATCCAGAAGTAGTTTGGCAACTAGTAATCTGAAATAACACATATGATAATGGTTTCTTGTATAAAATATAAAATGTTCAAAATTAAATATTTTCATTTCTGATGTTTTATTGTATTAAACATGTTTCAGTCACTCATTCTGATTAATTTAATATGGCAGGTATCAAATTTCGCTGCTAACATCTGAGTTTCATGTCGGGAATACGTGTATTCCCGTCCACAATCCAGGTGCATATTTAATTTTATGTCCACTTCGTGGCAGCTATATAGTTATCTACCTTTCTTTAGGATTCTTGTTTTGTTGATCGTTTCTCAATGTTCCATAGTCATTGTAAACGGTTGAAAGGAATTTTTAATTCAGCCTTGTCAGTCAGTGTTTAATGGGAAATTTCAATGGAACCATGTAAGTTACAGCGAAGTTTCTTAAAGACTATTTTTGTAAACGGTTGATAAGAAACTTTAATAACCAGTAAGCCTGTTTAACAGAAGTTTCAATGGAACCTTGCAAATTACGCATAAGTTAACGATTTACTTTATTGCATCTAATATGGCATGCTTTAGAGCAAATTAACGAGAAATTACACTTTTAAGAAATTAAATCTTTTGCGATAAAAAAGTAATCTACAGTATACACTTGATTTCATGGAGTGGCTGTTCCAATGATTGGAAATGCATGCCATACACTATAGTGTTTTTAACTTATTTTAGGATTAAAAACAAGAGGCCCATGGGCCTTATACGCTCACCTGATAACTAATGGCTAGCTGATAGATTTAAAGTAATCGTAAATACTAAACCCCAATGACTTTTTTTCTTTACATCAAAATGATCATTGTGTCAATACCTACAACATTCTAATATACATGCCTATACAAAAAGTTTATAGTTTTCGAGATAATTAACCATTTTTGTGCTGTTTCACATCTGTGACCTTGACCTTTGAACCCATGATCTTTTTCCATACATCAAAATGATTGTTGTATCAATACCTACAACATTCTAATATACATGCCTATACAAAAAGTTTATAGTTTTCAAGATAATTAACCATTTCAGTGTTTTTCGCATCTGTGACCTTGACCTTTGAACCCATGACCTTTTTCTGTACATCAAAATGATCGTTGTATCAATACCTACAACATTCTAATATTAATGCTTAAACAAAAAGTTTATGGTTTTCTAGATAATTAACCATTTCTGTATTGTTTCGCATCTGTGACCTTGACCTTTGAACCCATGACCTTTTTCTATACATCAAAATGATCGTTGTATCAATACCTACAACATTCTAATATACATGCCTATACAAAAAATTTATAGTTTTCGAGATAATTAACCATTTCAGTATTGATTCGCATCTGTGACCTTGACCTTTGAATCCATGACCTTTTTCTATACATCAAAATGATCATCGTTTCAATACCTACAACATTCTAATATACATGCCTATACAAAAAGTTTATAGTTTTCGAGATAATCAACCATTTCAGTATTGATTCGCATCTGTAACCTTGACCTTTGAACCCATGACCTTTTTCTATACATCAAAATGATTGTCGTATCAATACCTACAACATTCTAATATACATGCCTATACAAAAAGTTTATAGTTTTCGAGATAATTAACCATTTAGGTGTTATTTCGCATCTGTGGCCTTGACCTTTGAACCCATGACCTTTTTCTATACATCAAAATGATCGTTGTATCAATACCTACAACATTTTAATATACATGCCTATACAAAAAGTTTATAGTTTTCGAGATAATTAACCATTTGGGTATTGTTTTGCATCTGTGACCTTGACCTTTGAACCCATGACCTTTTTCTATACATCAAAATGATCGTTGTATCAATATCTACAACATACTAATATAAATGCTTATACAAAAAGTTTATAGTTTTCGAGATAATTAACCATTTCTGTATTGTTTTGCATCTGTGACCTTGACCTTTGAACCCATGACCTTTTTCTATACATCAAAATGATCGTTGTATCAATACCTACAACATTCTAATATACATGACTATACAAAAAGTTTATAGTTTTCGAGATAATAATTATAATCAGAGGTAAAAAAAATTAGGTCATGACCTTCACAATTGACCTTGACCTCATTTTGAAGATACTAACAAGAAGATGTCAAAACTAAAAACCCCATGTCATTATCTGGTCAAGTAGTCAAGTTATATCAATTTGAAGCTATTTTACGATTTTTTCAAAATTAAACGCAAAAACGTGTAACCCATTTTTCAACCGAATTTCACGAAATGAACAAACTAAAGGCTTAAGACCCTAAAGAAGCCAAATATCACATCAGATTTTTTCTCCCATCATCAGTTTCAGAGAAGAAGATTTTTCAAGATTTTTGCACCCCTAGGTCACTGTGACCTAGTTTTGGTAGCCATGGCAACGCCATGAATAAATCTAAATTGCACCGACCTAGACATCCTTCTGACCAAGTCTTGTTGAAATCTGCCGAGTACTTTCAGAGGAGAAGTCGAAAATGTGTGTTAACGACGCACGCACACACGCACGCACGCAGGCACACACGCACGCACGCACACACGCACATACACACGCCGCACCATACCATAAGCTCACATGACCTTTGGTCAGGTGAGCTAACAAAAAGAAAGTTTTCACAAATGCGAAATGTAAATATAACCATTGAGCTACCTAGAAATGACATTTAAAGTGCTAAAACTTCCATAGCTGTGCAAAGCAAACTTATCATAACATGCAAGAACACATTATTCTGTTAGCTTTGAATGTCAGTGGAAGTTATAGCACCATAAATACCATTTCTAAATAATTCAATAGTTAATCTAGAACTGTCTCTTGAGAGCCAAATACCCCTACCCCCAACATTTAAAGAGTTCCTGCGACCTTTACCTTTCCGATATTACCTTGCTTGGGTCAAGGTCATGACACTGGCCTTCGGTTCAAGGTCATGACACACCATTGGATCATGAAGATCATTCATGTGAAGTTTAATGAGAGTCTTTAAAAGCATTGATGAGATACGGCCCGGACACGATTTTCTATGGACAGACAGACAGAAAGATATGGTGACATATAGTCGGTTCAGCCACTATACCTCTCTAATGTTTAATTCTATGCAAAGTCAAAGCCTAGACTGAAAAAATCATGTTAGTATTTATGTGTGGGATACTGGCATTTACACGTTCTAGTGTAGTATACATAATATTACTATGGGGACCTCACTAAACACAACAACATAGAGTGCTCCATTCATGTGTGGGATGTTGGCATTCACACGTTCTAATGTAGTATACATAGTACAGTGTATTACTATGGGGACCTCACTAGACACAACGACGAAGAGTGCTCCATTCATGTGTGGGATGTTGGCATTCACACATTCTAGTTCTGTGTATATACTATCATAATCTATGGGGACCTCACCAGACAAAACAACATTGGACATTAAATACTTACCTTGTTATGTATATCATTCACAAGTTCTGATGTTGTATTCCAGGATTCTAAAACCTAAAAATCAAAAAGAATATTCATATTCATTATAAGAAAATACAGTGATACCTGTATATAAGGACCAACTTTAGTAATTTTGTAAAAACCATACACAAAGACTGCATATGGGATCTAAAAATATTAATTTTATAGACAGGACTTTGTAGACAGGTGGTCTTTATATGGAGGTTTTTTGATGAAAATTGAAGCAGAGGCCATAAACCAGTGGTCTTAATGGACAGGTGATATTAATTTAGAAAACTGTAAACCAAATTTTATTTGCCTCAATTCTCTTGGTGGCTTTCACGATATGACCAACAGGTAAATATTTTGTATAAATTACATATTATAGCAGTGTTTATTTTATAGCATTAGATGACCATTTCAAGTTTGCAACCATTAATATTCATGATCATTTTGTTCTCAGGAAACACATGAAAGTTGATCATACTTGAATAAAAGTTGGTTTACAGCGAGTTTTCTGTACCGTATAATATTTAGCCATTAGTCTGTCTACCCTTTTAATGGTTACCGTAGATATTATAACAATATTAAATCCTAAAATCAAACAAATGTAGATTTTTGCAACAAAATATTCTTTTCTGTGACATTTTCCTGTTTCCTTTGAATAACCATAATTTTATTCACTTCTGTGACACGTTCCTGGTTTATTTGTAGACACAAATTATCGACATGGAATTCATTTCTCATGGTTTTTTGACATGTTCCTGGGGGTTTTAGGTTTTCTTTTTGTTTTTGTATTCTTTTTTTTTGTCAAAACATAGCAGACACAAAATATCAACCAGGAATTAATTTTTCATGTTTTGTCACATATTATATTCCTGTTACCTTCCGTTAGACATTATACATTATATCACCTGTCCACCCTTTTAAAGGTTATACATAATAACAATATTAAATCCTAAAATCAAACAAATGTAGATTTTTGCAACAAAATATCTGGCAGGAATTTTTTTCTGTGACATTTTCCTGTTTCCTTTGAATAACCATAATTTTATTCACTTCTGTGACATGTTCCTGGTTTATTAGCAGACACAAATTATCAACATGGAATTCATTTCTCATGTTTCTTTGACATATTCCTTGGGTTTTTTTAATTTTTTTTCCTTGGTCAAAACATTGCAGACACAAAATATCAACCATGAATTAATTTATGCTGTTTTTGTCACATGCTCCTGTTTCCTTTGGTTAGACATTATACTTCTATAATATTTACTCATTTATAAAGTTTCAAATTTGAAAATAAGTAGGATAATAAAAGCCCCCAAAAAGTACATGAAAATTTGTATGCTACAGTTTTTGGCTACAAGATGTTGGTTCTTATGGTTTTCTCCCACCTTAAGTGATTGCACATGATAAATCTGAGCAAATATTCACTAAACACATCCTTGTTTATATCTAGCACCTGTTTAAATTCAGGAAGTTTATCATCTGTTAACACTTTTATACACCACACCCCTGGATATCATTGTTTATATCAACTGCCTGTATGAATTCAGGACTTCAAGGATAATAAAGTTTTTAACCACATACCTGGATATAATTGTTTATATCTAATACCTGTCTGTGAGTTGAATTACTATAAAAGTTATTAACCACATCCCTGGATATCACCTTATATCAACTGTCTGTCTAAAGTCAGGAGTTTGATTAAGTTTATTAACCACACCCCTGGATATTATACATTTATTGCCTTTGTGTGAGGGAGATATGAACATTTATTCACCCGCAACAAGTCATATTTCCCGAGGGCGAAGCCCGAGGGAAATGTGACTTGTTAAGGGTGAATAAATGTTCATATCTCCCTCACACGAAGGCAATAAATTGTTTATTATACCGAAAGATAACCATGGTAATAAGAAAGACAGAAAGAAAAAAATATTTTAAAAAAAGTCTGAAAACATCAGTCCTTTTCCGTTTCATTGTTTTTTCTTCTATCGGAACTCATCGGAGGCAAACGCTAGAACTTCAAGATCGATTCTCAATCGATGACGTCATATAATTGTGACGTCACGGTGTGTTCCGAAGAGGTGGGATATGATGTTTTCAGAGGGATACACGATGTTTTCTCCACCCCGATCACATGATCCAACGATCCAATCAAATTACAGATAGCATCGTATTTTTCTAATGAGGTATAATAACATTGCTTATGTCCAGTACCTGTCCTAAGTCGGGAGTGTTATGATTATAAACCATTAACCACATTCCAGGATATCATGGTTTATATCTAGTGTCTGTCTGAAGTCAAGTTTTATTACTATAAAAGCTTATTAACCACATCCCTAGATATCACTGTTTATATCCACTGCCTGTCTAAATTCAGGAGTTGTATAAAGTTTATTAACTACATCCCTGGATATCATAGCTTATCAACAACATTTCTGGATATCACTTTATATCAACTGCCTGTCTAAAGTCAGGAATTTGATCAAGTTTATTAACCACATCCCTGGATATCATTGCTTATATCCAATACCTGTCCTACATCGGGAGTGTTATGAATATAAAGTTTATTAACCACATCCCTGGATATCACTGCTTATATCCACTGTCTGTCTTAAGTCAGGAGTTTTTTAAAGTTAATTAACCACATCCCTGGATATCATTGTTTATACCTAGTACATGTGTGAAGTCAGGAATAATATGATTAAAACCACATTCCTAGATATCATATGTTTATATCTAGTGCTTGTCTAAGTCCTTAGTTTGATAATTCTAAAATTTATTTTCCACATCCCTAAATATCACATGTTTATATTTAGTGACTGTCTGAAGTCAGAAGATTTGATAACTATGTTTATTAACCACATCCCTGAATATTATTGTTTATATCTAGTACCTTTTTAAAGTCATGCGCTTTAGGACTATTAAGTTTATTAACCACATCCCAGGATATTACTGTTTATATCTGGTGTCTGTCTAAAGTCATGTGCTTTAGGACTATAAAGTTTATTAACCACATCCCTGGATATCATTTGTTTATATCTAGTGATTATATCAGGTTTATGATCTGTCATACATGTCTTACTCTGTGGTCTGTGTTTAAGTTTGTGTTGCTCTTGTTATTTTAGTATTTCTAGGTCACCTTATATAATTTTGATAAATACATTTTAATGTAATTGATTACAGAAAATAGAACATGTATACAGGTTATCAATTATAACAAATACACTGTATATAGTGGGGTAGTAAGACTGAACTTTATACTGGGGCTGACATGATCACATGAAGTTAACAGATATACTCTACAGGTAGAGAAACAGGAACATCTAACAAAGTATAAACAAAGATTTTAAGAATATGGTGACGGATTCTGAATAAAAAAGTAAGTCAAAATTGCAAAACAATTGCTTTTATACCCTTACACATTAAAATCCTTTTAATTTTTTGAAAATCAGTTGATGAGACATATTATAATCTCCTAATGAGACACAATATAATCACCTAATGAGACACAATATAAACACCCAATGACACAAAATATAATCACTTTATGAAACACAATACAATCATTTTATGAGACAAAATACAATCACCTAATGAAACACAATACAATCACTTGATGAGACACAATACAATCACCTAATGAGACACAAGACTATCATTTTATGAGACACAATACAATCACCTAATGAGACACAATACAATCACTTTATGTGACACAATACAATTACCTAATAAGACACAATACAATCACTTAATGAAACACAATACAATCTCCTAATGAGATACAATACAATCACCTAATAAGACACAATATAAACACCCAATGACACAAAATATAATCACTTTATGAGACACAATACAATCATTTTATGAGACAAAATACGATCACCTAATGAAACACAATACAATCACCTAATGAGACACAATACTATCACCTAATGAGACACAAGACTATCATTTTATGAGACACAATACAATCACCTAATGAGACACAATACAATCACTTTATGAGACACAATACAATTACCTAATGAGACACAATGCAATCACCTAATGAAACACAATACAATCGCCTAATGACACACAATATAATCACATGATGAGACACAATACAATCACCTAATGAGATACAATACAATCACCTAATAAGACACAATACAATTACCTAATGAGACACAATACAATCACCTAATGAGACACAATACAATCACCTAATGAAACACAATACAATCACCTAATGAGAGACAATACAATCACCTAATAAGACACAATACAATTACCTAATGAGACACAATACAATCACCTAATGAAACACAATACAATCACCTAATGTGACACAATACAATCACTATATTATAGAGACACAATATTGTCACCTAATAAGACACAATACAATGACCCAATAAGACACAATACAATGACCCAATAAGACACAATACAATCACATAAATAGGCACAATACAATCACCCAATTAGACACAATACAATCACATCATGAGACACAATACAATCACTTTATGAGACACAATACAATCACCTAATGAGACTCAATACTGTCACCTAATGAGACACAATACAATCACCTCATGATAAAAATGCAATCACCTAATAAGACACAAAACAATCACCTCATGAGACACAATACAATAACTTTATGAGACACAATACAATCAACTAATAAGACACCATAACATTAACTAAATAGACAAAATACAATCACATAAACAGACACAATAAAATCACCTAATGAGACACAATACAATCACCTCATGAGACACAATACAATCACCTAATGAGACACAATACAATCGCCTCATGAGAGACAATACAATCACTTTATGAGACACAATACAATCACCTCATGAGACAAAATACAATCACATAATTAAACAAAATACAATCACATAAACAGACACAATACAATCACCTAATGAGACACAATACAATCACCTCATGAGACACAATACAATCACTTTATGAGACACAATACAATCACCTCATGAGACACCATACAATCACGTTATGAGACACAATACATTCATCTCATGAGACAAAATACAATCACCAAATTAAACAAAATACAATCACATAAACAGACACAATACAATCACCTCATGAGACACAATACAATCAACTACTGAGACACAATACAATCACCTCATGAGACACAATACAATCACTTTATGAGATACAATCACTTCATGAGACAAAATACAATCACCTAATGAGACACAATACAATCACCTAATGACACACAATGCAATCACCTCATGAGACACACTACAATCACGTTATGAGACACAATACAATCACCTTATGAGACACAATACAATCACATTATGAGACACAATACATTCGCCTCATGAGACAAAATACAATCAACTAATTAAACAAAATACAATCACATAAACAGACACAATACAATCACCTCATGAGACACAATACAATCAACTTTTGAGACACAATACAATCACCACATGAGACACAATACAATCACTTTATGAGACACAATACAATCACTTTATGAGATACAATCACTTCATGAGACAAAATACAATCACCTAATGAGACACAATACAATCACCTAATGAGACACAATGCAATCACCTCATGAGACACACTACAATCAACTTATCAGACACAATACAATCACCTTATGAGACACAATACAATCACGTTATGAGACACAATACATTCGACTCATGAGACAAAATACAATCACCTAATTAAACAAAATACAATCACATAAACAGACACAATACAATCACCTCATGAGACACAATACAATCAACTTCTGAGACACAATACAATCACCACATGAGACACAATACAATCACTTTATGAGACACAATACAATCACTTCATGAGACAAAATACAATCACCTAATGAGACACAATGCAATCACCTAATGAGACACAATACAATCACCTCATGAGACACACTACAATCAACTTATGAGACACAATACAATCACCTAATTAAACAAAATACAATCACATAAACAGACACAATACAATCACCTCATGAGACACAATACAATCACCTCATGATACACAATACAATCAACGTATGAGACACAATACAATCACCTAATAAACACAATACAATCAACTAATGAGACACAATACAATCACCTAATGAGACAGAATACAATCACCTAATTAGACAAAATACAAACACATAAACAGACACAATACAATCACCTAATGAGACACAATACAATCACCTAATGAGACACAATATAATCACCTAATGAGAGACAATATAATCACCTAATGAGACACAATACAATCACCTAATGTGACACAATACAATCACCTAATGTGACAGAATACAATCACCTCATGAGACACAATACAATCACCTAATGTGACACAATACAATCACCTAATAAAACACAATATAACCACCTTATGAAACACAATACAATCACCTCGTGAGACAGATTACAATCACCTAATTAGACAAAATACAATCACATAAAAAGACACAATACAATCACCTGAAAACAATACAATCACCTCATGAGACACAATACAATCACCTTATGAGACACAATATAATCATCTTATGAAACACAATACAATCACCTCATGAGACAGAATACAATCATCTAATTAGACAAAATACAATCACATAAACAGACACAATACAATCACCTGAAAACATTACAATCACCTCATGAGACACAATACAATCACCTTATGAGACACAATATAATCACCTAATGAGACACAATACAATCACCTAATTAGACACAATACAATCACATAAATAGACACAATACAATCACCTTATGAGACACAATACAATCACCTCATGAGACACAATACAATTACATAATTAGGCACAATACAATCAAATATTTAGACACAATACAATCACCTCATGAGACACAATACATCACATAATAAGACAAAATACAATCACCTACTGAAACACAATACAATCACCTCATGAGACATAATACAATCACCTCATGAGACACAATACAATCACCTCATGAGACACAATACAATCACTTTATGAGACACAATACAATCACCTCATAAGACACAATACAATCACTTTATGAGACACAATACAATCTACTAATGAGACAAAATACAATCACATAAATAGACAAAATACAATCACCCAATGAGACACAATACAATCACCCAATGAGACAAAATACAATCACCTAATGAGACACAATACAATGACCTAATGAGACACAATACAATGACCTAATGAGACTCAATACAATGACCTAATTTAACACAATACAATCACCTTAAGGACACAATACAATCGCCTTAAGGACACAATACAATAACCTAAAGGACACAATACACTCACCTTAAGGACACAATGGCCCAATTCTCCACAAGGAGAGATGGACATAAGTCAAGTCAAGTAAGGACACAATACAATCACCTAAAGGACACAATGCAATCATCTAATGTGACACATTATAATCACCTAATGACACAAATAGAATTTGAATAAAGTCTCATGTGCCGTGATGTAACATCACCCTCGACTGAGCCAACCCATATCGTTCATAAACATGTGACAGATTCTATTTCTCGAACCATTAAAGTGTTAATAACGATGATACGTACAAAACAAAACATTACCCTCATGGGGCCTCTTGCATGCCTTCGGGGCACTTTATGCATTGGACAAATCCGCCCTTTGAAAATAATACGATCGATAACACTTCAAACTTTTAAGATATCAATGATATGTATTCAATGCAAATAAAAAACTCTGACAATAAAATATTTTGAATAAAAAGTAAAATAAAACACATATTCAAAACATAGCACTGCCGTGCTGTTGTACGGCGTAGTTGGGAAAATGGTGTTCTGGCAAGACAGAATATAACCGAAAATTCCCCCCAAGGGGGGGGGGTGGTTGGTTTGATCTATGCAAAGTCAGACGGATGTTTTTTGGAAAAAGAAACAATGTACCAAACCATGTATTACTAAATTAAATAGTAGAAAATAATAAGTTCATAAATAAATGAAAACATAGCAGCGTAGTTGGGAAAATTGTGTTGTGGTAAGACAGAATATAACCGAAAATTCGGGGGGGGGGGGGTGTCGTTGATCTATGTATATAGTCCGACGGATGGGTTTTTTTTTTGAAAAAAGAAACAAATTTTTATGTACCAAACCATGTATTGCTGAATTAAATGGTAGAAAAAATTAATTTCATAAATATATGAAAAAGACAATCGGTAATTAAAATTTAAAAAAGTTGTACCCGATCGTTTTGTCATTTCGGATAGAGAGAAAGTAGAGTTTTGCAGATCCTACCGTCGCTATGAGGGGGTACATTCTAGCGGTTGTATGCATAACTGGATCATTAAGTTGTTTTACCAGTTCCGAATTTTTACTACCGAATAATCTAAAATTTCAATCCCGTTCAATTAAAGGAATCGCAAAATAACTTTCTCAATTTGCTGTTTCTTCAACCGCTTCCCAAATGTACGACAGATTGTTGGTGACCTAGTTTAACGATGTAAACAAATCGTGATCACGGAAATGCTTTTTTCAAGAAAACATACTACCACGTGTTTTTGAGGACAAGTGTCGATATTTTGGAATCAGTAAACATTTGTAGTATTACACCACATAAATTTTATTTCCCCTGCTTGTGGATGACGTCTGCAGCAGCGCTTATATGAAACCCTGTTCGGAACGGGTAAAACGACTGTATTTAAAATTTGCATACAACACTGTACGAATTATCTCCCTTTCACGAAAGTAAAATCTAATCGATAAACATTTTAAAATATGACACAATTGCCTCAACATTAAAATACGTTATCATAACCTTCAAAATAAATTTAAATTTCCGTAGATTTCACGAAGAATTAATTAAACAACCTGCCGTTGCTGTTCATTTCTTAAAAAGTTATGATTTTACATCGTAGGACGCAAACTTCTCGAACTACTTTTTATTGTAAACATGAGATCAGTTCGCCAAATTGCAGAAATTATTAGATGCATCCCGTCGCAATATTTTACTAGATTCTGAAATGTATTCCGAAAATTTATTCCAAATGTGCATATGTAACAAAATGCATTACCCGTCTCAGAATACATATCTCACGATAAAACAGATATACTTCTTTCACGCTCATTTATCAGGCGCACTATTTCCAGGTGTACTCGTATCTTATAATTTCATAGCAAAGAAGCTCGATATCTTGGAAGAAAGCGATGACAAAGTACAGGTTCACTTTGTTCACGCTGTACAAAAACAATCAGTAATTAAAATTTAATAAAGTCGTACCCGATCGTTTTGTCATTTCGAATAGAGATATCGTTTTGAAGACCCTACCGTCGATATGAGGGGGTAAATTATAGCGGCTGTATGTAACTGAATCATTTGCTGTTAAATCTTGGTTTTAATAAACTGCTGATTATCACTCACAATATTCCCGTTTCATGTTAATGGTAAAGTATTTAAAATCCACATATGGTCATTTGCACACAACACTGTACGAATTATCTCCCTTTCACGAAAGTGAAATCTAATCGATAAACAGTTTTAAAATATGACACAATTGCCTCAACATCAAAATACGTTATCATACCCTTCCAATACATTTAAATTACCGTAGATTTTATGAAGAATTAATTAAATCAACCTGCCATTGCTGTTTATTTCATAAAAAGTTATGATTTTACATCATAGGACGCAAACTTCTCGGACTACTTTTTATTGTAAACACGACATCAGTTCGCCAAATTGCAGAAATTATTGGATGCATCCCGTCGCAATATTTTACTAGATTCCGAAATGTATTCCGAAAATTTATTCCAAATGTGCATATGTAACCAAATGCATTACCCGTCTCAGAATACATATCTCACAATAAAACAGATATATTTCTTTCACGCTCATTTACCAGGCGCACTATTTCCATGCGTATTCATATCTTATAATTTCATAGCAAAGAAGCCCGATATCTTTGAAGAAAGCGATGGCAAAGTAAAAATAATTAGAAACAAAGGCTTTGTTTTGATGACCTCAAGAAAAATGATCGGATACGTCACCCTGATTGTTCAATTGTCGTGTGAGACAGTACCAGACAAACTGGACAAGACAGAAAAATCTAGTACTGGTGTGCGTGTGAGATTTTTCTCTCCAATGTACGAGAAAAATACAATTACATAATGAGACATAGTACTAACTACATATTTTTAGCAAAATGAATTTGAACATTTGTAAGTCTTTCATTTATTATAAAACTGCATATATCTATAACAAATTTCTTGATAAAAATTCTAGATAATTTCAATTTTGTAATTTTAAATTATTTTTGTCAATTTAGGAAGAAGCTCCATTAATTTACGCAACAACGGCAATCATCAGCAACATCATGTCAATTATCTACTAAAGACAAAACGGTAAGTTGAATATCAGTTACCATGGCAACTGGAACCACAAGGGCACAAGAGTTGTTAGGTGACACCAAATGCGACTTATGTGACACATACAAAAATGTCTCATGGAAATGCCAGAATTGTAATGACATTCTGTGTCAACAGTGTAAAAAATCACATCTAAGGAGTAGAGTTTCCCAAAACCATATTGTAACTGAACTGGAGGATTCTATGGATGATGGTGAAGGTTCCAGTATATTTTGTCCTGATCATGAGGATGAAGCATTTCAGATGTTTTGTATCGAGTGTGATATTCTGGTATGCTTTGACTGTATAAGCGGGAAGCATAAAGGACATGATTGTAAGAAGATAAAAGAAGTAGTGAAACCAAAACAAACACAACTTGAAGATACATTTGAACAGATAAAGACCAAGCAGATACCAAAGTTAGAACAGTCTCTTGTGTCCATAACCAACATGCAGGAGAAATATAACCAAGATATAGACCGAGTGATTGCCGAGATAAAAACCAAGGGAGATGAATTAAAACAAGAAATAACGAGCATACAAGACAGGTTAATAGATAAACTGATGCAACAGGTGAAAGAAGATACAAAATGTTTGAATGAAACAAAAGAACAATTAGATTTGAGACTGAGTGCCTTGAAGGAGCAACTAAAACAACATGAAGAGAAGATGAAAAAGTACACCGATATTGGCATAATTACCAAAGCTGCCAGCATCAAAGATTCTTTGTCACAGCTAACCAGTAGTATAGAGATACCAACAGTCAAATCTCCAAACTTTCAAATTGGTCAAGTCAATGGCAGCGATCTGGAGAACATGTATGGACAACTGGAACTAGAGAAGCCACCAGGTAAAATGCAGACAGAAAGGCCAAAACCTAACAGAAGCCAGACGAATCTTCCAGATGAAATAGTTAAACAAGACCAATCCAAATCCAAGGATACCAGAGTTATCAGAGGTAATATTGTCTCATCATTTACATGGAGAGAGGATCTAAATAAGATTGCAGTGACAAAACAGAAACAGAATGAAGCCTGGATGTTGTCAGATGATTTTATAACTGAGGAACAATATCTAAATCTGGTCAATGATCAAGGTAAACATATAACATCAATCAAACATAACTTACAAATACTGGACATGGCTACAACAGTATCTGGGGATTTATTGGTAACAGCATACAGTCAGATCAAGCGTGTGTCTAGATCAGGTGGTACAGATGTCTTTGCTGATTTATCACCGTATCCGATATGGGGTATACATGTTACACAGATGGTGATGTACTTGTTGGTTTGTATGACTTCTTAGAAAGAAGAGTACTAGACTGTCACAACAAGGAAAGACAATACAAGTGATAGACCTTACAGACAATGACTTAAGTATGTACGATTCATGTACCAGTATTACAGAGAATGTTAACCATGACATTGTGATGATATGTAACCGTACATCCTAGTTGTAAACAAAGATGGCTGGAGGAGGTTTATATACAGAGGACCACCATCAGGGAAAAAGACAATTCGCAACTTCTGCCCATCAGACGTCATTTGTGACCAGAGTGGACGGATCCTTGTTGCTGATACAAATAACAGTACCATACACCTTCTAGATGAAGATGGTACATTTCTGCAATTTATACTGACAAAACAACATGTAATAGAAAATCCAACAGCACTAGCAATAGACCATAGTGGTAGAATCTGGGTTGGTTGTAGGATGGCAAAGTGTTTATAGCAGAATAATTTTGTGACATCATACAGTACATCTACAGGATATACATGACATCATCCTACAACAGATTCCACAAAGTAAGAGGGTTAGAATGTCCAAGGCCTCTGTTTGCATTGGTCTGCCTTTCTTTTAAAATGCCTTGAATTTTTGTCAGATTTTCAAAATATTTTAATATTGCATGCTTATGAAATTCAAATGTGAATCATTGTCAGAATTTTGTGATTCGATAATAATAACTGTATTTTGTGAGCGTAAGTAAAATGAGAGCACGAGTGAACAGTACGAAAAATTACAGGTCACCGATATTTATAAACTCATTTATTGTGGAAATCATAAATTAGTGCAATTCGTCTAGCGCGAAAATCGCTAAAAATAAGACCACTGATAAATAAAGTACATTTACAGTACCAATATGTACAACTTCAAATTCCTGTGTCCTCAGATGTAGTAACAGTGAACACCATCACACAGCTCTTCCAACATAACAATGGATTGTTATTTATATTTTTGATCACCTAGAACGGATTTGTGTGTTTTTGTGGATTAGAGGAGTTTTTAACGGTTTAATTGGATATCGGCGTAAAAAATATTTAGTGTTTTATAAAAGAAAACATTATATTCTAGCGATATGAGACATACATATTAAATACACAGTGTTTGTACAATCCTCTGTATCAGGTTGATGCCCTTTTAGTTGCGTATCACAACGAGTGGTGCTTGTGTGAGACCTGATACGAAGGCTTGTACATACACAGTGTGTATGATATTTTTATCTTTATTTCCAACTAGGTTACTTTAAATAACAAAACAATACTATGTGAAAAAAATTATATTTTACTACAGAAAATTACTGAACTATGTTATGACATATGTTCTGTAGTAATGACGTCATTATTTACATTTGACAAATCAAAGATTCCCCAATGACATTACAATGAGAAATCCCAACTGACATGGTGTGAACTTTACCGTTAATGTTGTGTCAGCACACTGCTACAAGATAATGTATGGTACGTGTTCAATAAAACTTGTATTTGGTCAAATCAGATAGAAAAACTAGTCAAATATTAGATAAATTCCGATATAAAACAAACAAATCTTAAGGATACAAGGAAGGGTGGACTACACTTAGACAACAATCGTAGAACATTTTTATAAACCTTCTGTGGACAATTGATGGGTTGCTGGCCACGTCCATAATGTTCCGACAAAGGTCTGGCATGCTTGAATTACACACAAAAAGAATGAAATCTTGGCCTGAATTATGGCATTTATTGATGTCACAAACACTTGTTAGTCATTAGTTGCTGTGATGCTGCTTTGCTACCGTAATGGCGGCCAGTGGCGGAACATAACAGGCATGACGGCGATACGTTAATTCTAGTTCTATTAAAGGAAATAGATATACCGGGAACAAAGAAAACTTCTTATGGAAATCTGAAAACATGCGAATGCCTCGTGAAAGTGAATATGAGACTACATCTTTATTTTGTGGAACTTTGTATAAATTACAATTATAATGTTATATCTTTTCTGTCTTGTTGTGATGCCTTAAAAAGTGACTGTGGGACTTTATAATCGTGGAAATGGAAAAGTTGATAACCTCGTCAGACAAGGATGGATGTATACTGCAAGACCTTATCGTCATGGAAATGAAAAAGTTGATATCCTCGTCCAACAAGGACGTTTGACATTTATTTACATGTAATTAATTTTCATTGTATCATAAGGACAAAATAATTATTAACTTACAGACAAATTAACCATAAGCTTACAGCACATGTCATTGCATTAAGATATAAATAGTGTTCTCTTAATGCCAGTATCATCTCTCTCTTATCTATAGATTAATATAGCTCTGTTTTGTTTACTGTTTTGTAATTTTTTTTGAAAAGTGGAAATTTTCATGTTAACTCCATAAATTGTATGACCAAGTCAATTATATGCTTGTAAGATAATTATTTTTACCATTGTATGCAAGAGTTTTTAGTGACCTGTAGATATTCACCACTATTAAAAGGAAAAACAGATGTTGCTATCTCTCTCTCACGGTCTCTCTCTCTTTCCTGCTAAAGTTGTGTGTACAACTAGTTATATGTGACTTGATGGCGAGAATAATTTAGTCATCTACTACTTGGCTCCCATTGTTTATTTATTCATTGAATTTTATTTTTACTTTGTCTCTTTGGAAAGAGGAAAGAAATTTTCAATGTCATGTTGTTTAATTCGCCTTTTTAAAGATATGGTTTCAACCAGGAAAATTGGCAAACATTCAGATTAATAACATGAAAAATATGCACTTCTCATATCATTAATGATACTGTCTTCAAAGCATTGTGAACTTCTGATCAAAAGCTTTGGAAATTCTATCCAAAGAAATTGACCTTCAAAGGACGTACCATAGCTCCAAGTAAAATTGGAAAAATTGTAAAACTCGGGTTTATAATGTGCATTTCTATCACAGTTGATACTGTCCACAATGTTTTGTAAACTTCTGACCAATCAATACCTTTGGAGAATTTTCTGGACAAGAATTTGAAATGTAAGGAAAATTGGCAAACACACTCAGTTTAATAATATACACTTCCCTTAACACTGTTTTTAATGTCCACAGAATTTTTGTAAACTTCTCACTAATAACTTTGAAGACTAACTCGGAACAATGACCTCAAAAAATGTTTTTCCTTTACTTATGAGTGAGTGAGTGAGTGAGTAATGGTGTTTAACGTCCCAGTCAAGAATATTTCACTTATATCGAGACGTCGCCAGCTGTAGGCTAAGGTGCAGAAATTTTGCCTGTGCATTGCCCTGATGGCATTATACAGCAGAGTTCTTCAGTGTTCCAAGCCCACCATGACACGGGACCTCGTTTATTTTAAGTTCCAATCCGAAAGAACCGTGACTTTCATTTCGTAATGCCGAGTGCTTGGCAAAAGAACAGTCACTTCCCACTTTTAAGTCTTGACTCAGACCCGGCCAGGGATAGAACCCATGACCTCCCACTTACGGAGCGAGCTACCGCAGTGGTCCCTTTACTTATGATATCATTCTTACACTTTTCGTGTATATAATTAGGACCTCTCTATATATATATATGATTGTATTATCATGCTAATTTTTGTATTTTGAATGTGATGATAGCATTAGAATTCCTATATTTCTAAATATCACAAACCTCACATTTTACACATCCAATCATGATTGGGATTAAATAATTTTAATTTTTTTAACTTAACGTTTTTTTTTGCACTGCAGTTCATTTGCATTAAATATGGACCTCTATATATATATATATATATATATATATATATATATATATATATATATATATATATATATATATATATATATATATGATTGTATTATCATGCTAATTTTTATATTTTGAATGTGATGACAGCATTAAAATTCCTATATTTCTAAATATCACAAACCTCACATTTTACACATCCAATCATGATTCGGATTAAATAAATTTAATTTCTTTAACTTATTATTTTTTTTGCACTGCAGTTCATTTGCATTAAATTTGTAACATTCATGTTTTGAAATTAACTTATAAAATCATAATAAAAAGTTACTTAAAGCCTGTCTCACACAGAACACGGTTGGGCACACGGTTTCAATACGGTATACTCCGTTATACACGGGTGGACTGGTACAAGTATTGAGCTCCAACCGTGCCTAGGGATGAGTTGGTACGATTAAGACTCGAATGTAGCATGAGTATGTAAGACAAAGAATGGATATACTCAGTCAATCAAGGTTTGAACACGATTATCAAACGATTTTCATCTGATTGTTGTACGGTTTCAAGTATGGTCTAGTATGGTCTGGTACGGCCTAATACGATTAAACACGACTTTTACTAGATTAACTGGACATTTACAGGGTTTACATACGGTCCTACCGACTTTTGTTTGAGTTATGCTCGAATTATCACACATTCGTGTATGTTTTGATATAAATTGACTCGTTTTGATGGCTTGGCTTTATAAATTTTCGAATTTTCAACAGAGAAGTTATAAAAATGGCAGATGACAGAATAAGGGAATTAGAAATCATGATAAGACTGATAGACATTGAGATTTTTTTGGCCAGAAGGCGCGAGGGGGGACAAGAACAAACCAACAGAAGGAGAAGAAGAAGGAGGCAAGTTTGGACAAGAGGATGGCTCAACAGAAGGGTCATATTTGGTCAATATGATACTATGTAACATGAACTAAATAGAGAGGACCCAAGGTGCTTGACCATGTATAATTCGAACTTGAACCGCATTGGTCGTATGGCGATCGTATGAATGTATGATCGTATAAAACCGTATTGGTCATATAAAACCGTGTGTACACCCGTGTGAATCGTACGGTGATCGTGTGACATACGAGTGTTAATCTGAGTGTTGGATGTAGGACTTGGGAATGGTTTCACACGATTCCACACGACTTATATACGATATTGACACGGTTGAGCTCACTTGTGGAGTGGCCTTAATGTGCGGTTGTCTATACAGTCTCGTACAGTCTCACACGATCTTGTGCGATCTCTAATACGATCATAAACGGACATGGCACCCATGCCAACTTTTTTAAAAGGTTTAAAAATCATAAACGGCTTTAACAGATACATTCAAATGGACCGAGTGTAAGTCGGATAAGGCCACGGTTGGTTTGGTTGTATGTACGGTTTACACTGGTGGCCAACCGAATAAGCCGTGTGTTCTATGTGAGACAGGCTTAAAATATAATTTAGTAAATATTTACCGTCAAACCTGGTTTAAATGCCAACTCTATACAAGAAACACCTGCTTTGGAACGAGTTTTTTACCTTCCACTAACATTTTAATTGGAAAAAGTCTAAAAATGACAGATTCAAGCCATTTTTAACGTTTCTGTGAAAAATATTTTTCAAAATTTTATACAGGTACAAAAGAAAGTCTGACCCCTGCTTTTGTAGGCCAATAAATTTTATCCAGAATTATGTTAATTGAACCTGTATATAAACGTCACTTGCCCATCAACACCAATTTTACTACTTCCCTTAAGTGGTCTTTAAAGACAGGTTTGACTGTATATAATATTTAGGATAATATATGCAAACAATATTGACCTGTCCTTTTGACCTTTAAGTAGTAATATTCATGATAGTCCTCCAAATACATGGGTAGTGTTTAGGATTTGCAGTTAATACATACACATTGCATGTTTCCCATGATTCATGTAAACGAAATAAACACCTATGTCCCCTATCAGTAAATATACTTGCCCATCATAAATGCTCCAATAAAAGGTCAAGAGGACAGGTCAATGTTGTCTGCCTATAACTGATGGCTATAGTTACTTTACACACATAAGATTTGTTGTTTATAATATAACTATATAGGCAAACAACATTGACCTGACTGTTTGACCTTTAGTTTTGATATTCATTATAGACCAGTTTATTTATATATAAAGGGATTACCAGATTATTGTGTAAATTTTTTGTCATCTGCAGTGTGTACATGCATTATCTTTGAATTCGGACATTATACATGTGTATAGTGGATCCTGAAGTCTTATGAATATTCCTAACAAATGAAAGGTCAAGCAGACAAATCAATGTTGTTTCCATATACCTACATATAATTAAGTGTTATTAGTTCAAACCCCAGTAATCATAGATAGAACTTTTGATATTGTGTGTCATACAAAGCTTAGAGAGAAACAAGATGAGATTGTTTGCATATGAAATAATAAATGTTGCACTTTCATTGTAATTTTTACAAATTTGTTCAATAAAATGATTTAGAAGTGTTTCATATTTATTCATATATACTTTTTCAGACTTTTGCACCCCTAGGTCACCTTGACCTAGTTTTGGAAGCCATGGCAACATCACAAACATATCTCAATTGCACCAGCCCATATATACTTCTGCTCAAGTTTCATTGAAATCTGTCTGGTGATACATAGGTGTGAACCACCCATGCATGTACACTAGCATACATAGATGCACATACATACACTGTGGCTATGCCATAAGCTCACAAGAAACTGATTAACTGAGTTACCACTATTTTCTGCGATGGATGAGATTACTTCAAGTAAGTATTGAGACTACTTCCTGTAGGTAATGAGACTACTTCCTGTAGGTATTGAGACTACTTCCTGTAGGTAATGAGACTACATCCTGTAGGTAATGAGACTACTTCCTGTAGGTAATGAGACTACATCCTGTAGGTAATGAGACTACTTCCTGTAGGTAATGAGACTACATCCTGTAGGTATTGAGACTACACCCTGTAGGTAATGAGACTACATCCTGTAGGTAATGAGACTGCATCATGTAGGTCATGAGACTACATCCTGTATGTAATGACACTACACCCTGTAGGTAATGAGACTACATTCGGTAGGTATTGTCACTACATCCTGTAGGTCATGAGACTACATCCTTTAGGTAATGAGACTACACCCTGTAGGCACTGAGACTACATCCTGTAGGTCATGAGACTACATCCTGTAGGTCAAGGGACTACAGGATGTAGGTAATGAGACTACATCCTGTATGTAATGAGACTACTTCCTGTAGGTATTGAGACTACATCCTGTAGGTATTGAGACTACATCCTGTAGGTCATAAGACTACATCCTGTATATCATGAGACTACTTCCTGTAGGTCATGAGACTACATCCTGTAGGTATTGAGACTAGACTGCTTTCTGTAGGTCATGAGACTACATCCTGTACGTATTGAGACTTCTTCCTGTAGGTCAAGAGACTACATCCTGTAGGTAATGAGACTACACCCTGTAGGCACTGAGACCATCCTGTAGGTCATGAGACTACATCCTGTAGGTAATGAGACTACATCCTGTAGGCACTGAGACTACATCCTGTAGGTCATGAGACTACATCCTGTAGGTCATGGGACTACTTCCTGTAGGTAATGAGACTACATCCTGTATGTAATGAGACTACTTCCTGTAGGTATTGAGACTACATCCTGTAGGTATTGAGACTACTTTCTGTAGGTATTGAGACTACATCCTGTAGATCATGAGACTACTTTCTGTAGGTAATGAGACTACATCCTGTAGGTATTGAGACTACTTTCTGTAGGTCATGAGACTACATCCTGTAGGTATTGAGACTTCTTCCTGTAGGTCAAGAGACTACTTTCTCTAGGTCATGAGACTACTTCCTGTAGGTATTGAGACTACTCTGTGTAGGTCATGAGACTATTTTCTGTAAGGATTGGGACTACTTTCTGTAGCTTATGAGACTACTTCCTGTTGGTGTTGAGACTATTTCCTGATTGAGATTGTAATTTTTTCAGGATTGTTTCAAGATAAATTAAACCTTCTTACCTCTTTGGAGATCTTTAGAACAGGAACTATTTCTTTTCTATGTTCAAAAAGTGTCTAAAATGAAACATAAAAATTAAGCAATTTGACTTGCATATTACATTACACATGCATATTGCATTGTACATTGCTGAAAAATAGCTATGTGTAACTGCAAATTTCAGAAAAGCAAAGGAATTGTTGGAACAAATGTATGCTCTCTGAATAAAGGCTCGTTGTAAAAGTGCTATTTCTTAATTCAAATGTGTGTTTAAATAAAAATTTTCGAAGAAAAATAACTCTTAAATGATAGAAAAGTTATGGTTCTTGTGCATTACACTTCTCATTGACCTCTATCTATCTATGAACAAGATATAATTGAAATAAGATGTCATTTCAAAAGTGCCTCCCAAACAAACCCCAACTGGGAAATCCTCAACCATGAACATGATGAAAATATGAATAGCCAATTGCACATCTACTCCACCTAAATATTCTATGAGGTTTCAAAAAAAATTTTGGAAACAATTTTCAAGAAAAGTGGCATACAAAATGTTGGCAAGAGAAACTGAGTAAATACTACATCCCCACCCCCACCCTCTTTTCCTGTTAATTACTACATCCCCCTCTACTTCCTTTAGAGGACAAAAATATTATGCGAAGTTTGAAAACTACAGCTGCATTACAGCCAAACAGATTACACAAGTATGTGCCCTTAGTTGTGATAGACAAAAGGGGTGAGACAGAGAGATGGTGTCTAGCACCTATTAGACCCGATTTCAACATTGGTGACAAAGATAAAAATTTCAACTATTTCTTTCGTAATCTCTAAAACGTGTCAGATGTTGCTAAACTGAAGGTGCTTACTGTTCTGGAGCTCATGGCCTTACTTGCCTGGTAGTGTTTAACATAATTTATGAGTTTACGAGGTTTTTACTTTGCTTTATTTGGAATTGTGACTTAGACATGGACAGGTATGTATGCTTTTAATTTTTACTTTGCTTTAATTTATGATTGTGATCTGGACATGGATTGGTATGCTTTGGGATTGTGATTTGGATATAGACAGGTATATTTGTTTTTATTTTGCTTTTGGATTGTGATTTGGACATGGATTGATGTGCTTTGGGATTGTGATTTTGATATGGACAGGTATGTATGTTTTTACTTTGCTTTGGGATTTTGATTTGGACATTGATTGGTATAATTGTTAAATGAGATTTACAAAGATGGATTTTGTTTTACAAGTTGGAATTTTCCATAAAAATAAAATACAGAACATCAAACTTGTTATAAATTAGAACTGTCACTTGAGAGCCAAATACCCCCCTCCCAAACATCTACATGGGTTAAATGTTTTCCCACAACCTTGACCTTCATGTATGACCTTGGTTCAAGGTCATGACATACCTTTGGAATATGGAAATTATTCATGTTAAGTTTTATTTCAGTCGTCCAAAACAATTATTAGATATGGCCTGGACACATTTGTACTCAGAGAGACAGACAGATAGACAGACAGACATGGTGATTCCGATATGACCCCCCTCAAACTAGTTTGCAGGGGGATAATAATATTACCATAAGTAATGGTCAAAACTAACCTTTATATAATGTACTAGAGAGTGGACTGTGTCTATGTAAGCATTTAATGATGAAACTTTAGACTTGTCTGAAATTTAAAACAAAAAAAATTATACAATTAGAACCTATAAGTACAATTACCTAACACAACTAGGTTTCCACAAATTAAAATTTTAAGTAGATAAACTTTGTGCAAATATAGTCCATTTAAAAATATTTTTGCACAAATTTACTAAAAAGGCTACTTTTTAATGAACTACTCGGAAATTGGTTGCCAATGGTGATTATGGGTACCAAGATTGGGAACATACGGCAAGCCCTCAGCATTTAATAAATGAAAGTCACAGGGTTCTGTGATAGAGACTTTAAAAACTGATGTGATAAAGAACCCTTCCTGCACATTGCCCTGAGTACACTGCAAAGGTAAAAAATTTATGTCAATTCACCTAAAGCTGGTGACATCTCAGTATAAGTGAAATATTCTTGACCGGGACCCCAATTAATCAATCTCTCATATTGGTCATTGTGATTCCGTGGTCTGTATGAGGTATCTCAACTTTTTAATAACATACTTTAACATGTTTAAAACATTTACAATATGTTCTGATATTGATTCTGATTGACATTACTCTACAGTTTTATTAATTTACATTTTTATAATGTAATGTACAATGATTTGAAATTTGTGGTTCACCCCTACACGGTTCTTGCCAAAAGATGATGGTTTTACTGAACCTTTCCAGAACTGGCAAAATTGATACAAGTGAAATAGTCTGAACCAAGATGAAAAATACTTCACACCATTTCACTCTCTGCATACTTATTCATTCATTAGCTGTGTGGTCTGGGACTAAATGTAAAATAAATTTTCATGCAAGGCAGATACCTCAAAATCAGGCTTTGACTTGAACCCATGATCCTTGAAACATCATAACCACTCTTCCACATATTTCCATATCATTTACTATACACTACAGTCCAACCTGCCTTTAAGACCATCTCTATATAAAGGTCACCTGCCTATAAAGACCAGTAGAATTGTATCCCAATTGTTGTTTAACCTGTATTTAAAAGCCCCCTGCCCATAAAGGCCACTGTTGCTGGTTCCCTTGGGTAGCTTTTAGAGACAGGTTTGACTTTCATGTACTGTATCTCATGTATTTCAGTGGGTATTGGATGGTTTTCAGTGGGGTTGTGGAACCTAATTCTGTACCTGTCAGCACCACTGTCCATGATTATAGTTGGTATCAGTATTCTTCAGTTTTATGCTGCTTGCCACAATATTGCTGCCATAGACATGGAAGAAAGGAAGGCCGAAAAAGAGAAATAGAGTCAAATAAGAGACAAAAGATAACAGAAATATTGTTAGACATTTTATAGACAAATGTTTTTTAATTTAACCACACTGTTGTTAAAATCACTGTTATGTAACTTAACTTTGTATGTAAATATACAAGTGTATATATTTATTTATATACAGTACAGACCTCTTCAAAGTTTAACACTATTAGTGCCAAATTGGCAAGTCATTCATCTTAGCCCCTCGTTAGCCACATTTTGACAATTTTTCACCAGATGGTATCTATCTATTGGCAGCTTTTAGCTACTGGCTATCAGTATCTCACCACTCAGCATCGACACATTTTTGTTTACCTAGCTAGTGTTAAGCTTTGGACAGTCCTGTACTATGTATATTGTCTGACTGCGTTTTACAAATCATGTTATGGCCAAATTTTGATGAAAATCCATTATGCTTAAGTTTTAATTTGAACAAATTTTAGCAAGGAACTCTTTTATATTTTTTCTATTCATTTGTATATATATATTTACTAATTCACTAATTCTCAATTCGTCTTCTTCTCCCATGTCTGTCTAAGACAAACATTTTGTAATCAGTGGTCTCGCTATGTATTAATTGTGCAGTATATATCATCTGCAAAGTTTATGTTTACATTATCTTCAAAATATTGTTTATGATTTTGCATCTCATATGTGTGTGTGCATGTGTGTCTGTGTGTGTTCGTACATGCATGTGTTTGTGGCTTTGACTTTACATACTTGACATATGGTGCCTGCATAATTTCTTTTTAAATATACCATAAACATTAAATGTTATTGGTAGAATCTCATTTTATACCTATGCTCACATTTTTGGACACATTCAGAAATTCATTTTTTTCTCTCATTTTTATTGGCTCTTTTTTGTCATTTTGAATATAATAGTATTATATGCAAGTCATATGAAAACAAATATAAATATATACACAGTTAACAAATAACAGACATATAGAACATGTATAATGTTGCACATTCAGAATTTCTGCTCAATTAAACATTATTGTTTTACACATAAATCAACAACTTTTTTTGTGATTTTTAATTTTCAAGTTGCAAATACCAAATGCTTACTTTGTCCAAGAACTTTTGAGTTTATCACAATTTTTTGCTACAATAAAGCACCAAATTATTTTGTTTACATACACAATGGAATCCAAAATCATATGACATAATTAGTTTCATGCAGTATGAATGTGTATGATGTTGAAAGATAACTTCCACAAATAAATAAATACTTGCTGTTGTAAATATTGTCTTGTGTCAGTGCTTCTTAGAACTAGATAAGATGGTGCTTAATGTTATTGGTTTGAATTTGAATTTCTGAATACTGGTAGTATAATCATCAAATCTGGTAAGAATATCTGTATTCTATATTCAAAGATTTTTATGGACAAGTGTTTGTATTTTGATGAACTAAAGGAGCAGGCATGACAAATACTGTTTAAGAAGGAATATTAGAGGCAGGAAACTTTTGCAGTTTTGACCTTCTAAACTACTAGTATTTCACGGTAAAAAATTTAGAGCATCTCCAAAACGCTTTATAGTTAGCCAGTAAACTGTTAGTATGCATTGATGTCAAAGTACAAAGGGACATAGTCCCTTACTAATAATATAAGTTTTCCAGGTTTTAAAATTTCCCTAGTTATAATGGTTTTCCAACTTAACACATGGTACATCCACCAAAACCTTTAGGAAGTGATGTGGATACCAATTCATTAAACATTTTTCCATTAAAATATTATCACAGGGACATGTGATATCAATGTGTTTTATTTCTGTTTGAAACAATTGTCTGAACAAATGTTGTTGAGAACTTGAATAATCAAAGTACTGAAGGTACTGAAGCATCAGCTAAACTGAGCAATTTGATAAAAAAAATGTGCACTTGAAACTGAGATTTGTCTAATGAATCAGTAACAAATGAAAATCATGCACATAATAGATACTGTGATCGGGAAGCTTCTAACAACAAGTCTGCTTTTTATGCAAGTTGTTAGGTTCTAACATATAAATATGTTACAATGGTCAAAATGGACATGCCACGCAATGTTTATCAATTGAGTAAACTAAGTAATTTGCATAAATATAAATTTTCAATTTTTCAAAAACCAAGAGAGGCTACTAAAGACCCGACCCCAAATCTGAGTGAAATATCTCAAGTGTAACGGAAAAAAGTCCAGAGAAACCATCATTTTGATAAAATTCACAAAGTGAAAGGGGCATAACTCCACTAAAACGCAGTTGACTGGAAGAAAACCCAAACTGGATCTGTAATCATCACCATCACCATCATTATAACTCCTCATATCACATTTTGATCATCAACATAAAGATATCATCATCATCATCATCATCGTCGTCATAAGCAGCAGCAGTAGAACCCATGCCATGACAATCACCACCACCATTATATTAATCATTTTCAGAAATCCTCATATTACATCATTAATATGGTCACATCATCATCATAGCTCTTTGTGTCACATACTCATCATCATTATCAGCAGTAGCAGTACTGAATGTCATCATCATCATCATCATCATCATCATCATCATCATCATCATCATCATCATCATCATCATCATCATGTCACATCATCAGCATGAAGACATTGGCTTTGTTATCATCATCATCATGAATTATTATCATCATCGACAGCAGCAGAACTGAATGTCATCATCATCATCATCATCATCATCATCACAACCATCTTCATCATCATCATCATCATCATACTATCGGCAGTGCTCAGCAGTACTGAATGTCATCATTGCCACCATCATCATCATCGGTAGCAACAGAACTCATGTCACCATCATAATCATCATCATAGTTCGTCAAGTCACATCGTCATCATCATTCATAGCAGCAGAGCTTATTTTCATCACCACCATCACTATCATCTTCTTCATCACGATAATCATTATCATCATCGGCATCAACAGAACTCATGTCACCACCATCATCAACATCATTATCATATCTCCTCGTGTCACATCATCATCATGGTGACATCATCATCATATCTCCTCATGTCACATCATCATCATCATCATCATCATCATTATATCTCCTCATGTCATATCATCATCATTATGGTGACATCATCATCATCATCGGCAGCAGCAGAACTGAATGTCATCATCATCATCATTATTATTGTCATCATCTCCACCAGATCATCATGCCACATCATCATCGACATAGTGTCATCATCACAAAAACAACTTCCACCATGACCAGCTATTTCCCTTGACTTGCAATTGACAGATTAACCATTGTTGAAGTCATTAATTTTATTCATTGAATTCACAATTAATTTGAAAAAAAAATAAAAATAAAACCTTTGTTTTAGAAATAATTTAAATGTATTTAAAATTATTGTTGAATATATATAAATTGTCCAAGTGAGCTTCAAAACCCTGAATTGGTATAAACCATCCTGACACAATAAGCTAATAATCTGTACCTCCCAATTACAGAAGTTGTCCAGGCAACTGTCTCTTTCAAAAAAGTTTGTTGACAAGAATTGTGTACAAAAGGGGAAAATATTTCTGAATACGATTAATTGAAAATTAATTGATTATTATTTAGACAACTAAAATGTTAAAATAAAATTACTTTGAATTTAAGAGAAACTGCAAGAAGAGTTGAGTTCACAAAGTAGGTACCCCCATTCTAATACTTGCTAAAAAGTGACTAAGTTTCAAAGTCTGGAAAAATGGAGAAAAAATCTTGAAATATTTCCATAAAGTCAGGTGCACATCTTCAATATATATATAAACATTCTGTGAAGTTTCAAGGCTTTTGGTTGAAAACTGTAAGAGGAGTCGAGTTCACAAAGTAGGTACCCCCATTCAAATACTTGCTAAAAAGTGACTAAGTTTCAAAGTCTTGAAAAATGGAGAAAAAATCTTGAAATATTTCCATAAAGTCAGGTGCTCATCCTCAATATATATAGAAACATTCTGTGAAGTTTCAAGCTTTTTGGTTGAAATCTGTAAGAGGAGTTGAGTTCACAAAGTAGGTACCCCCATTCAAAAACTTGCTAAAAAGTGACTAAGTTTCAAAGTCTTGAAAAATGGGGGAAAAAATCTTGAAATATTTCCATAAAGTCAGGTGCTCATCCTCAATATATATAGAAACATCCTGTGAAGTTTCAAGGTTTTTGGTTGAAAACTGTAAGAGGAGTTGAGTTCACAAAATTGGTACCCTATTTCCCCCGTCCTTAGTTACTGTTCTACTACACCAACGGTGCTCTAAAAATCGGAAGAACTTAAGAAAGCACAACGTTTCAGTTTTCCTACATGCCCAGAGTTCACATCATATTTGTTTATTTTATGTGAAATAAAGTAATATGGCTTCATGAAAAGAAATTAAAGGTTGTGAAAACCATGGATTAAACTACTGACAACAACTTTAATCGGATATCCACTGTAAAAACGATCTAATAAGGACTTGTAACAAGGTAAATAAATTTTATCTGAAAATTTTAAAACATCGTTTTTTTTCAGTTTTGTTTAGATTTTGATTTCAAGTTGTTCTTTCTTGCGATTTATTTTGTTGATTGAAAATAAACAACTGGAAAAGGTATTTAAATGAACATTGGTGATGAAATTGTCTGTCTTCGGAGACATATGGTGAGAAGTGGAGTGTGTGCGGAAGATCGGAAGTATGTAGCAGAGATTCGAGAATAAAGCATGTCGTTTTTATATTAAACTGATAACTGAAAAGGACAGGGTGTCATGATCATTTTAAAAGGGGCAAGGGTGTACTGGACTAAAAAGGTCAGTCGCTACGCTATGTGAATACATTTGAGCAGGGGCATCGGGTGTCAAATGCAGGCATGCCCACAAACACATGGCTAATTTGCATACGAACTACGGTATCGATATCCTACACAACTTCACGAGTCGCAAACAATTTATGAACATAGCCAATAACTTGTAAATAAACTTCTCTTTCATTTTCGTATCACATTTTTTGGGAATCTTTGATTTCTACTTTTTTGTTATGCATAATTTCGCCACAGGAATGTATTTTAATACCCAATGAAAGCTGAAAATCCTCGTGACGACTGACGTTATGATGAATATTAATGAACCAGGTCGGGATATCCCAAACACGAAATATTATTGACAATCAATTTTTAAAAAATATATATAATTTATCATCAAATGTGATCAATGTTTAAAGTTATTTAACTTAAAAACTGTTTAATGAGCATACTTTGTGTTTATTTATCGATGTCACTTTGCGTAAATTAAAAAATTCAATATGGCGGCGACTGTAAAACAACCACATGTACAGCACTGTAGGTCAAAAAGAAGAACGTCGGCGCGAAGTGACAAGATCGTCATTTTTGTTGGGTTTTCCGAGGGGCGTATATTTAATGGATTTTTGTGGTTTTTATCTTAAAATTATCATACAAAAGTGAAGAATTAAAATATATATCCAGCAAAAACAATTACGGACTAATACGCGTATGAATACATTTCAAATCGGCACATGTGTACATGATGAAAACATTGCTTTCGTAACTTTCCGGGAGACCCAATCACTCAGATTAGAGTTTATACATACCTGGGATACCGTATGTGGAAATTCCCGTAATTTCAGACGAAAGGAAGGATTTGATTGGCTGTCAAGGTGAAATGAGAGCGGCGCTAAATACGAAAAAAACCAACGATCGCTATAAAGCATTCAGCATGGCTGATGCTTTAAAAATTATATGCTGAAGTTCCTCATTGAACTTTCTACTGGGTATGACATGGTATTTTGGAGAACCCGAAATCGAGAGAATATTTCTTTCATGTAGCACATGGTTCGTTTGAGAACTCCGGTTAATTCTTCTGTAAGATATCATATGTTGGTGCTGAAAAAGAATTCATATTTGTATATGTATATTAAACAAAATTTAATTAATCGTATGTTAAATTTACATTGATGTTTTTTTTGATTTGAAAAAGTCAATAATTTTGTAATTTTTTTTTTTTTTTTGCTGCTATTTTAACAATGACATGTAAGAATAATAGTGCAATAGTAAAGTGAAATATTAAAATAATTTTGTTTGTTTAATTTCAAACTAAATGACATAAGTACGAGTCATATAAACCATCAATTAAATTGTGACTTAATTTTGACCTTTAACCACCATGGTTGCTCAATTGGTAGATTGCTCACTCGATATGTGGGAGGTCATGGATTTGAACCTAGTCTCTGGTCTGTTCAAGACTTAAAAGGGTTGCGACTGTTGTTTCTCCAAGCACTCAGCATTTGGAAATGATAGTCATCAGGCCTTCAAAAGTGCCCTCTAAAACCAATGTTCCATGTCACAGCAGGCACGTTAAAGCCCTTCATGCACAATTCCCTGAGCACACTGCAAAGGTCAAAATTTCTGCAACTTCACCAATAGCTGGTAATGTCTGAATAGGAGTGAAATATTCTTGACTGGGATGTAATACCCCATTAAATCAATCAATCATTTTGACCTAGTTCTAGAATGAGACAAGTACAAATTTTGATATCCATAAATGATACACACCCATGTTCAAATCTATTGTTATCCAAGAAGTGTATGAAAAACAAACACAAATCCATGTCTTAATCATGATCCCAAAGCAACATAATTACAAACTTTACGTTGTTACACAATTTAGAGCATTTTCATTGGTTGTCGTCTTGCAAAAACACGGTGTTATTTTCCAATAACAACGTTTTCTACCGGAACTACTTTGGGCCTGTTTCGGGGATTACCCTTCTCTGAACGGCCATTTTAAGATTGTAAACAAACGGGGAGGTCGGGAACGATTTCACATAGAAACATTAAAATACTTTGATCTTTTTATAAATTCAAATTTTAAAAAATTAATTCAAACATGTTCTGATTAATTTTCACCGATATTTTTAATAATTTACATTCAAGATTGTACATTTATAAAAATTTATGTTTTTCAAAATCGACATTTTATCGTCACCGAGCATTTTACGTGTCTATGGACTACTAAGTATAAGCAATATGACACGCACCATGGTATTCTCGGATGCCAAACCTCAGTGCGGGGTGTTTTGTTTGAAATTCATTACATGCGCATCCTTTTGAAAGCAAAGATATTTTATTTCCCCCAGACAATGTATAGCCGGGGATCAGGATAAATATTTTGAAGAATGCAATGCCAGTGTGCAAATAAGATGGTTGATTATGAACTGGAACTTGATGATAATGACAGAGATAGGCCTGCCAATAATAATTTAATAAAATTGATAACATACTATATTCCAGTCTAATGTTCACCCGTACCGCTTGTTTACCTTCTCAAAATGTCCCTGATCAGCTCATACAGCTACCACCGGTGACAGAATCCCTCATCTCACATCCATTCCATAGGTGGTAAAACATTGATTCATCCAAGAAAACATTAATTCCATGTCAATAGTTGGTTTCAGGGTTTGTTCAATCAACCAATGCAGTTTTTCTTATGTTATTGGTAAAATCAAAATGTAAACACGCATGTCCTACAAACGTTTGGCCGTCACGTATGACGTTGTTCAAAGTGTTGTTTGTTTTCATGATTGCGAGACATAATATAATCCCTTTTTGTCAATGAATTTAAATGTAACATAATTTATATGTTGACTGAAAATAACTAAAAAAAGAATAAAAAGATATAAATTCAAAACTATTTTAGTTTTTTTATCGGATATTTTATCGTTTCATAAAGATGTCATTTATTGTATCACTACGCAGTTCAGCCTTGTAACGTCGATTTTCTGAAAATCAGCTGCTCAGTTCGGAAATGTAGGTCAGCTTAAAAACTTAAATTTCGGGTTGGTTTGTAATTATAAGAATTGAATTGCACTTTTTACGTTGTTATCGGGGTGTAACAACGTGAAAATTATCACAAATTATGCGTAAAACCGCTGCGCTACGCTACGCGGTTTTACACAATTTGTGATAATTTTCACGTTGTTACACCCCGATAACAACGTAAAAAGTGCAATTCAATTCTTAAATAAAAACTTTGGAAATTGCAAATTAAGTTAAACACAGTTAAATGCAGTTAGTTAGCTAAAGGTTGGTTGATTTCCAGCACCCTCACAGAAACAGAACTGACTGCTTTGATATTATAAGATATACAGGGCTTTGGCAGGTTACACAGCCCCATGTACCCCGTCAACGATTTATGTACCCTCAGCCGCGTTTTTGTCACCCTTCAAAGCGTTGCCAGTTGGATCTTTTTAACTTCCATTTCACATTTTGCGTGACTTGCGTATGTTGTCGCCATGTTTGTTTACCGTAACTAGACGTCAGAGATGTACGAGTTACTTCCCTTTTACCGCTAAACGTCATGTGCATTCATTTACCCCGGCAGATCTCCGAACATAGTTCCATGTACCCCGGCAAGTTAACCAATCGCTATGCAAGAAATTTCTTTGAAGAGTAACAAAAATGAAGTAATCTTGACTGGGATGTAAATCACCATTACTCTACTATTATGGGAGAAAACTTTAAGACAAGATTGACTCTATATTTTCGTGTAACATCATAAAATATCTACAAATTCTAAATTACACAAAAACATGATATTTAAAATTTATTTCCATCTTAATAACATATTCATGTAAGAACAGACCTAATGATGCAACAAATAGTTACAGTAAAATATCTGTACACAAATAAAACAAAAAATACATGTAGCATTTTAGTTGTATACAGTAAAACATGTTTATAACGAAGCCCTTGAGACTCTATTTTACCTTTGTTATAAAGCTACTTTGTTATACATGTATTGTTATATATAGACTTATATAGAGGAGTAGTCGGGGCCCAATATTTGACATCATACTATCCATGTAAGCGTATGAATCGTTATATTCATGTTTTACTGTACATCGGTCATACACTTAGAATTTGTCAGACAATAACATGTACTAAAAAGCATGTTAAGATAGAAAATGCACAGCAGTGGTCAACATTGTTTTAGTTATTTCTGAGGCTTAAATGAATCGGACATTGTACAAAATTGATCTTGCATGTGATTGCACACAAAGGGAATAAACATGACTGCTGAGCAAGCTGTCCTTACACACAGGTTCAAAACAGATAATTACAGAAGAAATACTGTAAACAGTTCTACTGTTCAATTCTAGAAGACCGAGACAATTTGATATCATTCTGTTTAAACTTTAACTTTCTTTTGTTTTGGTGTTTTAATCTCTTTATCTGCATCTTTTTGTTTCCTTTTCTTTTTCATTTTCTTTTTATCTTCAGAACTGCAAAAAAAAAAAAAAAAAATTACAAATTAAAAACAGTAAACGTAACCGGATATTTTGCAATATGAGAGAGTGAGAGAATTTGCTTTCCACAACTCCTCCTAAATCATACATACGAATCAGAATATCTTTTGATTTTATAATTGTGTAATTGAATTTTCTTCAACTGATTTTTATAGCAAATATAACTTTTGATATTTTGCAATATGGCAGAGATAGAGAGAGAGAGAGAGAGTGCAATCATCTGCTATCTGTAACTCCTCCTGAACTGTTTACATAAAAATACATATTATCTTTCAAAACTTTGGATGCATGTAATGGCAGGAATTCCATCAAAGAATGTTATATTCCTTCTTCATGAAACAAAGTTGTGCACCTAGTTGATGCTTTAATTCAATTTTAACAAAAACACTTCTTTGAAATTTTGCAACAACGGTGGTTGGAAACAGAGAAGGGGAGGGTTGTGTACATGTGATGAACCTTTAATACGTAAATGAATAGTTACGATGTAAGACTCACACTTGTCCATTGTCTGTATTTAATTTTGTTACTATTTTCTTGTATAATCTTCTGGTATCTGTATTAAAATGATCATGTAACGATTCCAAATTGTCTAACACGTCTTTTGATAACATCTGAAATTAGAAATAGAAAACAATTGTGAACCATGTTTTATAAGCAATTTTAATTAAATTAGCATATCAGTTTCTCATGTGTACTTTGAGTCATTCATATATCAATTATAACGACAAACTTTTCACTGAGAAAAACACGCAATAAATTAATAATATCCTCCATATTCTATTTGCTTAATGCAAAAATACGACCATTTCTTTATTAAGCATACAAAAATGACTTCATTCACACCTGTAATCCCATCAGGCTTATTTCACTTGACCCTGTACTATTTCTTAGCAATCGTTTTATTGTGTATTTATTTATACATTAAGGTAGGCATGACAAAGAGCTAGGGACATCTAGTCATTTTATGTGGGTTGTCTTTAGATGTATTGAAGATTTCAAAGTGACTGACTAGATGAACAGTTCCAATAACATCAGAGATGATAAACTTTTCGGTTAACATTGTTAGCTGTATATATGGTCCATTCATTTCATTTCAATTGTTTTTAATTATTTATAAGCTAAGGCTTACCTCAAAAAGTTTTGTAGTTGTCATCATAATATTGTTGATAAGCATAATGTCTCTGTATCCAAAATTACCCTGGTGATATTTGAAGTCCAATATTCTATGCTCCTTTCGCTCAATTTTGATATTACAAGTGGTTTGCTAAATAGGAGGTGCTAAACCATTGATGCACCTGGCCTCATGGTGGAAGTTCGTGTGTTTCACTTAATTTGGCAGTTTTAATTTTTTTTTACTTTGGGTTTGTTATTTGGACATGGATTGGTATGTTTATTATTTTATATCTTTACCTGTTGATTGTCAGGAAGGTGAACATATTTATTTATCAGCACTAAGATTTCATGAAACAATCCTGATTTAAAGTTGTCTGTGGTCATCCCCATAATTACCTAATAAAAAAATTAAAAACATAAAAATATGTGTTAGTGGTAACTTGTATATAACAACCTCTTCACCTAGGTTTAATTGGCAAGGTCACATTCTGTTTCTCTTTAGCTATAAGTACATTACACCTGTTTGTGTTGGCACTCACTTCTCTATAACAATCACCTGTCTATAAAGATTTCAATATTCAGGACACAATCACTTTAGCTGTACATATACCACACCTGTCTAAAGTGGACAACCTTATAATGTGGCAAGAGTTTGTTAAATATTTAGACCCTTTGATAATATTTTGTGTTGATGGTCACTTACCATAAAACATGTCTATATTGCAAAGCAGTTCATTCAATATGCTATTCCTGCCTCTTATTCATAATAATGAATGTATACACTCAAATGGAATGGCATTTCTTAAGTGACTTACTTTACTGACTGTATCTGTGAGAGCAGTACTAGACTCATCCCAGATGTCCTCACAAATGTGGTTTACCTGGTATATAAATAATATAAAATGAATCTAAATTCGACAATAAAATAAAACCTTTTGGTTTTCATAGTTCAATAGATTAAAAAAATTAAAACCCAGGTTTAATTAATGGATAACAACAACTCTTAAATTTAAAAATAGCTATTTACAAACCCACAATAAAATGAAACCTTTTGGGATTTCAAATTTCAATAGATTTTTTTTTAAATTTAAAACCCAGGTTTAATCAATAGACAACAACAACTCTTAAATTTAAAAATAGCTATTTACAAACCCACAAAAAAATTAAAGATTCAAGTAAAAACTAGAATTTAGGATTTAGAAATACAAACATCTTTATTGAAAGAAGATGTTCTGTAATTAGACAGATACTTTTAATCTGTAAATAGCTCAAGTATACTGATTTTTACAGTCTTCTCAATCCATTCAACTACAGTCAAACCTGTCTTAAAGACCACTTCTATATAAGGATCACCTGCTTATAAAGGTCAGTAGAATTAAATCCCAATTTTTCTGTATTCATATTATTTGAACATGTATATAAAGACCACTTTTACTGGTTCCCTTGGGTGACCTTTATAGACAGGTTTGACTGTGCTGGTAACTGCCTGATCCATAACTATTTGCTATTGAGTTTTCTTATCTATTCAAAAACAATATACATGTAACTACAAGTAACTTCATTATTGAATGTTTCTTACTGTTGATATACATGTATTAAAATAAAATAAAATGACGAAGAAGTAATTTGTCCTTTACTTTGACCTTTATGAAGTTATATACATTTTACTAGTGAACTTTACTATCACAAATGAAAATTGACAAAAATGTGAACAAAACTTACAGAATCTCTGTTTATCATAACTGATAACATGGAACATGCTTGTGTCTGAAATAAATAAATAAATAAATGTTAATATATTTTTTTAAATGTTAAAATCTAAATCTTACATTGCATTACATTTCATTTATCCATGAATAAAAAGAGATATGTTGCAGTCAGTCTTTAAACATACTTATGGCTGATTTTAAGAAAACATTCTTGTAAAACATCTTTTATGTACAATGATATCCAAAATAAACATCTAAAAATAACCTCTTTCTCTCCAAATATTTTGGTTTCAATTCAACAAATATCTTTGAGATGTAAGAATTAATAGTTAAAATCAAATCTATACTTTTTTTAGAAAGGCAATCATGCTTTAATTTTAATTTATATATATATATATATATATATATGTTTACATTACAAATGCATTGCCTTATTTGAATCTCTTTGGAACCATGGCATAAATTTTTCGATGATAGCAGTGTGTCAAGCGCTCTGTGTAAAGCGATACGTCAGTTAATATCTTCAGCCAATCCTTAAATATAAGTATTGCATTATTGTTTCATAATCTGATATGCTTACCCTTCCCGAGTATCCAATCAGCTTCATTTCCCTGATACTTTCGAAAGTGTTAATCAAACACAAACATACTAATCCATTTCCGAATCACAATCCAGAAGCAAAGTTAAAACTTTGGAACTGACAAGTAAGGTTAGACACGTGAACTGCCACTAGGGAAGTGAGGCTGGGTGCTCCGGAAGTGTAAGCACCTCCTGTTAAGCTAGCTTCACCCGCCACATGTGTAATCAAAATTGTGTAAAAGGAACATGGAACTATGGGACGTCAAATATATCCAACGCAATTCTGGACACAGAGACATCAAACCTTATTCCAGTTTCAAAGGTTTTATTATGCTTTCGGATTGTGGTTTGGACATGGATTGGTATATATATTTGTTTTTGATGCATACCCGTATATTGACCATTACTGAGTGTGTTTTTCAATGTGCAGGAAGGGTTCTTTTATGTGCTACGCCTGTTGTGACACAGGACATCAGCTCTCTTCCTAACTGTTTTCAGGTCTTAGTCATAACATACCGGTTTTGATCCCACAACCTCCCACATAGTAAGCAACCACTCTTTCTAATGAGCTATCGTAGTGGTCATACAACAAGAGAATGTATACTTACTTTACAATAAACTTTAACATTTTCATCCTGTAGAGAATTTAACAAAGTTTCTGTTATTGGCCAAAATAAAACCTGTAAAACAAAACAAGAACAGTTAGGACAAAGACATAACATAACAACACATGTCCTGTTCATCGAAACAAAGCTTATCTCAAGAACGTTGGCTATATCTACAATCATCTAAATACTTATAAATGATTACTATAACTGTCAAAAGATCATTAGATGTCGTAGTTTACATTGGTATTCATTCTGACACTTGAGAAATGACATAACTGCATTATTTACACAGGGGAGATAACTCATATAACTTGTTTGGGTATTTATAAAAATGCATAGTTGACAATTTTTTATAATTCTTGATGTATACTACAGTCAATTCTTGTTAATACTTTGGTTTTATTGTATTTTTATCAATACATTGAAGAAAGAGGGATGACTGAGACAAACAATGACTTACAACTACTTGTCTTCCTTTATCAAGATAAAATTTGTTTTATGCTCAAGTTTACTGATCCTATTGTTTATTTTATTTCATTAAAGAAAATTATTTCTTGGTAATACATAATGTATATAGAGGATAAAGGATATTTAAAGTGAAAATGAATATGAACTATATTGTGTCAAGTGAAGCAAAAGAATCAATATTTTCACAAGATGGTGCAGTCGTCATGTGAAAATATTTATTTTTTCACTTCACAAGTAAAGCTGGTAGTTGGTGTACTGTGATAACAACGATAAGAAACACAGGACACCAGTTCTGAAAGGGACGTAACTCATCAATGGCACATGAAGGAATTTGGAGTGAAATACATATATCTTCACCAGTGAAAATACATGTATATGTATTTCACTACTTCGAAAATATGCATTTTAGCAGTTAAATATTTTCCATTATTCCATTATTAATATAAAATAAAGTGCAATAATATTATAGTTATACTTACTGGATACTTTGAAAATAAATTCTGGAAAAATGCTGGATTAATCTATGGTTCCTACAAGAACAAAATGTGGATGAATAAAAATAAAACTGAATAAAATTTATAAGCAATAATCCTGCAAAATTTGGTCCAATTACAATCACAAAACAGTAAAACAAGTGAAAACTGGTCATTAAGTTAAACAGAGAATAGAGGTTCTGAATGTCTACCTAGCTACAACCCTCATGTGTGTAATTAAATTTGAGAATGAAAGGAATATGGAAGTATTGTGCGTCAAATATTACCAGGGCAATTTTGGCTATAGAGACCACATACATTATTGTGATGATAGCCATAAAACTTTTTGAGGGTCTTGTTAAGCCTAGGCCGGTAATATACTGGAGTCAACAATTTATACTTTTTATTTGTAAGCAAGTTGCTTAGTTATATAAAGATCCTGTAGTTATTGGGTTTAACTTACCTTTTATAGATAAAATCTTCAAGACTTTGTCTAATCAGTTCAATAACCTGACTGTGTACCTCTTCTTTCTCCTTTGAAGAAAAAACCCAAATTAACAAGATGTCAAAATATTATACCAGTCCATCCAAAAATTCCAACACAAAGATATGAGTCACAATCCAAGTTATAATCTTAAAAGTCAAACACAAACATACGAGTGACTATCCAAGTTATAATCTTAAAAGTCAAACACAAACATAGCGGCCCCTGTTATAATCTTAAAAGTAAAATAAAAACATACTGATTCATATCCAAGTTGCAATCGACATATTGACAAAATAAACTTTCCAATGGGACATTTTCAAATTTTCAAATAAAAAAAAGAAGACAAAACTGCATTTAATTGAGACTTGTCTAATACTCATTTGTGAAACTAATCCCTAACATCAATGGGTGCTTTCCTTCAGGTATTGAGGTTTCTTCCTAAGAGTTATAGCTCTCACTGACTTGATAGAAACAGATTAATCGTTTTCAAGGTAACCGTCTGAACAATGAAACATTTACTCCTATATAACAAAAAAGCAAAGCTAATGACCTTTTCTGTGACATCCTTTTTATCTGCTAAAGATGCTCTCTGTGACCGAGTTCTAACTGGCGAGGGACCAACGTTACCGATCTCTAAATTCAACAACAGTCTTATCTGCAATAAAAGACAAAATGAAATATCAAACAATATCATCAGTGGAAATAAAGAATATTCCATTATGATTCTGGAACTGATAACAGCAATAATTTCATTACAGTACCACCCCCACCCACCTCCAAAAAACTAAAGTAAATTCAAAATTAACCTGCACTGTAACTTTTAAATTGATTGTTTTTTTTAATGAAATTTATCATTTTTTATCATTTTGTATCTCTTGCATTGAAAAATATCCATTCAAAAAAAGTTACGGAAGAGTGGTCATGTTCCTTGATCTTCTTTTTCAGAGTGCAAGGTCACATGATTATTGTTGTTATATGTGGTTGTGGTGTGCCAGGGTGTCTATAGTGGAATATACATGTATTAGAAGAAATTATTTACTTTGTAGCTAGCTAAACAGAAGGTGCTTACCCTTCCAGAGCACCCAGCCTCACTTTTCTAGTGAAAGTTCACTACTGTAATCTGCCAATTTCAAAGTTTTTACTTTGCTTTGGGATTGTGATTTGGTAAAGGATTAGTATGTTTGTTTTTGATTACTGTTTTAGGAAATTTATATTCCAATTTACTGGAACATTTTAGATAAAATTTTGGTTAAAACTTACAACTAAGAGACAACCATCTGATACTGTGACTACAACTTGTTTACTAGGTGCTAAAATATACAAAAAACATCAAATCATCAATTAATATTTACAATCACTGATTTTTTCTTACATAAATGTTACATTTCAGTAACCTTGCATGACCTGTCAACCTCTCGTCGAGTCTGATTTTGGTTTGGGTTGTTTATAAGTTTATGTGTTTAAGCTTGACAGACATTAATTTCCTAATTTGACTGTAAATATTCATCCTAACCTTTGACCTTAGATAATAAGTTTCTGATGTGACTGTTAATAACTTTATATTCATCATGACCTTTGACCTTACAGATAATAAGTTTCTGATGTGACTGTTAATAACTTTATATTCATCATGACCTTTTACCTTACAGACAATAAGTTTCTGATGTGACTGTTAATATTCATCATGACCTTTGACCTTACAGATAATAAGTTTCTAATGTGACTGTTAATAACTTTATATTCATCATGACCTTTGACCTTACAGATAATAAGTTTCTGATGTGACTGTTAATATTCATCATGACCTTTGACCTTACAGATAATAAGTTTCTAATGTGACTGTTAATAACTTTATATTCATCATGACCTTTGACCTTACAGATAATAAGTTTCTGATGTGACTGTTAATAACTTTATATTCATCATGACCTTTGACCTTACAGACAATAAGTTTCTGATGTGACTGTTAATAACTTTATATTCATCATGACCTTTTACCTTACAGACAATAAGTTTCTGATGTGACTGTTAATATTCATCATGACCTTTGACCTTACAGATAATAAGTTTCTGATGTGACTGTTAATATTCATCATGACCTTTGACCTTACAGACAATAAGTTTCTGATGTGACTGTTAATAACTTAATATTCATCATGACCTTTGACCTTACAGAAAATAAGTTTCTGATGTGACTGTTAATAACTTTATATTTATCATGACTCTTGGCCTTACAGATAATAAGTTTCTGATGTGACTGTTAATATTCATCATGACCTTTGACCTTACAGACAATAAGTTTCTGATGTGACTGTTAATAACTTTATATTCATCATGACCTTTAACAAGTATTCATTCTAACCTTTGACCTTATAGATAACAAGTTTCTGATGTGACTGTAAATATCTAGTGACCTTTGACCTTACAGATGTCACTTAATATTGATTATGACCTTTGACCTTACAGATATCAAGTTCCTGATGTCACTGTTAATATTCACAGTGACCTGAGACCTTACCTTCTTCAGACATCTGTAATATACTTTTAACTGTATCCAGACATTTATCTTTACCTACAGCAGATTTTGCATGAACCTAAAAAAAGATGTAGCCCAATTTTATTATTATCATTTTTAAAATATGGAATTACATAATTTGATATTTTTGGAAATCATTACATTACTCTGGTGATTTGTGATGTAAACATTTTCCATATTGTGATGTAAACCTTTTCTATTTTATACTACACAAGTGTTATGGAGTATTGATCCTGTAGTATGGTAGCAAACTCCATTACCTACAAACAAATGGTATTTTGAGTTCCTAGATACTGACAAATACTGGTAAACGGTAAACAAGAAAAATGTATTACACACATGTTAGAACAGGCAGTTTTAAGAACAACTGAAGTTATTTCAAAAATATCAACATCTCAAATGAACAATAGCATTACAAAAGTCTTAATATTTTACGAATCTAATGGCCAAATCTACAAACCTTCCCAGAATCATCAAAATTTTGAGTTAACGTCCTGCTACAAATGAAATACACAACTCACATAATGATCACATGACCTTACCTCAGCTCTTTTGTAAAGGAGGTGAAATAGGTTAGTGGCTCTGTTACCCAATTCCCGTTCTTCCTTTTGCTTGGCTCCATGCACCATCAATTCCAATAATGGCATTACAAGATCCTATAAATAATAAAAACAGATATGGTTTAAAAACATATTTTATCAAAAGAATTTAATAATTATTTTTGAATTTTATCTTCAAAGTTAACTGGTCTCTCTGGCAGACTGGTCTAAAGTGCTTGCTTTCATATCTCAATATGTTTAACAATTTGGTTTGATAAATCAAGTGCCATGAATTTTGTCAGTCAAGTTTTAAGTGTCATGAATTTCGTCAGTCAAGTTTCAAGTGTCATGAATTTCGTCAGTCAAGTTTCAAGAGTCATGAATTTTGTCAGTCAAGTTTTAAGTGTCATGAATTTTGTTGGTCAAGTTATAAGTGTCATGAATTTTGTCAGTTAAGTTTCAAGTGTCATGCATTTGTCAGTTAATTTTCAAGTGTCATGCATTTGTCAGTCAAGTTTCAAAAATGAGTAAGCTTCTCTTGGCACCCTTGGATAAACCATCAATATTGTACAGTGAAAATAACTTGACTTTAGCATAAAAAAACCGACTCAATCAGACCAACCAATTAATTTTCCAAATTCAATTCAACAAAATATGCCAGTGATCATTTTATCTAGGAATGTATAAGAGAGAAAGGCCATGTCAAAAGTTTGACAGATCAAAATCATGACTAAAAATATAAACCAAATACCCTACCCATCCTGATATTAGACCTATTCTTTTGGTCAGTAACTATAACATCTTCCACATATCTAAGTACATTTCATGGAAAGCAACTAGACTCACCCTAGCCTGAACATATTAATATCAGTCGGACTCATACATAAACCACATATATTACCATCTACCAATATATAAGAGCGTTTCTTTTGGTCAGTAACTATGACATTTTCAATATATCTAAGTGCATTTCATGGAAAGTAACTAGACTGTCCCTAGCCTGAACATCTTAATACAAGGATAAAGATTAGCAGGGGCCCAGTAGCATATGGCTACTCAAAATCAGTCTGAGACCCTTAATGTTTACAAATTTTAGCTATTTATCACTATTACAACTTCTTTTCTGAAGTCATTTGTGCCCCTAACTCAAATAGTTTAGCTTAATGCCTGTTAATATCAGTCAAATATGGATGTTTGTCATAAAAAAAACATACCAGTCCTTGTCCAAATTACAATCCCAAAGCAAAGTAAAAACTTTGGAATAGGCAAACTATGTAAAGACATGAACTTCCACTAGGAAAATTAGGCCAGATGTTCTGGTAAAGGTAAGATCAGAAGCTGTTTGTCATTAAATATACCTACCAAAGCTAGATCTGGTGTTGCTTGTCCTTTAACCAATGTCTCTACTAAGTCTAAAACCCTGTTTAAAACATAAAAATTGTCAAGATTAAAATTTTAAAATTAAACAAACTTTTTTTTTATTTGCAATTACGCAGCCAAATTTTATTCACATGAATTTACACGAGAAATTAAAATGAATAGAGCTTATATATACATGTGGAGTTCACATGAAAAATTTCATTTAAATCTCACATGAAAGAAAATATGTGAATTTTGTGTATAATTTTGATTCATGTTTATTTCACATAAAATTTTTCATGTGCATCTCCTTTCACTGTTGATACATTCTGCAAAGTTTTGCGAATTTCTGATAAATAATCAAAATCAAACATTACAATCCATGTCCAAATCACAATCGCAAAGCAAAGTAAGAAGTGTTAAACTGACAAGTTAGGTTATAACACATGAGCTTCCACCAGGGATGTGAGGTTGAGTGCTCTGGAAAGGAAACAACGTCTGTTTTGCTAGCTAGCTACACCCGCATCTTGTGAAATCAAAATTGAAAATGAAAGAAACATGGAACTATTTGACATAAAATATATCAACATTTTTAAAGGATTACTTCAGAAAATAATTTCTTAATGAACTTTTCCATTTATTAAATTACGGTTATTTTCTTAATATTCTTAGTCACAGACACCAGGGGTTCATAATTATGTTTTGTAATGAAAGAACCAGGACCATTTGCCTTTATTTTTGGAAGGTCACACAAAGATTTTTAAAAGTCTATTATCTGAACGACCCATGTGAATTATCTTATAGAAAAAGCAGTGCTATCCTGGTAAACAAAGATAGATCCTATGGACTTTTACTTTTAAATTTCAAGGGTCCCAATGTAAAATAAACAGGTCATAGACAGACATTGGATCTGGAAAATTTTGAAGCCCTGACACATATTACAAACCGTTATTACCTTACCTTAACTTAAAAGCCACAATCTGTTTCAATTGTCCATATTTTTCTTTGCTTTTTGTTTTCTTTAAATTTCTAAATACAGAAGCCAATGCTTCATCAAATTTGAACATCTCGCTGTCGCTTAAATCATCAGCTTCTTCTGCACTATCTTCATCCTGATATACATTTATAAATCATTTTTAGTAACCTACCACTACGGTAGCTCAGTTGGTTAAGTGCTCACTCTGTATGTGGGAGGTTGTGGGTTTGAACCTCAGCCAGGTCTGACCAAGACCACTAAGGTAGCTCAGTTGGTAAAGTGCTCACTCTCTATGTGGGAGGTTGTGGGTTTGAACCTCAGCCAGGTCTGACCAAGACCACTAAGGTAGCTCAGTTGGTTAAGTGCTCACTCTCTATGTGGGAGGTTGTGGGTTTGAACCTCAGCCAGGTCTGACCAAGACCACTAAGGTAGCTTAGTTGGTAAAGTGCTCACTCTCTATGTGGGAGGTTGTGGGTTTGAACCTCAGCCAGTCTGACCAAGACCACTAAGGTAGCTCAGTTGGTTAAGTGCTCACTCTCTATGTGGGAGGTTGTGGGTTTGAACCTCAGCCAGGTCTGACCAAGACCATTAAGGTAGCTCAGTTGGTAAAGTGCTCACTCTCTATGTGGGAGGTTGTGGGTTTGAACCTCAGCCAGGTCTGACCAAGACCACTAAGGTAGCTCAGTTGGTAAAGTGCTCACTCTCTATGTGGGAGGTTGTGGGTTTGAACCTTAGCCAGGTCTGACCAAGATCACTAAGGTAGCTTAGTTGGTAAAGTGTTCACTCTGTATGTGGGAGGTCGTGGGTTTGAACCTTGGCAGGGTCTGACCAAGACTAGAAAATAGCTAGTGACTGTTCTTTTGCCAAGCACTCAGAATTTAGAAATGAAAGTTATTGGGTCCTTTGGAAGAGACCTTAAAAACAATATAAATAAAATATTCTTGACTGGGACATTAAATCTCACTCAATCAATCAATTTATAGTAACTAAATAGATAAACAATTGGCAATCTCATCAAATTTTACCATCTGGGTTTGAATCTTAGATATCTAAGTAGAGCCTTGTGTAAGAATATTTTTTTCTAAACTGACCACTTCTTTAAATTTAATTGAGTAAAACTGGTTGTTTGAATGAGGTTTAACATCCCAGTCAACAATGTTCACCAGCTATAGGTAAAGGGAGAGAAATTCTAACCTTCGCAAAGATGGGTTCGTTCATGTGCAAAGCCTGCAGTGACATTGGACATCGGTTTTTAAGGTCTCTTGCGAAGAAGCTTTTAACTTTTACCGAGGTGGTCAGTTTATGAGTGGTGGAGTTTTATAATCAAATATCATATAGAGACATTACTATCTTATTAATAAGGAGATTTTGTGGTCTTGTTATTTGCTAGAATCAATTTTCTGTCCAAAATATCTGACCAACTAAAAATTAATTTGGCATGGCCTAACTACCAAATAAATAAAATACCTCTTCCTCTTCAGCAGCAGCATCTCCTAAAGCGTTTTTCACAGATTTCCGAAACTCTTCATCTATATCATTATCACCTTCTGAATCATCATCACTGGAACTACTTTCATCATCATCCTTGTCATCTTCATCATCAATGTCATCACTGCTTTCATCAACATCACTCATATCTACATCATTATTCAGACCATTGCTAAATTCTTCAGACGAAACATTATCCCCATCATCAATGTCTTCATCCATGTCATCTAAATATATTTAAAATCAAGGGGAGTTAATAAAAATAAGTACTTTGCAATAACCCAAAACAAGAACATGATATAAGAAACAAAAGAAAACGTAAACAATGCATATAACGGATAAAGCTGAGTCGTGTTTAAAAACCCAAGTCAAGATTCTTTCACCCAAATCCAGTTGGTCATTTCTGGGAAGGTAGAGGAAACCAGAGCGCTCAGAGAAAACCATTGACCTTGAGTGGAACCAATATCTTAAGGATGTAGCAACAATTTATATAGATTTACACCCCTTTGTTTCAGATTTTAATCCCATAACCCAACCATAAAACTCTTGCTGTAAAAGAATGAGGATTTACCTTCAAAACTCAACTGTCCTTCATCATCTGCCTCGTTTGATTTCTCTGTCTTAAAAACCTACAAAGATACAAGAAGTGTTTGTGAAACTATACATGAATGCCTGTTGATATTATGTATTTTAGGTGAAAGGTCAAGGTCATGAAAGATTTGTAGTGTTGACACTATCTCACGTAAAAGGTCATGGTCATCAGATAAGGTTAAGGGTTTGTAGTGATGACACTCAGACAAACCGAAATACAGTGCAAAAAATGAAAGACTTTCTTTAATTAAGAGACCAGTGAAAGTACTCTATGCACATTTGATCCGCTAATTAAAAATATCAGCCGATAATATGTTATAACTGCATTTTAAAAGAAATTGTTCATGATTTTGAATGTTACAGGTCTTGTGCCTCTAACACAGACAGAAAGTACCGTACCTTATGGGTTATTTGATCTTGGAATTAAAAGTATCAGCAGATCTATAAAATTGCATGTTACAACCAACTGCATTTGTAAAGATATTGTTCATGATGTTTAATTTAGGAGGTTTTGGGCCTCTAGACTAATGGAAATTAATATCTGTACAATACTGTCATTTAAACAGGAACTGTTGTATATAACTCACATTTGTAATGAGTCCTAGTGCCTCTGGTGTCACATGACTAGTCAGGTACCCAAACACACTCTTTGCTGTTATCCTAGCTAGACTGGATCCCTGTGACATCATACTTAAAAGAAGTTCTGTAATAACTGCTATCCATTCCGGTTCTAAATAATTAATAAAGAAAATTGTGTAAAATATGGGCGGACATGTCCGATTGGTACTGTCACTGGCTTTAGAAGTCAAGGGATGCTGGTTGGAACCTCACTCGGACTTGGAAATTATCTGAGGTGATTTTCATCTCCTGCCCCAAAAGCTTGACACTAGAATTGTGTTTCCGATGAGCCTCAAAATTGAGGTCCCATATCTCAGTGAATGCTAAAGACACCTCTGTTGAGTTAAAAAAGAATAGGTCACATGTGGCTGCTACAGAGGACACTTACAACTACAAGCAACTGAAACAGACTGAGCAAAGTAAGAAAAAAATATGTCAGGGATGGAACCTTATCAAATAATGTTAACCCAATGGCTTACTATCTCCATGGTGATAGATTCTTTCTTAATTTTGATTACACATGTGGTGGGTGGTTACCATGTTACTAGCTAAACACACAAACATTTAAGTCCAAGTAAGGTCAAATCACCAAAAAGCAAAGTTAAAACTTTGATAAGTGTCAATTTTAGTTGAACATATGAGTTGCTATGAAATATAGAGTATGTGAACTTCCATGAGAGAAGAGAGGCCAGGTGTGTTGGGGTGCTAAGAAATAATGACCTTTTAGAAAGGTGGTTTTCAAACAAAAATATTTTTGTTAAAATATGAAGCAGATATTAAAACACTGGTATTAATGATGAGGCAGTCTTGATATAGATTTGGTTGTACTAAAACATGAAAATTTCATGTTTCTGGATTAAGTTGGCTCCATAGTTGCCAGGGGAATAATAAAACATATTAAAGTAGTAGTAGTAAGAGTAATGGGGTTTAACATCCCAGTCAAGAATATTTCACTTATATCGAGACGTCGCCAGCTATAGGCGAAAGTGCAGACATTTTGCCTGTGTCTTGCCCTGATGGCATTATACAGCAAGGTTTTTTAGCATGCCAACCCCACCGTGACACGGGACCTCGTTTATTTTAAGTTCTCATCCGAAAGAACTGACTTTCATTTCATAATGCCGAGTGCTTGGCGAAAGAACAGTCACTACGCACTTTCAAGTCTTGGGTCAAACTCGGCCGGAGTTCGAACCCACGACCTCCCACTTACGTAGCGAGCACTCTACCAACTGAGCGACCGCAGTGGTCATATGTTAAAGTACAGTAAAACCTTAATCATTGCCAGAATTTGTAAAATTTAAGCTTTATAAAGGAGTAAGTTGATAAATCATGGGAGAGCTATAAAGCAAAATATAGAAGAATCATATGTTAGGATTTAAAAATAGGGTGGCAATAAAGCAAGTCTGCAATTATAAGTCTTAAAATTAGTGTGGCAATTCATGAAGGTAGAAATTTCAGAGTTAAATATAGTGTGGCAATAAAGCAAGGTGGCAGGGTGTTATGAGATGACCCCTCAATAGACAATTGTATGAGTCTGACCTCTGACCTTGTAACCAGAGGGCGCTTTTGTTCTACACATGTCATTCATTGATTTATGTAACATGTGCTTTTGGCAGCAGTTCGTCTGCAGCCTCCGACATAAATGGTTGTACCTCGAGACGAGTTGTCTTATTTATTTCTTTATGAACGTGTGAGTTCATAACACAGGGTAATCAATAGGAATTCAATGGGGTTTTATTCAATATGTCTCATGACCTAGGAATAAACAGGAATAAATAGAAAAATTCAATTCCAATAGTCCAAACCTTACCTTCTTCTTCTTGGGACTTTTTAGATTTTCTCCCTTTTGTTTCTATTGGAAACGCTTTTAGATAACAAATTTGTATATCCTGAAAAATTAAAATAAGAAATATAAAGTTATATAAATATTAGAAGTACATCTCATATCATTTATGAATATAAATTTTTACAGGATTTTTTTGTTCTTACACTTATCTGTCCATAGAGGGGGCCTTTGTGTCCCAGTGGTCTAAAGCACACACTTAAACATCACAGGTCCTCTTACTGCCTAGGTCCAAATCCGTTCTGGACACAAGTTTATCAGTTCCCTGCTTAAAGTCGATGATTTCAACCATCCATGAAATGACTGCTTTGATATCAGTGAAAGAACCATTACTGGGGTAAAAAGCTCCATTACTACAATCTTCCCTGTTCATAAAGTCAATTAAGTCATACTTGGATAAATTGATCAAAACTATTCTGAGAAAATTTACTTTATATATGAATTTGCCACAGAGAGACTTCGCAAAATTACACATTAATAAATTTTTCACAATAAAAAAGTAACCTACAGTATTGCAAGGATACTTCCAAGTTTTTAATTTATCATCCTATGAATGCTATGGACAATGGACAATGCATGACAGATGGCAGACAGGGAACTAATCCCAATAGCTCATGTGAGCCCAAGGCTCAGGTGAGCTAAGAATTTGTCAAAATTATGACTTCTGTTGATGCAGATGTGGCTATGGATACATCTTTCTAGTATTTCTACATCTGGCTTATTTTAAATTATTTCATAAATAACTTTTAAAATAACAATCATTATGTATAGTTAAACAACATTGACCTGTCTGCCTGACCTTTAATATAAATATTCATCATGGACCACTACATTTAGTTAAAGGGAGCACATGTTTTTATTTCAATTAAAAAAATGGAAAGAGTAAACACTTCCACTGTGTATTTATTAATTGAGAGAATTTTATTTACCCATGTATTGGGTAGATCATCATATATGAATATTCCTGATGAAAGGTCAAGTGGACAGGTCAATGTTGTTTGTCTGTATTATCAATCATTATCATCAGTTTAATGTTTAAATAAATTTCTGATTAGATAACTTTAACTTTGAACTTTGACCTTTAACCTTGACCTTTATTAAAATCATGATAAACAAAACATGATGGTGATATCAAATAAAATATTAGATTACTGTCACTGTGTGTGTGTGTGTGTGTGTGTGTGTGTGTGTGTGTGTGTGTGTGTGTGTGAGAGTGAGAGAGAGAGAGAGAGAGCGATTTACCAGTATGAGAGATCTCATGTTCTCATGTTGGCAAAGTTGGTTTCCATGGTTTCTTCATGTGGAGAGTTTAATATTAGAGAGAGAGAGAGATTTACCATTTAGCTGTATAAGAAGTCTCATCTTTGACAAAATTGGTATCCATGGTTCCCCCATGTGGAGAGTTTGATACAAGAGAATAAGAGAGAGAGAGAGAGAGAGAGAGAGAGAGAGAGAGAGAGAGAGAGAGAGAGAGAAATTCATACACTACCTTTAAGACTGTAATTGAGTTACTGGCATCAAAAAACAGTTGTAGCATATTAAATATTGTTAGCAATTCAAATGCTCTACAAAGGTTAACATCTCCAGATCCAGAAGTAGCTTGGCAACTAGTAATCTGAAATAACCCAACATATAATGTTTCCATGTATAAAATGTTCAAAATAAATATTTTTTGTCAAAATTAAACATTTACATTTCTGATGTTTTATTGCATTAAACTCTGTTTTAGCTACTCATTTCTTGTGTATCCCTATACACTTGACATCGACTCATGAAGTGGACGTTCCAATGATTGGAAATGCATGTAATACACTAGTGTTTTTAATTTATTTTAGGATACCAACAAAAAGAAAGTTGTCACAAATGCGAAATGTAAATATAACCATTGAGCTACCTAGAAATGGCATTTAAAGTGCTAAGACTTCCATTACTGTGCAAAGCAAACTTATCATAACATGCAAGCACATATTTTTCTGTTAGCTTTGAATGACAGTGGAAGTTATAGCACCATAAATACCATTTCTAAACAATTCAATAGTTAAACTAGAACTGTCTCTTGAGAGCCAAATACCCCTGCCCCAACATTTAAAGAGATTCTGCGACCTTTATCTTTCCGATATGACCTTGGGTTTAAGGTCATGACACACCTTTGGACCATGAAGATCATTCATGTGAAGTTTCATGAGAGTCGTTCAAAGCATTTATGAGATACGGCCCGTACACGATTTTCTACGGACAGACGCACAGATGGACAGACAGACAGACAGACAGACAGAAAGATATGGTGACATATAGTCGGCTTAGCCACTATACCTCTCCAGACAACACTGTAGGAAAACAGTTCCCTCAAAAGAGGTCCATAATTGAACTGGGGATGTTAGAGTTCACTTCGAATAGATTTGAAATTATAAATTGATAGTGCTCAGTCAGTACAGTGTCTATTCAAAATCAAAGCCTGAAAAAATCAAGTTGGTAGAGTGCTCCATTCATGTGTGGGATGTTGGGGGCCTCACTAAACACAAGGGTGTAGTATACATAGTACATTGTGTATTACTATGGGGACCTCACTAAACACAACGCGAAGAGTGCTCCATTTATGCGTGGGATGTTGGCATTCGCACGTTCTAGTGTAATATACATAGTACATTGTGTATTACAATGGGGACCTCACAAGACACAACGACGAAGAGTGCTCCATTCATGTGTGGGATGTTGGCTTTCACACGTTCTAGTGTAATATACATAGTACATTGTGTATCACTATGGGGACCTCACTAGACACAACGACGAAGAGTGCTCCATTCATGTGTGGGATGTTGGCATTCACACATTCTAGTGTAGTATACACATTATTACTATGGGGACCTCACAAGACACAACGACGAAGTGTGCTCCATTCATGTGTGGGATGTTGGCATTCACACATTCTAGTTCTGTGTATATACTATCATAATCTATGGTGACCTCACCAGACAAACAACATTGGACATTAAATACCTACCTTGTTATGTATATCATTCACAAGTTCTGATGTTGTATTCCAGGATTCTAAAACCTAAAAATCAAAAAGAATATTTTTAAATTCATCATAAAGAAATACAGTGATACCTGTAAATAAGGACCAACTTTAGTAATTTTTATAATACCCATTTATAAAGACCGCATATGGGATTAAGGAACAATTTCAGTAATTTTTATAATACCCATTTATAAAGATCACATATGGGATCAAGGTCCAACTTTAATCATTTTTATAAACCCATTTATAAAGATCGCATATGGGTTCAAGGACCAACTTTAGTAATTTTTGTAATACCCATTTATAAAGATCGCATATGGGATCAATGACCAACTTTAGTAATTTTTGTAATACCCATTTATAAAGATCGCATATGGGATCAAGGACCAACTTTAGTAATTTTTATAATACCCATTTATAAAGACCGCATATGGGATCATTGTTTATTATATAATCCACTAAATATTCCATGTTATACGGTCATACAATAAAAATCGTATTGAATGAGTGTGAGGTCATAAAAAGAATAAAAGTCATTCCAGAGTGACGTCACATTATTAACCTAGTTCACAGTTGTTTGTTTCATTTGACAGTTTGTTAATTCTAATTTAGGTCGATACTTTTATACTTTTCTTCTAAAAAGAAGATACATTGTATTTAAATTGAAAATGTTTGTTTTTTTTTGTATCCTGCAGACTTTTAATATTTCAGCAGGATTATTTTTGGTGCATGAACTTGTTGTGTTTCGGTCAATCAGCTGTTTTCTTATAATGAAAAGAGAAGTTTTATCTATGAAAAACATGTTTTTTATGGGAATTTATAATAAATAGAATCTTGCATGAGTGTTTATGCAATATTGAATTTATTTAACTCGTTGAATAAATTCAATATAACATAAACACTCATGCAAGATCCTCTATTTATTTTAGAGCACTTGACGACCATTTCAAGAAACAAGTTTGCAACCAGTAACATTCATGATCATTTTGTCCTCACGAAATGCATGAAAGTCATACTTGAATAAAAGTTGGTTTACAGCGAGTTTTATGTATAATACTTCGCCATTAATCTGTGTACCTTTTTAATGATTAGATATTATAACAATATCAAATCCTAAAATCAAACATATCTAGCTTTTTGCCACAAAATATCTGTCAGGAATTCTTTTCTGTGACATCTATTTGTTCCCTATGACTAACCATAATTTAATTAATTTCTGTGACATTTTCCTGGTTCGTTTGGGAAAATATTACCAACACAAAAATATGACTAGGAATTCACTTGACATCTTTCCGTTTTCTCTGGCTAACTATAATTTATTTAATTTTTGTTACATTTTCCGTTCCCTCTGGTAAACCATAGATTACAGGTAAACCTAAAAAGGCCACCTCTATATAAGGACCATCGGCTTTTACAGGCCAGTAAATTTTATCACAATTTCTTTTTATTCATTTCATTTGAACCTGTAGATAAAGACCACCTGTCCATAAAGGCCACACATACTGGTTCCCTTTGGTGACCTTTACAGACAAATTTGACTGTAATTCACTGTGTGACATCTTTCTGTTCCCTCTAGCTAACCTTAATTTAATTCACTTCTGTGACATGTTCCTGGTTTATTTTTAGACACAAATTATCGACATGGAATTCATTTCTCATGTTTCTTTGACATATTCCTGGGGTTTTTTGGGTTTTGTTTTTGTTTTTGTATTCTATTTTTTTGTCAAAACATAGCAGACACAAAATATCAACCAGGAATTATTTTCTCATGTTTTGTCACATGTTCCTGTTACCTTTGGTTAGACATTATACATTATATTACCTGTCCACCCTTTTGAAGGTTATACATAATAACAATATTAAATCCTAAAATCAAACAAATGTAGATTTTTGCAACAAAATATTCTTTTCTGTGACATTTTCCTGTTTCCTTTGAATAACCATAATTTTATTCACTTCTGTGACATGTTCCTGGTTTATTTGCAGAGACAAATTATCAACATGGAATTCAATTTTCATGTTTCTTTGACACATTCCTTGGGTTTTTTTTTTTTTTTTTTTGTTTTTTTTTTTTTTTTTTTTTTTTTTTTTTTTATTTTTGGTCAAAACATTGCAGACACAAAATATCAACTAGGAATTAATTTATGCTGTTTTTGTCACATGTTCCTGTTTCCTTTGGTTAGACATTATACTACTATAATATTTACTCATTTCTTAAAGTTTCAAATTTAAAAATAAGTAGGATAATAAAAGCCCCTAAAAAGTACATGAAAAATTTGTATGCTACAGTTTTTGGCTATAAGATGTTGGTTCTTATGGTTTTCTCTCCACCTTAAGTGATTACACATGATAAATCTGAGCAAATATTCATTAACCATATCCTTGTTTATATCTAGCACCTGTTTAAATTCAGGAGGTTTATCATCAGTGAAATCTTTTATACACCACACCCCCTTGATATCATAGTTTATATCAACTGCCTGTATGAATTCAGGAGTTCAAGGATTATAAAGTTTTTAACCACATACCTGGATATAATTGTTTATCTCTAGTACCTGTCTGTGAGTTTCATTACTATAAAAGCTTATTAACCACATACCTGTATATAACTTTATATCAATTGCCTGTCTATATTCAGGAGTTTGATCAAGTTTATTAACCACATCCCTGGATATCATTGCTTATATCCAGTACCTGTCCTACGTCGGGAGTGTTATGATTATAAAGTTTATTAACCACATCCCTGGATATCACTGCTTATACCTAGTACCTGTGTGAAGTAGTGAGTTTAATTATTATAAACTTTATTAACCACATCCCTAAATATCACTGTTATTATCCATTGCCTGTCTTAAGTCAGGAGTTTTATAAAGTTTATAAACCACCTCCCTGGATATCATTGTTTATACCTAGTACATGTGTAAAGTAGTGAGTTTTATGATCATTAAGTTCATTAATCACATCCATGGATATCATTGTTTATACCTAGTACCTGTGTGAAGTAGTGAGTTTTATGATCATTAAGTTCATTAACCACATCCCTGGATATCATCGTTTATACCTAGTACCTGTGTGAAGTAGTGCGTTTTATGATCATTAAGTTTATTAACCACATCCCTGGATATCATTGTTCATACCTAGTACCTGTGTGAAGTCAGGAATAATATGATTAAAACCACATTCCTAGATATCATATGTTTATATCTAGTGCTTGTCTAAGTCCTTAGTTCAATTATTCTAAAATTTATTTTCCACATCGCTAAATATCACATGTTTATATTTAGTGACTGTCTGAAGTCAGAAGATTTGATTACTATGTTTATTAACCACATCCCTGGATATCATTGTTTATATCTAGTACCTTTCTAAAGTCATGCACTTTAGGACTATTAAGTTTATTAACAACATCCCAGGACATTATTGTTTATATCTAGTGCCTGTCTAAAGTCATGTGCTTAAGGTCTATTAAGTTTAATAACCACATCCCTGGTAATCGTTATTTATATCTAGTGACTATAGAAGTCTGTCATACATGTCTTACTCTGTGTTCTGTGTTTAGGTTTGTGTTGCTCTTGTTATAATAGTATTTCTAGGTCACCTTATATAATTTTGATAAATAAATTTTAATGTAACTGATTACAGAAAATAGAACATGTATACAGGTTATCAATTATAACACATACACTATATAGCGGGTAGTAAGGCTGAACTTTATACTGGGGCTGACATGATCACATGAAGTTAACAGATATACTTTATAGGTAGAGCAACAGGAACCTCAATTGATAAACACTGACAAAGTATAAACAAAGATTTTAAGAATATGATGGCGGATTCTGAATAAAAAAGTAAGTCAGAATTTATTAACAATTGCTTTTATATCGTTACACATTAAAATCCTTTTAATTTTTTGAAAATCACTTGATGAGACACAACAATACAATCTCCAATGAGACACAAACAATCACATAATGAGACACCATACAATCACCTAATGAGACACGAAAGAATCACCTAATGAGACACAATACAATCACCTAATGAGACACAATACAATCACCTAATGAGTCACTATATAATCACCTAATGAGACACAATACAATCATCTAATGAGACAAAGTACCTAACCACAATGAGACAAAATACAATCACCTAATGAGACACAATACAATCAACTAATAAAAAATAATACAGTCATCTAATCAGACAAAATACAATCACTTTATGAGACACACTACAATCATCTAATGAGACACAATACAATCTCCTAATGATACACCTTACAATCACCTAATGAGACACAATACAATCATTGTATGAGACACAATACAATCGCCTAATGAGACACAATGGAATCATGTAATTAGAGACAATACAATCACTTTATGAGTCACAATCCAATCACCTAATGAGACACATTACATTCACCTAATAAAACACATTACAATCACCTAATGAGACACAATACAATCATCTAATGTGAAACAATACAATCACCTAATGAGACACAATACAATTACCTAATGAGACACAATACAATCATCTAATGTGAAACAATATAATCACCTTATGTGAAACAATACAATCATCTAATGAGACACAATACAAGCACCTAATGAGACACGATACAAGCACCAAATGAGACACAATACAATCATCTAATGAGAAAAAATACAATCACCTAATGTGAAACAATACAATCACCTAATGAGACACAATACAATCACCTAATGAGACACAATACAATCATCTAATGAGACACAATACAAGCACCTAATGAGACACGATACAAGCACCAAATGAGACACAATACAATCATCTAATGAGAAAAATACAATCACCTAATGTGAAACAATACAATCACCTAATGAGACACAATACAATTACCTAATGAGACACAATACAATCATCTAATGTGAAACAATATAATCACCTTATGTGAAACAATACAATCATCTAATGTGAAACAATACAATCACCTAATGAGACACAATACAATCACCTAATGAGACACAATACAACCATCTAATAAGACACAATTCAATCACCTAATGAGACACAATACAATTACCTATTGTGAAACAATACAATCACCAAATGAGACACAATACAATCACCTAATGAGACACAATACAAACACCTAATGAGACACAATTCAATAAAATAATGAGACACAATGCAATCATCTAATGAGACACAATACAACCATCTAATGAGACACAATTCAATCACCTAATGAGACACAATACAATCACCTAATGTGAAACAATACAATCACCTAATGAGACACAATACAATCACCTAATGAGACACAATACAATCATCTTATGAGACACAATACAATCATCTAATGCGATAAAATACAATCACCTAATGAGACACAATACAATCATCTAATGAGACACAATACCATCACATGAGACACAATACAATCACCTAATGAGACACAATAAAATCTCACAATTAGACACAATACAATCACATAAATAGACACAATACAATCACATAAATAGACACAATACAATCACCTAATGCGATACAATATAATTAACCTAATGAGACAAAATACAATCACCTAATGAGACAAAATACCATCACCTAATGAGACAAAATACAGTCATCTAATGTAATGAGACAGAATACAATCACTCAATGAGACACAATACAATCACCTAATGAGACACAATACAATTACCTAATGAGACACAATACAATTACCTAATGAGACACAATACAATCATCTAATGAGACACAATTCAATCATGGAATGAGACACAATTCAATCATGGAATGAGACACAATTCAATCATCTAATGACTCACTATATAATCACCTAATGAGACACAATACAATCATCTAATCAGACACAATACAATCATCTAATAAAAAATAATACAATCATCTAATCAGACAAAATACAATCACTTTATGAGACACACTACAATCATCTAATGAGACACAATACAATCTCCTAATGATACACCTTACAATCACCTAATGAGACACATTACAATCACCTAATGAGACACAATACAATCGCCTAATTAGACACAATAGAATCATGTAATTAGAGACAATACAATCACTTTATGAGTCACAATCCAATCACCTAATGAGACACATTACATTCACCTAATAAAACACATTACAATAATCTAATGAGACACAATACAATCATCTAATGTGAAACAATACAATCACCTAATGAGACACAATACAATTACCTAATGAGACACAATACAATCATCTAATGTGAAACAATACAATCACCTTATGTGAAAAAATACAGTCACCTAATGAGACACAATACAATCACCTAATGAGACACAATACAATCACCTAATGGGACACAATACAATCATCTAGTGTGAAACAATACAATCACCTAATGAGGCACAATACAATCACCTAATGAGACACAATACAATCACCTAATAGGACACAATACAATCATCTAATGTGAAACAATACAATCACCTAATGAGACACAATACAATTACCTAATGAGACACAATACAATCATCTAATATGAAACAATACAATCACCTTATGTGAAACAATACAGTCACCGAATGAGACACGATACAATCATCTAATGAGACACAATACAATCACCTAATGAGACACAATACAATCATCTAATGTGAAACAATACAATCACCTAATGAGACACAATACAATTACCTAATGAGACACAATACAATCATCTAATGTGAAACAATACAATCAACTTATGTGAAAAAATAGTCACCTAATGAGACACAATACAATCATCTAATGAGACACAATACAAGCACCTAATGAGACACAATACAAGCACCTAATGAGACACAATACAATCATCTAATGAGAAAAAATACAATTATCTAATGTGAAACAATACAATCACCTAAGGAGACACAATACAATCACTTTATGAGTCACAATACAATCACCTAATGAGACACATTACAGTCACCTAATAAACACATTACAATCACCTAATAAAACACATTACAATCACCTAATGCGACACAATACAATCACCTAATGAGGCACAATACAATCACCTGATGAGACACAATACAATCATCTAATGTGAAACAATACAATCACCTAATGAGACACAATACAATTACCTAATGAGACACAATACAATCATCTAATGTGAAAACATACAATCACCTTATGTGAAACAATACAATCAACTAATGAGACACAATACAAGCACCTAATGAGACACGATACAAGCACTAATGAGACACAATACATCATCTAATGAGAAAAAATACAATCACCTATTGTGAAACAATACAATCACCTAATGAGACACAATACAATCACCTAATGAGACACAATTCAATCACCTAATGAGACACAATACAATTACCTATTGTGAAACAATACAATCACCTAATGAGACACAATACAATCACCTAATGAGACACAATACAAACACCTAATGAGACACAATTCAATAACATAATGAGACACAATTCAATAACATAATGAGACACAATGCAATCATCTAATGAGACACAATACAACCATCTAATGAGACACAATTCAATCACCTAATGAGACACAATACAATCACCTAATGTGAAACAATACAATCACCTAATGAGACACAATACAATCACCTAATGAGATACAATACAATCATCTTATGAGACACAATACAATCATCTAATGCGATAAAATACAATCACCTAATGAGACACAATACAATCATCTAATGAGACACAATACCATCACATGAGACACAATACAATCACCTAATGAGACACAATAAAATCACACAATTAGACACAATACAATCACATAAATAGACACAATACAATCACATAAATAGACACAATACAATCACCTAATGCGATACAATATAATTAACCAAATGAGACAAAATACAATCACCTAATGAGACAAAATACCATCACCTAATGAGACAAAATGCAGTCATCTAATGTAATGAGACAGAATACAATCACTCAATGAGACAATACAATCACCTAATGAGACACAATACAATTACCTAATGAGACACAATACAATTACCTAATGAGACACAATACAATTACCTAATGAGACACAAAACAATTACCTAATGAGACACAATACAATTACCTAATGAGACACAATTCAATCATGGAATGAGACACAATTCAATCATGGAATGAGACACAATACAATGATCTAATTAGACACAATTCAATCACTTAATGAGACAAAGTACCTAACTACAATGAGACAAAATACAATCACCTAATGAGACACAATACAATCATCTAATAAAAAATAATACAATCATCTAATCAGACAAAATACAATCACTTAATGAGACAAAGTACCTAACTACAATGAGACAAAATACAATCACTCAATAAGACACAATACAATCACCTAATGAGACACAATACAATTACCTAATGAGACACAATACAATTACCTAATGAGACACAATTCAATCATGGAATGAGACACAATTCAATCATGGAATGAGACACAATACAATTATCTAATTAGACACAATTCAATCACTTAATGAGACAAAGTACCTAACTACAATGAGACAAAATACAATCACTTTATGAGACACAATACAATCATCTAATGAGACACAATACAATCTCCTAATGAGACACCTTACAATCACCTAATGAGACATAATATAATCATTTTATGAGACACAATACAATCGCCTAATGAGACACAATACAATCACATAATTAGAGACAATACAATCACTTTATGAGTCACAATCCAATCACCTAATGAGACACATTACAATCACCTAATAAAACACATTACAATCACCTAATGAGACACAATACAATCGCCTAATGAGACACAATACAATCACCTAATAAGACACATTACAATCACCTAATGAGACACCTTACAATCACCTAATGAGACATAATATAATCATTTTATGAGACACAATACAATCGCCTAATGAGACACAATACAATCACATAATTAGAGACAATACAATCACTTTATGAGTCACAATCCAATCACCTAATGAGACACATTACAATCACCTAATAAAACACAATACAATCATCTAATGAAACACAATATAATCACCTAATGTGACACAATACAATCACCTTAAGAGACACAATATAATCTCCTAATGAGACACAATACAATCACCTAATGACACATAATATAGTCACATAATGAGACACAATATAATCTCTAAATGAGACACAATACAATCACCTAATGAGACACAAAGCAATCACCTTAGTAGATACAATGCAATCACCTAATTAGACACAACAAATCTCCAAATGAGTAACAATACAATCACCTAATGAGACACAAAGCAATCACCTAATGAGACACAACAAATCTCCAAATGAGTAACAATACAATCACCTAATGAGACACAATACAATAACTTAATGAGACACAATACAATCATTTAATGAGACACAATACAAAAGCTTACTGAGACACAATACAATATCCAAATGAGACACAATATAATCACCTACTGAGACACAATATAATCTCCAAAAGAGACACAATACAATCACCTAATGAGACACAATACAATCATGTAATGAGACACAATACAATCATGTAATGAGACACAATACAATCTCCAAATGAGACACAATACAATCATGTAATGAGACACAATACAATCATCTACAGAGAAATAATACAATCACATAATGAGACACAATATAATCACTAAATGCGACACAATTTTTTTAAATCACCTAATGCCACACAATAAAATCAAAACATATTTCTCAATCAATATACTTGATTATTTTAAGGTAAAGATTTTAATTTTTTTACTCATTATAGGAAGAAGCTCCATTAATTTACACAACAACGGCAATCATCAGCAACATCATGTCAATTATCTACTAAAGACAAAACGGTAAGTTGAATATCAGTAACCATGGCAACTGGATCCACAAGGGCACAAGAGTTGTTAGGTGACACCAAATGCGACTTATGTGACACATACAAAAATGTCTCATGGAAATGCCAGAATTGTAATGACATTTTGTGTCAACAGTGTAAAAAATCACATCTAAGGAGTAGAGTTTCCCAAAACCACATTGTAACTGAACTGGAAGATTCTATGGATGATGGTGAAGGTTCCAGTATATTTTGTCCTGATCATGAGGATGAAGCATTTCAGATGTTTTGTACCACGTGTGATATTCTGGTATGCTTGGACTGTATAAGCGGGAAGCATAAAGGACATGATTGTAAGAAAATAAAAGAAGTTGTGAAACCAAAACAAACTCAACTTGAAGATATATTTAAACAGATAAAGACGAAGCAGATACCAAAGTTAGAACAGTCGCTTGTGTCCATAACCAACATGCAGGAGAAATATAACCAAGATATAGACCGAGTGATCGCTGAGATAAAAACCAAGGGAGATGAATTAAAACAAGACATAACGAGCATACAAGACAGGTTAATCGATAAACTGATGCAACAGGTGAAAGAAGATACAAAATGTTTGAATGAAACAAAAGAACAATTAGATTTGAGACTGAGTGCCCTGAAGGAACAACTAAAACAACATGAAGAGAAGATGAAAAAGTACACCGATATTGACATAATTACCAAAGCTGCCAGCATCAAAGATTCTTTGTCACAACTAACAAGTAGTCTAGAGATACCAACAGTCAAATCTCCAAACTTTCAAATTGGTCAAGTCAATGGCAGCGATCTGGAGAACATGTATGGACAACTGGAACTAGAGCAGCCAGGTAAAATGCAGACAGAAAGGCCAAAACCTAACAGAAGCCAGACGAATCTTCCAGATGAAAAAGTTAAACAAGACCAATCCACACCCAAGGATACCAGAGTTATCAAAGGTAATATTGTCTCATCATTTACATGGAAAGGGGATCTAAGGAAGATTGCAGTGACAAAACAGAAACAGAATGAAGCCTGGATATTGTCATATAATTCTTCAACTAAGGAACAATATCTAGATCTGGTCAATGATCAAGGTAAAAATATAACATCAATCAAACATGACTTACAAATACGGGACATGGCTACAACTAAATCTGGGGAATTATTGGTAACAGCAGGCTGTCAGATCACGCGAATGTCTAGATCAGGTAGTACAGATGTCTTTGCTGATTTATCACCGTATGATACATGGGGTATACATGTTACACAGAATGGTGATGCACTTGTTGGTTTGTATGGCTTTTTAGGAAGTAGAGTAACTAGACTGTCACAACAAGGAAAGACAAAACAAGTGATAGACATTAAAGGCAATGACTTAGATACGTACAATATATGGACTAGTATTACAGAGAATGTTAACCAAGACATTGTGATGATATGTAAATGGAGTTACATCCTAGTTGTGGACAAAGATGGCAGAAGGAGGTTTACATACAGAGGACCACCAACAAGGATGAAGATAATTAAGGACTACTATCCATCAGGCGTCACCTGTGACCAGAGTGGACAGATCCTTGTTGCTGATAATAATAACAGTACCATACACCTTCTAGATGAAGATGGTACATTTCTACAATTTATACTGACAAAAGAACATGGAATAGAAAATCCAATAGCACTAGCAATAGACGACAGTGGTAGAATCTGGGTTGGTTGTATGAATGGCAAAGTGTTTATAGCAGAATAGTTTTGTGACATCATACCGTACATCTACTGGATATACATGACATCATCCTACAACAGATTCCACAAAGTTAGATGGTTAGAATGTCCAAGGCCTCTGTTTGCGTTAATCTGCCTTTCTTTTAAAATGCCTTAAATTTTTAGTCAGATTTTCAAAATATTTTAATATTGCGTGCTTATGAAATTCAAATGTGAATTATTGTCAGAATTTTGTAATTCGATAGTACTAGTGTGGCGACACCTTTAGGGATTTCGCAGGAAAGAATGGAACAATCTAGAGGATTTCATTGCTTCTGCAAAAGTTTAGTAGAGCGCATCTACAGTACTTGCCTTTCAAAAGTTAAACACTTACCTAACGAATTAGTGCCAAAACTACCAAGATACCGAGCTTTGGACAGCTAGTGGATGAATAGCTGCAGTAGTGACTACTGTATCTCTGATCCTCGACAAGTCAATATGTTAAAGGGCTTCCAGTCCGAGTTTTGCACCTCATTTAGCCCCTTAGCAGCTATAGACTTCCCAAAGGCCCCTCTGCAGTTGAGATTTGGAACCCTTTTGACATAATAATTTTTTATTTGCATATATTAAAAAAAATAATAATAACTTGGTAAAGAATTCGTTACTTTATAATGGGTATGAATTTAAAGTGGTACGCTAAATACTACCACAAACGTTTTTAGAATGACGTGCCGTCATTGGTCTTATGGAATTTGAAATAGAAGTCGGTTAAACAGAAATTTCACAAGAAACAAGAAAGTTCATTTTTTGCATGTTTGACCCGAAAATTAAGTATGATCCGAAGTTTCTAAAAAAATCTAACCAAGTTAGATAGCTAGGTCGCATAAGACTCTATAAACTCAGAAATTTTAGCAAAATCTATAATTTTTTTCTGAACTTCCTCAAAAGTGCTGTAATACGCCGCTAAAAATGAGAATGTTGTCACCTTTATCATTTCACATCCAGAGGATGTTCCGAATAAATTCATCACTATCCTCTAGATTGTTCCATTCTTTAATAACTGTATTTTGTTAGCATAAGTAGAATGAGAGCACAAGTGAACATGTACGGAAAAAGTACAGGTCAGCCTATATTTATGAACACATTTATTTGTGGAAATCACAAATTAGTGCAATTCGTCTTGCACGAAAATTGCTAAAAAATAAGACCACTGGTAAATAAAGTACATTTACAGTACCAATATGTACAACTTCATATTCCTGTGTCCTCAGATGCAGTAACAGTGACCATTATCACACAGCTCTTCCAACATAACAATGGATTGTTTTTTTTTATATTTTTGATCACCTAGAATGGATTTGTGTATTATTGTGGATTAGAGGAGTTTTAACGGTTTTAATTGGATATCAGGATAAAAAATATTTAGTGTTTGATAAAAGAAAACACTATATTCTAGCGACATGATACATACACAGTGTGTTTGTACAATCCTCCGTATCAGGTTGATGCCTTTTTAGTTGCGTATCACAACGAGTGGTGCTTGTGCGAGAGCTGATACATACATATTATATACAAAGTGTGTATGTACAACACTCAGTATCAGGTCGAGTCCATTTTTCGTAGTCGTATCACTACGAGTCGCGCTTGCGCGACGAGTAGTGATACAGATACGAAAAAAGGACGAGACCTGATACGAAGGGTTGTACATACACACTGTGTATATAATATTTTTATCTAACATTTCCAATTAGGTTATTTAAAATAATGAAAAAAAAAACAATACTTTATGTGAAAAAATTACATTTTACCACAGAAAACCACTGAACTATGTTATGACCGACAAAGCCAAGACTCCCTGATGACGTAACAATGAGAAAGTGCACGTGCGCTTTACCGCACAGTGTGGTGATACAAGATTCTGTATCATACGTGTTCGATAAAACTTGTATTTCGTCAAATCAGATAGAAAAACTAGTCTAATGTTAGATAAAAAGGGTTGTACATACACAGTGTATATGATATTTTTTATCATTATTTCCAACTAGGTTACTTTAAATAACAAAACAATACTTTATGTGAAAAATTATATTTTACTACAGAAAAATACTGAACAATGTTATGACATAATTATGTTCTGTAGTAATGACGTCATTATTAACATTTGACAAATCAAAGATTCCCTAATGACATCACAGTGAGAAATCCCAACTGAAAGTAGGTGTGAACTTTACCGTCAATGTTGTGTCACCACACTGCTACAAGATTCTGTATGGTATGTGTTCAATAAAACTTGTTTTTGGTCAAATCAGATAGAAAAACTAGTCTAATATTAGATAAATTCCAATATAAAACAAACAAATCTTAAGGATACAAGGAAGGGTGGACTACACTTAGACAACAATCGTAGAACATTTTTATAAACATTCTGTGGACAATTGATGGGTTGCCGGCCACGTCCATAATGTTCCGACAAAGGTCTGGCATGCTTGAATTACACACAAAAAGAATGAAATCTTGGCCTGAATTATGGCATTTATTGATGTCACAAACACGTGTTAGTCATTAGTTGCTGTGATGCTGTATTGCTACCGTAATGGCGGCCAGTGGCGGAACATAACAGGCATGACGGCGATACGTTAATTCTAGTTCTATTAAAGGAAATAGATATACCGGGAACAAAGAAAACTTCTTATGGAAATCTGAAAACATGCGAATGCCTCGTGAAAGTGAATATGAGACTACATCTTTATTTTGTGGAACTTTGTATAAATTACAATTATAATGTTATATCTTTTCTGTCTTGTTGTGATGCCTTAAAAAGTGACTGTGGGACTTTATAATCGTGGAAATGGAAAAGTTAATAACCTCGTCAGACAAGGATGGATGTATACTGCAAGACCTTATCGTCATGGAAATGAAAAAGTTGATATCCTCGTCCAACAAGGACGTTTGACATTTATTTACATGTAATTAATTTTCATTGTATCATAAGGACAAAATAATTATTAACTTACAGACAAATTAACCATAAGCTTACAGCAGATGTCATTGCATTAAGATATAAATAGTGTTCTCTTTATGCCAGTATCATCTCTCTCTCTCTCATTTCATTTTATCTATAGATTAATATAGCTCTGTTTTGTTTACTGTTTTGTAATTTTTTTTGAAAAGTGGAAATTTTCATGTTAACTCCATAAATTGTATGACCAAGTCAATTATATGCTTGTAAGATTATTATTTTTACCATTGTATGCAAGAGTTTTTAGTGACCTGTAGATATTCACCACTATTAAAAGGAAAAACAGATGTTGCTATCTCTCTCTCACGGTCTCTCTCTCTTTCCTGCTAAAGTTGTGTGTACAACTAGTTATATGTAAGACTTGATGGCGAGAATAATTTAGTCATCTACTACTTGGCTCCCATTGTTTATTTATTCATTGAATTTTATTTTTACTTTGTCTCTTTGGAAAGAGGAAAGAAATTTTCATTGTCATGTTGTTTAATTCGCCTTTTTAAAGATATGGTTTCAACCAGGAAAATTCGCAAACATTCAGATTAATAACATGAAAAATATGCACTTCTCATATCATTAATGATACTGTCTTCAAAGCATTGTGAACTTCTGATCAAAAGCTTTGGAAATTCTATCCAAAGAAATTGACCTTCAAAGGACGTACCATAGCTCCAAGTAAAATTGGAAAAATTGTAAAACTCGGGTTTATAATGTGCATTTCTATCACAGTTGATACTGTCCACAATGTTTTGTAAACTTCTGACCAATCAATAGCTTTGGAGAATTTTCTGGACAAGAATTTGAAATGTAAGGAAAATTGGCAAACACACTCAGTTTAATAATATACACTTCCCTTAACACTGTTTTTAATGTCCACAGAGTTTTTGTAAACTCACCAATAACTTTGAAGACTAACTCGGAACAATGGCCTCAAAGAATGTTTTTCCTTTACTTATGAGTGAGTGAGTGAGTGAGTGAGTAATGGTGTTTAACGTCCCAGTCAAGAATATTTCACTTATATCGAGACGTCGCCAGCTGTAGGCTAAGGTGCAGAAATTTTGCCTGTGCATTGCCCTGATGGCATTATACAGCAGAGTTCTTCAGTGTTCCAAGCCCACCATGACACGGGACCTCGTTTATTTTAAGTTCCAATCCGAAAGAACTGTGACTTTCATTTCGTAATGCCGAGTGCTTGGCAAAATAACAGTCACTTCCCACTTTTAAGTCTTGACTCAGACCCGGCCAGGGATAGAACCCATGACCTCCCACTTACGGAGCGAGCTACCGCAGTGGTCCCTTTACTTATGATATCATTCTTACACTTTTCGTGTATATAATTAGGACCTCTCTCTCTCTATATATATGATTGTATTATCATGCTAATTTTTGTATTTTGAATGTGATGATAGCATTAGAATTCCTATATTTCTAAATATCACAAACCTCACATTTTACACATCCAATCATGATTGGGATTAAATAATTTTAATTTTTTTAACTTAACGTTTTTTTTTTGCACTGCAGTTCATTTGCATTAAATATGGACCTCTATATATATATATATATATATATGATTGTATTATCATGCTAATTTTTATATTTTGAATGTGATGACAGCATTAAAATTCCTATATTTCTAAATATCACAAACCTCACATTTTACACATCCAATCATGATTCGGAATAAATAAATTTAATTTCTTTAACTTATTATTTTTTTTGCACTGCAGTTCATTTGCATTAAATTCGTAACATATATGTTTTGAAATTAACTTATAAAATCATAATAAAAAGTGACTTAAAGCCTGTCTCACACAGAACACGGTTTGGCACACGGCATTACGGTATACTCGGTTATACACGGTTTGACCGGTACGAGTATTGAGCTCCAACCGTGCCTAGGGATGAGTTGGTACGATTTAGACTCGAATGTAGCACGAGTATGTATGAACAAAGCACGGATATACTCGGTCAAGCAAGGTTTTTCACGGTTTGAACACGATTTGCAAACGATTTTCATACGATTGTTGTACAGTTTCAAGTACGGTCTAGTGCGGTCTGTAACGGCCTAGTACGATTAAGCACGACTTTTACTCGATTAACTGGACATTTACAGGGTTTACATAAGGCCCCACTGACTTTTGTTCGAGTTATGCTCGAATTATCACACATTCGTGTATGTTTTGATATAAATTGACTCGTTTTGATGGCTTGGCTTCATAAATTTTCGAATTTTCAACAGAGAAGTTATAAAAATGGCAGATGACAGAATAAGGGAATTAGAAATCATGATGAGACTGATAGACATTTAGATTATTTTGGCCAGAAGGCGCTAGGGGAGACAAGAACAAGTCAACAGAAGGAGAAGAAGAAGGAGACAAGTTTGGACAAGAGAATGGCGCAACAGAAGGGTCATGTTTGGTCAAAATGATACTCTGTTACATGAACTTAACAGAGAGGACCCAAGGTGTAACAAGAACTTCCTCCGTGTTGATGCTGACTTGTCTGGTCGTACTTGACCATGTATAATTCGTACTTGAACCGCATTGGTCGTATGGCGATCGTATGAAACCGTATTGGTCGTATAAAACCGTGTGTACACTCGTGTGAATCGTCCGGTGATCGTTTGACATTTGAGTGTTAATCCGGGTGTTGGATGTAGGACTTGGGAATGGTTTCACACGATTCCACACGATTTATATACAATATTGACACGGTTGAGCTCACTTGTCGAGTGGACTTCATGTGTGGTTGTATATACGGTCTCGTACAGTCTCACACGGTCTTGTACGATCGCTAATACGATCATACACGGACATGGCACCCGTGCCAGTTTTTTAAAAGTTTTAAAAACCATACACGGCTTTCACGGATACACTCGAATGGCCCGAGTGTAAGTCGGATAAGGCCACCGTTGGTTTGGTTGTATGTACGGTTTACACTGGTGGCCAACCGTATAAGCCGTGTGTTCTGTGTGAGACAGGCTTAAAATATAATTTAGTAAATATATACCGTCAAACCTGGTTTAAATGCCAACTCTATACAAGAAACACCTGCTTTGGAACGAGTTTTTTACCCTCCACTAACATTTTAATTGAAAAAAGTCTAAAAATGACAGATTCAAGCCATTTTTAACATTTCTGTGAAAAATATTTTTCAAAATTTTATGCGGGTACAAAAGAAAGTCTTACCCCTGCTTTTGTAAGCCAGTAAATTTTATCCAGAATTATGTTAATTGAACCTGTATATAAAGGTCACTTGCCCATCAACACCAATTTTACTACTTCCCTTAAGTGGTCTTTAAAGACATGGTTGACTGTATATAATATTTAGGATAGTATATGCAAACAATATTGACCTGTCCGTTTGACCTTTAATTTGATATTCATCATGGAACAGTTCATTTATTTAAAGGGATTTTACAGATTATTGTGTAAATTTTTTGCCATATGCAGTGTGATATGTAACCTCTTTGAATCCGGACATTACCCATGTGTATAGTGGATCCTGAAGTCTTATATGAATATTCCTAACAAATGAAAAGTCAACCGGACAAATCAATCTTGTTTCCGTATACCTACATATAATTATAATTAAGTGTTATTAGTTCAAACCCCAGTAATCATAGACAGAACTTTTGATATTGTGTGTAACACAAAGCTTAGAGAGAAACAAGATGAGATAGTTTGCATATGAAATAATAAATGTTGCACTTTCATTGTAATTTTTACAAATTTGTTCAATAAAATGATTTAGAAGTGTTTCATATTTATTCATATATACTTTTTAAGACTTTTGCACCCCTAGGTCACCTTGACCTAGTTTTGGAAGCCATGGCAACATTACAAACAAATCTGAATTGCACCAGCCCATATATACTTCTGCTCAAGTTTCATTGAAATCTGTCTGGTGATACATAGGTGTGAACCACCCATGCATGTACACTAGCACACATAGATGCACATACATACACTGGGGTCACCACTATTTTCTGCGGTGGATGAGATTACTTCAAGTGAGTATTGAGACTACTTCCTGTAGGCAATGAGACTATTTCCTGTAGGTAATGAAACTACTTCCTGTAGGTATTGAGACTACATCCTGTAGGTCATGAGACTACTTCCTGTAGGTCATGAGACTACATCCTGTAGGTATTGAGACTACATCCTGTAGGTCATAAGACTATATCCTGTAGGTCATGAGACTTCACCCTGTAGGCATTGAGACTACATCCTGTAGGTATTGAGACTACATCCTGTAGGTCATGAGACTACCTCCTGTAGGTAATGAGACTACATCCTGTAGGTATTGAGACTACATCCTGTAGGTCATAAGACTATATCCTGTAGGTCATGAGACTTCACCCTGTAGGTATTGAGACTACATCCTGTAGGTATTGAGACTACATCCTGTAAGTAATGAGACTACATCCTGTAGGTATTAAGACTAGAATACATTCTGTAGGCATTGAGACTACTTCCTGTAAGTAATGAGACTACATTCTGTAGGTATTGAGACTGCATCATGTAGGTCATAAGACTATATCCTGTAGGTCATGAGACTACACCCTGTAAGCAATGAGACTACATCCTGTAGGTATTGAGACTACATCCTATAGGTCATGAGACTACATCCTGTAGGTCATGAATCTTCACCCTGTAGGCATTGAGACTACATCCTGCAAGTATTGAGACTACATCCTGTAGGTCATGAGACTACTTCCTTTAGGCATTGAGACTACATCCTGTATGTAATGAGACTACTTCCTGTAGGTATTGAGACTACATACTGTATGTATTGAGACTACATCCTGTAAGTTTTGAGACTATTTTCTGTAGATCATGAGACTACTTCCTGTAGGTCATGAGACTACATCCTGTAGGTATTGTGACTACATCCTGTAGGTCAAGAGACTACTTTCTGTAGGTCATGAGACTACATCCTGTAGGTAATGCGACTACATCCTGTAGGTCATGAGACTACCTCCTGTAGGTAATGAGACTACACCCTGTACGTAATGAGACTGCATCATGTAGGTCATGAGACTATATCCTGTAGGTAATGAGACTACACCCTGTAGGTAATGAGACTACATCCTGTAGGTATTGAGACTACATCCTGTAGGTCATGAGACTACATCCTGTAGGTCATGAGACTATTTTCTGTAGGGGTTGGGACTACTTTCTGTAGCTAATGAGACTACTTCCTTTTGGTGTTGAGACTATTGTCTGATTGAGATAGATTATAATTTTTTTCAGGATTGTTTCAAGATAAATAAAACCTTCTTACCTCTTTGGAGATCTTTGGAACAGGAACTATTTCTTCTCTATGTTCTAAAAGTGTCTAAAATGAAACATAAAAATTAAGCAATTTGACTTGCATATTACATTACATATGCATATTGCATATAATTATGTCTATTGCTGAAAAATAGCTATGTGTAACTGCAAATTTCAGAAAAGCAAAGGAATTGTTAGAACAAATGTATGCTCCCTGAATAAAGGCTCGTTGTAAAAGTGCTATTTCTTAATTCAAATGTTAATTTAATAAAAAAATTTCAAAGGGAAATAACTCTTCAATGATAGAAAATAAAGTTATGGTTCTTGTGCACTGCACTTCTCATTGACCTCTATCTACCTATGAACAAGATATAACTGATATAAGATGCCATTTCAAAAGTGCCCCCCAAACAAACCCCAACTGATAAATCCTCAACCATGAACATGATCAAAATATGAATAGGCAATTACACATCTACTCCACCTAAATATTCTATGAGGTTTCAAAAAAAATTTTGAAACAATTTTCGAGAAAAGTGGAAAACAAAATGTTGGCAAGAGAAACTGAGTAAATACTCCCCCCCCCTCTTTCCTTTAGGGGACAAAAATACTATGCGAAGTTTGAAAACTATAGCTGCAGACTTACAGGTTATACAAATAAGTACCTTTAGTTGTGACAGACAAAAGGACGTGACAGAGAGATGGTGTCTAGCACCTATTAGACCCGATTTCAACACTAGTGACAAAGATAAAAATTTCAACTATTTCTTTCGTATTCTCTAAAACATGTCAGGTGTTGCTAAACAGGAGGTGCTTACTGTTCTGGAGCTTATGGCCTTACTTGCCTGGTAGTGTTTAACATAATTTATGAGTTTACGATGTTTTTACTTTGCTTTATTTGGAATTGTGATTTGGATATGGACAGGTATGTATATTTTTACTTTGCTTTGGGATTGTGATTTGGACATGGATTGGTATGCTTTGGGATTGTAATTTTGATAAGGACAGGTATGTATGTTTTTACTTTGCTTTGGGATTGTAATTTTGATAAGGACAGGTATGTATGTTTTTACTTTGCTTTGGGATTGTAGTTTGGAGATGGATTGGTATGCTTTAAGATTGTTATTTGGACATTGATTGGTAGAATTGTTAAATGAGATTTTCAAAGGTTGATCTTGTTTTACAAGTTTGAGTTTTCCATAAAGGTAAATTACAGAACCACATTAAACTTGTAATAAATTAGAACTGTCTCTTGAGAGCCAAATATGCCCCCAACATCTACATGGGTTTAATGTTTTTCCAAAACCTTGACCTTTCTTATATGACCCTGGTTCAAGGTCATGACAAACCTTTGAACCATGAAAATTATTCATGTTAATTGGTTCAAGGTCATGACAAACCTTTGAACCATGAAAATTATTCATGTTAAGTTTTATGACAATCGTCGAAAGCAATTATAAGATATGATCCAGACACAATTTTACACAGACAGACATGGTGATTCCGATATACCCCCCCTCAAACTAGTTTGCAGTTGGATAATAAAACTACCATAAGTAATGGTTAAAACTAACCTTTATATAATGTACTTAAGAGTGGACTGTGTCTATGTATGCATTCAATGATGAAACTTTAGACTTTTCTGAAATTAAAAAAAATTATTTTATATAAATTGTTTAATTTATACAAATTAATTAATGTAGCGGTATACAAATTATTTAATTTATACAACTACAACCTATAAATACAATTACTTACCACAACTAGGTTTCCACAAATTAATAATTTAAGTAGCCAAATTTTGTGCAAATATAGTCCATTTTAAAGTATTTATTGCACAAATTTGCTAATATACTTTGTTTTGAATGAACTTCTCAGAAATTGGTTGCCAATATTGATTATGGATACCAGGATCGGGAACATACATCAAACGTAGATGTCACTGCATTTGTCACAATGGCCAATATTTTGTTGCAAATCAATCTCAAAACCAGGTCATTTAGTTACCATGGAGCTCAGCTTATGTTTCCATACAAAACTGTGAATTCAATAGGAATTATGATGTTATTACTCATTAAATCAAAATTTCTATAGAAACAATTTTTTATTGTCACTAAAATGTGGTTAATTACCTTGGTAATTGGCAGATTGTCAGCCACATCCACAATGTTCCGATAAAGGCCAGACAAGCTTGAATTAAACACAAAAAGAATGAAATCTCGACCTGAATTGTGCCATTTAATGAAGTTACTAACACAAATATGTCATTAGTTGCCGCAACTCTGCTTTGATACTGTGATGGCGACCAGTTTGTGAACATAATAGACATGACCGGTGATATGTCAATTTAATAATACAGTCCTTTTATCATTTCAGGCTTAATGCTTCTCGTCAACCTTTTTTCATAGAATATCTAGTATTTACTTTAATGAAGTTTGTTATCATTCACTAACTTCAGCCGGGCTTCAACAAGCTGATGGAAGCTATTTTGTATTTTGGAAAATAAGAATATTTACCAAACAGCTAGTTTTAACTGTTTTGTGGCAAACCAAAACCTCAATACCTTTGCCACTTCACTTATTGCCAAAATATTTTAAAGTCCAAATATCTTTTACATTTTTCTTCAGAAGCTTCCCTGAATTTATCACCAAACCACTTTATAATGCCAAAATCTGATTTAACAAATAGTGGCAATGAATCATGGTTTCAATAGGCTTTATCCTTATTGTATTTAACACACTTCACACCAGGACCCATGTGTAAGATTTACTTCTCTCTCTCTTTCATATTTAACACACTTCACACCAGGACCCATGTGTAAGATTTACCTCTCTCTCTCTCTCTCTCTCTCTCTCTCTCTCTCTCTCTCTCTCTCTCATATTTAACACACTTCACACCAGGACCCATGTGTAAGATTTACTTCTCTCTCTCTCTCTCTCTCTCTCTCTCTCTCTCTCTCTCTCTCTCTCTCTCTCTCTCTCTCATATTTAACACACTTCACACCAGGACCCATGTGTAAGATTTACTTCCCCCTCTCTCTCTCTCTCTCATATTCAACACACTTCACACCAGGATCCATGTGTAAGATTTACTCTTTCTCTCTCTCTCTCTCTTTCTCTCTCTCTCTCTCTCTCTCTCATTTAACACACTTCACACTTGGACCCATGTGTAAGATTTACCTCTCTCTCTCTCTCTCTCTCTCTCTCTCTTCTCTCTCTCTCTCTCTCTCTCTCTCTCATTTTTAACATACTTCACACCAGGACCCATGTGTAAGATTTACCTCTCTCTTCTCTCTCTCTCTCTCTCTCTCTCTCTCTCTCTCTCTCTCTCTCATATTTAACACATTTCACACCAGAACCCATATGTAAGGTTTACTTACTACTACTCTCTTTTCACTCCTAAATGACCACTATGGTAGCTTAGTTAGTAGGGTCCTTGCTTCATATATGAGAGGTCTAGGGGTTCGAACACTGGCCTGATTCTGACCAAGTCTTGTGATAACTGTTCTTTGGCCAAGAACTTGGCATTTAGAAATGAAAGTTATGGGGTCCTTCAGAAGAGACCTTATGAACTGATGTCTATTTCATGGCAGGCGTGGCACGTTAAAAAATCTCAATTCACATTGCCCTAAGCCCCTGCAAAGGTAAAAATTTTGCCATTTCACCTATAGCTTGATATAAGTGACATATTCTTGACTGGGATGTGAAAACCCTATTCAATCAATCGATCAATCAATCAATCTTAGACTATAGGCTTATTTGGCAATAATCACACTTTCATTATATTTAAGTGACTGAGAGTGCTATACTTTCTCTTGAATGGTACATCAGTCCATCATTAGGTTAACCACCAGCAATATGTTGCCAAAAAATGATGGTTTCCTCCACCATTCCAGAACTGACAACCTTGATACAAGTAAAATAAACTGAACCAAGTTGAACAATACTCCACACCAATTCCTACCTACCTACCTATCCTCTTCGCTCCATGTGGAGCATAAGGTCAATACAAGATTTCGCCATTCAGGTCTGTTTTTTTGCCTTTGACTACGCCTCTCCCCAAGTCAGCTGTAGATCTTTCAGTTGACCTTCTACAGTTCTTCGCCATGTTGTTTTTGGCCTTCCGCGAGGTCTTTTCCCTTGAGGTGTCCATCTTAATGCTTCTTTGGTTATGCATTTCACTTCTATCCTTAAAACATGCCCAAGCCATCTAAACCTTTTTTGAGTGATCTCGTCAATGATACATTTTGAGTCTGTCATTTTCAATAAGTTTGAATTTGATATGGTGTTCGGCCAGAATGTTTTACAAATTTGACGCAAACAGCTATGATGGAAACTAGATAGAGATCTCATATCTGCTTTGGTAACCCTCCAGCATTCACTTCCATACAACAATACTGACTTAACATTGCTGTTATAGAGTTTGACTTTGGTCTTTCTGCTGTATTGTTTTGATCTCCATATAGGTTGTAATTTGTGGAATGCTGTTCTCGCTTTAGATAGTCTGTTCTTTATGTCTTTCTGTGTTGATTCTTCCGTGCTTACAACTAACTGCGCCTAAGTATGTGGATTTGTCTACTTGCTTAATTTCGTTTCCATCAACTTTTAATTTTTCATTAGATGTTGTGTTGAATCTCATTTCTTCAGTTTTATTGGTATTTAGTTGAGGTCAAACTTGACTGGCATAGTGGCTGAGTCTCTGTGATTTTTTTGTATGTGGTCATGTCTAGATGACAATAGAGCGATATCATTAGCAAAGTCTAGGTCCTCTAAGGTGGAGAAAATGGACCATGTGATTCCTCTTTTCATATCGCTTGTGGTTTTCTTGTGGTCCAGGAATAACATTGGAGAGATGATACATCCCTGTCTGACTCCAGAGTTGATGGTGAACTAGTCTGTCTCTTTGTTGTTCAATAAGATGGCACATTCAAACTGGGTGTAGAAGCAATTGACAAGGGTAACGATCTTCTCTGGCACTCCATATGATCTGATGATTTTCCATAGGGTGTCTCTGTGTATGCTGTCAAATGTCTTTTTAAAGACAATGAAGTTTATAAATAGTGGTGTTTTCCATTCAATTGATTGTTCAATGATGTTTTTCAGTGTGAAAATTTGGTCAGTGCAACCTCTTCCTTTCCGAAATCCAGCTTGCTCTTGTCTAAGGATAGCATCTAACTCTTTGTCAATTCTATTGAGGAGAACTCTACAGAAGACTTTGCTAGGTATGAACAGCAAAGTTATACCTCTCCAATTAGCACAGTTCCCGAGGTCTCCTTTCTTGGGAAGCTTCACAATAAGACCCTTCGACCACTCTTTTGGAATTTCGTCTTGAACCCACATGGTGTTAAATAGGTTGAACAGTTGGTTTGTGGCTGACATCAGATCAACTTTAAGAACTTCTGCTTGAATTCCATCTATGCCTGCTGCTTTACCAGACTTAAGGGATTTAATAGCGGTGGTTATTTCTTCTCTTGTTGGTGGATCGATATTGATATCTAGATCGTCTTGTTGTTCTACTCCCTCAAAGTCTGACATCGGTTCTGGTCTATTCAGAACATCTTTAAAGTGTTGAAGCCATCTTGCTGATTGTTCTTTCTCAGTTGTTATTATTTTTCCAGCTTTATCTTTCACAGGCGGTACTTGGTGTGATTTACCACATAATTCCTTGGTGATTTTAAAGACTGTGTTTAGATCACCTCTTGATGCTGCTTGTTCGGCCTCATCTGCACGTGCATTGATGAAATTACGTTTATCTTTTCTCGCTGATTTCTTCACTTCTTTATCCTTCTCGCTATATAACTTCTGGAGTTGTTCCTTTTGTCTTGTAGATCTCGTATTTAAGACTTTCTCCTTTAACTTTGCTCTTTCTTCAATGGTGTCCCAAGTTCTTTTTGATATCCACTGTTTATCGTTTCGTTTTTTGAAACCAATAGTTTTCTCAGCCGTTTGCTGGTAGACTTGTTTGATGTTTTCCCACCTGTTTTCTACAGATGTTGCATCGTCATCTTCAAGATTTTCTAGTGCTCTAAATCTGTTTCTCAATTCTATAGAAAATTTCTTTTGAACGTCTGAATCTAATAAACGTTTAATGTAATATTTTTTCTATTGGAGCTGTTGTTTGTGAAAGATTTCTTTAATTTGAGTCTTAGTTTGGCTATCACTAGATTGTGGTCACTGTTTACATCAGCCCCTCTGTAAGATCTGGTGTCTAGTAGTGATCTTTTCCATTTTCCATTTATTATTATATGATCAATTTGGTTTTTATCACGATTGTTTGGTGAATTCCATGTAATATTATGTATGTCTTTATGTTTGAACAGTGATCCTCCAATGATGAGCCCATTTATAGAGCAGATATTTGCAAGCCTTTCACCGTTTTCATTCATTCCACCGACTCCTTCTCTTCCCATTGATCTTTCATGTTGGCTGTTGTCGTTTCCAACCTTGACATTTTTATCACCAATCACTAAGAGAACATCATGCTGCGGTGTTTTGCTGATCTGTGATTGTAGTGCTTCATAGTAAGCGTCTTTAGCTTCGTCTTCAGCGTCGTTTGTCGGTGCATAGCATTGGATGATGGTGGTCTTAGCAGAGATAGAATTAAAGCGAGCTCTTATAAGCCGTTCATTTATAAGCTCCCATTCCATTAGGCTTTTGGCACAGTCTTTATTCATGATTATAGCAACTCTTTCTCTATGTTGGTCATCTGATTTTCCAGAGTAAACTATTGTATGGTTGTTTGAGAAGTCTTCCCAGATCTAGTCCATTACATTCACTGACTCCCATGATGGCAACTCCATATCTATCCATTTCTTTAATCACTTGTGCTGTTTTAGAGACCACACCAATTCACTCTGCATTTTTGTTGAGTTTCTATTCATTAATTAGCTGTGAGGTCTGGGACTAAATATGAAATACAATTTCTTGCAAAGTAGATATCTCACAGCCAAACTGTGGCTTGAACCCATGACCCTTGAATCCTCTTCACTACTCTTTCACATATTTCCATATCATTTACAATACACTACAGTCCAACCTGCCTTTAAGAAAACCTCCTTATAAGGGCCACCTACCTATAAAGGCCAGTAGAATTGTATCTTAATTGTTCTTTAACCTGTATATAAAAACCACCTGCCCATAAAGGTCACTGAGCTGGTTCTCTTGGGTGGCTTTTAGAGACAGGTTTGACTGTATATGATTTCATGTATTTCAGTGGGTATTGGATGGTTTTCAGTGGGGTTGTGGAACATAATTTTGTACCTGTCAGCACCACTGTCCATGATTAAACTTGGTATCATATTCTTAAGTTTTATGCTGCTTGCCACAATATTGCTGCCATAGACATGGAAGAAAAGAAGGCCGCAAAGAGAAATAGAGTCAAATAAGAGACGAAAGATAACAGAAATATTGTTAGACATTTTATTATACAAAAATTGTTTAATTCAACCACATTGTTGTTAAAATCACTGTTATGTAACTTAACTTTGTATGTAAATATATATATATTTATTTATATACAGTACAGACTTCTCAAAATTTTAACACTATTACTGTAGAAACCACTGTGGCTGTGACAGTGAAATTATATCCATAGAAAATCAAATAAATTTGATAATTTTCACTTACTTGTACCTATTCGTAACAGGAAATATGTATGCGCATCCGCAAATGTCATAAAGTATTGTCATAAAGGATTGTCATAAAGACAATTTCACTGTCTACAGTGGTTCCTACAGTAGTGCCAAATTGGCAAGTCATCTTTGCCCCTCGTTAGCCACATTTCTACAATTTTTCAGCAGATGGTATGTATTCGCTTTTTAGCCACTGGTTAATTATATCTGGGCTAGTTGGAATCCACTAATTTTGTTTACCTAGTGTTAAGCTTTGGACAGTCCTGTACTATGTGTATTGTCTGACTGCGTTTTACAAATCATGTTGTGACCAACTTTTGATGAAAATCCATTATGCTTAAGTTTTCAATTTGAATAAAATTTCAGCTAGCAACTCTTTTATAATTGTATTATTAATTTGTATATACATGTGCAAACTCTCAAATTCGTCTTCTTGTCTGATGTCTGTCTAAGACAAACATTTTGTAATCAGTGGTCTCGCTATGTATTAATTGTGCAGTACATGTCATCTGCAAAGTTTATGTTTACCTAATCTTCAAAATATTATTTATGATTTTGCACCTCATGTGTGTGTGTGTGTGTGTGTGTGTGTGTGTGTGTGTGTGTGTGCATGTGTGTATGTTCGTGCATGCATGTGTTTGTGGCTTTGACTATTCATACTGGACATATGATGCCTGCATAATTTTTTTAAAATTCCATAAACATTAAAATTTAATTATAGAATTTCATTTTATATCTATGTTCACATTTTTGGACACATTCAGAAATTCATTTTTATTGGCTGTTTTTTTTGTCATTTTAAATATAATATGCAAGTCACATGAAAACGAATATAAATACATACACGGTTAACAAATAACAGAGATATACATGTAGAACATGTATAATGTTGCACATTCAAAATTTCTGCTCAATTAAACATTACTATTTTGCACATAAATCAACAAATAATTTTCAAGTCACAAATACTGAATGCTAATTTTGTCAAAAAACTTTAGTTTATCACAATTTTTGCTACAACAAACAATCAAACTTTGCATTTTCAGACACATTACTGTTGTTGTTATGGGATCCAAAATGATATGACACAATTGTTTTGTGCAGTATGAATGTGTATGATGTTGAAAGTAACTTCCATAAATAAATAAATAAATACATACACATTATTGTTCTAATGGAATCCAAAAATCATATGACATAATTGTTTCATGCAGTATGAATGTGTATGATGTTGAAAGATAACTTCCTTAAATAAATAAATACTTGCTGTTGTAAATATTGTCTTGTGTCAGTGCTTCTTAGAACTAGATAAGAAGATGGTGCTTAATGATATTGGTTTTAATTTGAATTTCTGAATACCGGTAGTATAATAATCAAATCTGGTGAGAATATCTGTATTCTGTATTCAAAGATTTTGATGGACAGGTGTTTGTATTTTGATGAACTAAAGGAGCGGGCTTGACAATTACTGTGTAAGAAGGAATATTATCGGCAGGAAACTTTTGCAGTTTTGACCTTCTAAACTACTAGTATTTCACGGTAAAAAAGTTTTGACCTTCTAAACTACTAGTATTTCACGGTAAAAAATTTAGAGCATCTCGAAAACGCTTTATAGTTAGCCAGTAAACTGTAAGTATGCATTGATGTCAAAGTACAAAGGGACATAGTCCCTTAATAATAATATAAGTTTTCCAGGTTTTAAGATCTACCTAGTTATAATGGTTTTCCAACTTAACACATGGTACATCCACCAAAACCTTTGTAGGAAGTGATGTGGATACCCATTCATTTAACATTTTTCCATTAAAATATTATCACAGGAACATGTGATGTCAATGTGTTCTATTTCTGTTGGAAACAATTGTCTTAACAAATGTTGTTGAGAACTTGAATAAAAATTATATGTTGAAGCTCCTCATTGAATTTTCTACTGGGTATGACATGGTATTTTGGAGAACCCGAGATCGAGAGAATTGTTCTTTCATGTAGCACATGGTTCGTTTGAGAACTCCAGTTAATTCTTCTGTAAGATATCATATGTTGATGCTGAAAAAGAATTCATATTTGTATATGTATATTAAACAAAATTTGAGTAATCATGTGTTACATTTACATTGATGTTTTTTGTTTTGAAATATTCAATAATTTTGTAATGGTTTTTTTTCTTCTTTTTTGGCTGCTATTTTAACAATGACATGTAAGAATAATAGTGCAATAGTAAAGTGAAATATTAAAATAATTTTGTTTGTTTAATTTTAAACTAAATGACATAAGTACGAATCATATAAACCATCAATTAAATTGTGACTTAATTTTGACCTTTAGCCACCATGGTTGCTCAATCGTTATGTTGCTCACTCGATATGTGGGAGGTCATTGATTTGAACCTAGGCCCTGGTCTGACCAAGACTTATAAAGGCTTATGACTGTTCTTTCTCCAAGCACTCACAATTTGGAAATGAAAGTCGCCGAGCCTTCAAAAGTGACCTAAAAAATTGATGCCCAGTGTTACTGCAGATGTGCCATGCTCAGAGCCCTACCTGCACATAGCCCTTGCATAGGTCAAAATTACTGCAACTTCAGCTATAGCTGGCGACATCTCAATATGAGTGGAATATTCTTGACTGGGATGTAAAACACCATTAAATCAATCAATCATTTGACCTAGTTCTAGAAAGAGACCACTTCCTGTACAACTAAGAATTTTTTTTCTAGTATTAGATGTTTTAAATGTTAAATCAACCAAAACCTTAATTACCGATATGGGTAATCTTATAAATGAATCACATACTGTTCTCGCCAAGTCTAAAGTTTCACAAATCATGCAAATATCAAAAACAAACATACCAGCATAAGTCCATCTCCAAATCTTGATCCCAAAAGCACAAACTTTGAAACTGGCAAATTGAACATGTGAACTTCCAGTGGGAAGTGAGGTCAGGTGCTCAAAAAGGATAAACACCTGTATAGGTAGCTACACCTCCTCCTAGTCGAGTAGGCATTTTACGAACCTAGAAATGTTCATTCCTATGAAGTTTTTTTTTGCTGTTTTGTTTTCCTCATGGGTCCTTGAACAAAATTAACTTAGTTGCCCGTTCGGGCAACTTTGGGCAACTTGCACAATATACATAAATCCAAAATGTCCGCCAAACGTCAAATTGAAGTACATACTGCGATATTAAATATCTTTAAATAGCTTGTAATATATCCTTTTAGATGTTTTCAGGCATGAAAAAACCCATTTCTGGTGTTAATTTTTACATACGGAACACTTACCTTGCACAATGAGCTATAAATTCAAAATGACCGGCGGACGCCATCTTGAAATATTGATTTTATACAAAAGCAAATTGATGATAGGTTGTAATATATCTTTCCAAGGGTATTTAGGCATGGACAACTCAATTCTGGCATTAGTTTTACATTAAATACCATCATGTCTATAATGACCGACCATATGTGTGAAATAACTATTCACCCTAGAATAGCCATGGGAAAAACTTTAAACATTTCTTTTCTCCAGAACAGTTACAAAATTGTTTACAGAATTTTTCTAAAGCAAGCATGTCCTTGTTCGTTGCACTTATGATTTTGTGCAATATATTGACATAACATGACATACAGAAATTCTTGTGACACTGGGTGTCCTTTCGCTATAACATGTAATGAGAATTGATCTTTAAATTCCAATCCGAAATTGGTTATCATCTCATACTCTCCAGGAGGACTTTGACTGTCGGTACCCTTTCACAACATTAACTAAAGGTGAGACAATAGAAAATGGTGTTTGAAACAAAGTCATAACTATAAGGCTTTGATATTCTTTATGAAAAGCCTGAAGAAACGTCAGTTTTTCTGCTGGCTGGCCATACAGAACAACAAAGACTGGTTCAGATCTTATAAAAATATTTGTGATCTTTGTTTCCCAATAACATCAGCTAAATATAGAAAAAACGTATGTAATTAGGATGTTGTATCACAACCTCTAAGAGCATGCATACCTTGCAGTTCAATATATCGCGAACGAAGATCAAGTCCCTAAGAGCATGTACGCCTGGTTGTTCAAGACACCTCGAACCAAGACCATGACACTTACAATGTGCATGCCTGTCAGTTCAATAATTCTCGAACTAAGACCATGGCACTTAGAGCATGCATGTATGGCAGTTCAAGACATCTAGAACCAAGAACATGACACTGAGAGCATGCATGCCTGGTATTTCAAGACATCTCAAATCATGACCATTGTTAGATGCATAGATGTTCAAAACTTCTATCCTATCACTCCATCTGTATATCACATTCTCATGCTTATACACCCAATACACTGGGAAAACAAAAACATCTGTGTTTTCAATCAGCACACAAATGCTACCATGACCTGTTTGTGCAGCCTGGAGAACATACGATACCATAGTTATGTCGGATTCATCATGGCCGAATCCACCGTAGTATACATATTGCTGTGTTGTTTCCTCTGTCCTGGTCCTTAGAAGATACAAGATGGTATTTGTCAAACACAAGATTTTCTTTGGAGTGTCTGGGTACCAATATGATCTTTTTTGGGTTGATGCAATGAAATCTGATAGGTTATCGCCATGTAACCAAGGGATGCGATAGAAAAACTGTAAATCAATGTGATTGTTTGCGAGTTTTGGGTAAACGAACTCCACAAAGTGATTTGAATAGAGCTGATTTCATGCCTTTCCAATGACAATCATTTTCAACCACTGTCAAAAAGGAACAGAACCGATATCAAATACAAGCAGGAGCTAAGTTCAAACTGCCCTGCTGTCCAAACAACGGTAACCAAAGAAACATGTTTTCAAGATCAACAACTGGCTTTGTTTTTGCATCTTGACAGCGTCGATTTGAAACGTATTGCCTGTATCATCTTTATAGAGCTAATAATGACATTATAAAACTCACCAGTTAGACTTGATTGTACTCGTATTCCATCTACTCATCCATTACAACTGAATCAACCACAATGACACATAAGAAGCAATTTTCCGAGCAATTTCCTTATGACCTTTTTTCATTTAGAGGGAGTTTGAATAAGCAATAAATTTTGGTCATATATATCCAAGGAACACAAAGGATTGAAATCTCTGTTTTATGGTCCGTATCACACTCAGAATATATTCATTCCAATCGATCAGAGAAGCACCAATCTACCCACTAAAATGATCAGGCTAAAGAGTCATGCCTTTGAGGGCTCTTTTTTTTTAAATTTGAAAGCAGTTTGTTCTCCAAACTTGTTAGCCAAGACAGCATTCTAATAATCACCATAGTGCGGACATGCAAGATCTTCGACAGGACACGCATGTGTTTATAGCAGACACTGAGAAAGTTTACCAGCATATTGTACATGTCTAACATCCAATAAAATTATTTGTTGGTTTGTTAATCAGGATACAGATAGTTTTGGTGGTAGACAGTGTAGGGGTATTATTTTCTGTGGTCCAGTATAATTTGTAAGTGAAACAGCATTGTCAGACCTAGATGTTGAGATGTTGCTTAATGGTGACCTAAAAGTAAACCAAATCTAGACTGTGCACTACCTTTTCACTTATACCACATGGATGAACATGGAAGTCTGTAGTCATAGCGTGTGTATCATAGCAGTCATTTGGAGTGGAAATAGTAGATCAAAATATCAAAACTATCATAAAACCAAAACAAATTAGTTCTACTGTTCAACTCCAACCAATCAATTTGTGGAAGGTTGTTGCATTTTCAGTGACAGATTTTACTGTAGATTCCCGAAACCATAATACTTCATTATATGACGTAATGTATCAGTGTTCATGTAAAAATCGAATCAATTGACTGTTGACAAACTTATTATCTAGTTTGATAGAATGTCTGAGTATAATTTGGTTTTTATTCGTGGTAATATATATGTGACTGGATTAACTATAATAGCAATAATGTGGCTTTGAAAACATCTTCGTCGGATACATGCTTTAAAAACAATCTTAGCAAAGTGAACTAGCCTTTACGCTAGACTTAGTAAAGCTGAAATCTTTAATATCTTATTAAAAGGAATTGTTGGAGCCTCATTTATGATCTTTAAATCAAAATGTATCAAGATGTATGGTTAAGTTACACAACATTGAATGTGATATGCTGAGTAACATCTTATAATAAAAAAAAAACATGTTACTCCTACTGTTGGCTAGTCAAAATTTTAAATATACTTTTAAATTGCCCCAAATGTTAAAAACAACAATGGAAATGAGTTCTTCATCCTTGAAAACATATAAAATGGTATATTGCAAGCTATTGTAGAACAATTCTTACAACAGATAGATGTTCAATATGGCGTCAGGCAGCCATCTTGAATATATGCAAATTATGCAATTTGCCCAATGTTGCCAGCAGGGCAACTAACCTAATTTTACTCTAGGGACCCTATAGAAAACAAAACAGCAAAAAAACTTCATAGGAAAAAACATTTCTAGGTTCCAGTATTGAGTATATGGGGGTGTCAACTCGACTGTCCCCTCCCCCAATGTAAAATCAAAATGAAGAATGAAAGAAACATGTAACAATGGGACATCAAATACATCCAGGATAATTTCAGATAGAGGCATCATACAGCCATTAACCCCAGGTAAAATTAAATCTTGATGTTTAAAGCCAATCATTATATTTCATAGAAATTATACAATTTGAAACGCACTTTGTTCATATTTATGAGTTTTATACATACATGTTTTACCTGGTATATATCTTTGTGCGAGCATTTATGATGTTCTTTGTGCTGCTTTGTGCTGATGGCAACATGCCTGTTTCACAATGTTCCAAACCACAACAGTAGCATGATTAGTAAAGTGCTCACTCTATAGGTAATATATCGGGGTTCACAATATTCCAAACCACTAGGCTACAGTTGCCTGATTGGTAGAGTGCTCACTCCGTTTATGGGATTTAGAGGTTCACAATATTCCAGATAAACTGTACAAATCCAATATTGTCAAAGTATCTTGAAACTGTACAATAGTCACACAACTATGAAAACTCAAATGCAATCAAAAAGTGTCAAATCCATAGTTGGTAAAAATGAAAACCTCATCTGAATAAAGTTACTTGATTGGCCATGACTTTGCCACACAAAGGAGTCGAGTCATGGTTAAAAACTTGGATAACCTATAAAGATTATCAAATTCACTTGATATATTTGCTAGGAGCCAGACATCATTGCTCTTGATATTTGTTCGTTTTCACTTGTTTCTGTTAGTTGTGCCATGTTCTTGGCTGTTTTGGCTATTTGCAACTTGGCAAGTACAAATTTCTATACCCCATCAATGATACACATCAATGTTCAAATCTATTGTTATCCAAAAAGTGTATCAAAAACAAACACCAATCCATGTCTAAATCATGATTCCAAAGCAACATAAAAACTTTGGAAATCACAAATTAAGTCAAACACAATTTCCAGCACCATCACAGAACTGACTGCTTTGATATCATAAGTTATACAGGGCTTTGGCAGGTTACACGGCCCCATGTACCCCGTCAAAGATTTATGTACCCTGAGCCACGTTTTTGTCACCCTTCAAAGCGTTGCCAGTTGGATCTTTTTAACTTCCATTTTGTGTGATTTGCGCATATGTTGTCGCCATGTTTGTTTACCATAACTAGACGTCAGAGATGTATGAGTTAATTCCCTTTTACCGCTTAACGTCGCATGCGTTCATGTACCCCAGCAGATCTCCGAACATAGTTCCATGTACCCCGGCAAGTTAAAAAATAGCTATGCGAGAATTTTCTTTGAAGGGTAACAATATAAGTTATACAGGGCTTTGGCAGGTTACACGGCCCCATGTACTCCGTCAAAGATTTATGTACCCGGAGCCGCAGGCGAAGGGTACATTCATCTTTGACGGGGTACATGGGGCCGTGCAACCTGCGAAAGCCCTGTATAACATTTTTGTCACCCTTCAAAGCGTAACCAGTTGGATCTTTTTAACTTCCATTTTGTATTTTGTGTGACTAGCGTACGTCGTCGCCATGTTTGTTTACTGTAACTAAACGTCGGCGATGTACGAGTTACTTCCCTTTTACCGCTAAAAGTCGCGTGCGTCCATGTACCCCGGCAGATTTCAGAACGTAGTTCCATGTACCCCGGCAAGTTAACCAATCGCTATGCGAAAAATTTCTTTGAAGGGTGACAAAAATGAAATAATCTTGACTGGGATGTAAATCACCATTACTCTACTATCTTAGGGGAAAACTTTAAGACAGGATTAACTCTATTTTCCTGTAACATCATAAAATATCTAAAAATTCTAAATTACACAAAAACATGATATTTAAAATTTATTTGCATCTGTATATTTAAATATTAATAACATTTGCATGCAAGAACCGACCTAAGGATGCAACAAATAGTTACCAGTACATTAAACTATCTGTACACAAATAAAACAAATATTTGTTAAACAAAATAGTATTTTTAGTTGTATACAGTAAAACATATTTATAATGAAGCCCTTGAGACTCTATTTTTATCTCTGTTTTGAAGCTACTTTGTTATACATGTATTGTTATATATAGACTTATATAGAGGAGTGGTTGGACCCAATATTTGACTTCATACTATTCAGGTAATCGTATTCGGTATATTCATGTTTTACTGCACATCGGTCATACACTTCAAATTTTTTTTATACAATAACGTATATTAAAATGCATAAGGTAGAAAATGTGCAGCAGTGGTCAACGTTGTTTTAGTTATTTCTGAGGCATAAATAAATTGAACATTGTACAAAAATTGTTCTGTAATAGCACACAAAGGGAATAAACATGACTGCTGAGAAAACTGTTCTTAAACACAGGTCCAAACAGATAATTACATTAGAAGAAATGCTGTCACAATTCCTCAATACTGGTGTCATACTCTAGATGACCAGAGCCATTTGATGGAGATATGTATTAACTATCTTCATAGTCAGTTTTTAACCAAGAATTAATTATCTTAATGGTCAGTGCTCAACCGCGGATCCAATTGACGTTTTGCCGACCACGCTCACAATGTTCCGACACTGGCCGCCATCACGGTACTAAAGCAGCGTCAAGGCAACTAATGACGTACTAGTGTCAGTGAAGTCATTAAACGGCACAATTCAGGCTGAGTATTCATTTTTTTGCGTCTAATTCAAGCATGTCGGGCCTTTGTCGGAACATTGTGGGCGTGGCCTGCGATATGTCAATTAGGCAAAAGGAGACAAATATATTCAAGAAAGGATGAAATGAAAAGAAAAAAATCCAGAGAAAATTTAGAGCACAGTAAATGTGTAAATGTGAATTTTAAGGTGAATTTCCCCCATCTGAATTATATTGCAAACAGGTGCTCTTTATATTATTATCAAAGTGAGCTACTTTATTATATCATTCTGTTTAAACTTTAACTTTCTTTTGTTTTGGTGTTTTCATCTCTTTATCTGCATCTTTTTGTTTTCTTTTCTTTTTTGTCTTTTTCTTATCCTCAGAACTACAAAAAATAAAACCAAAATAAAAGCATGTAACAAGAGAGAGAGAAAGTCAACATTTTCTTTTTCTACAACTTCTCCTTAACCATACATATAAATCAGGTTATCTTTTGTTTTATTGCTGTGCAATTAAATTTTTCTTCAATTGACTTTTACAACAAATATAACTTTTGATATTATGCGATATGAGAGAGAGAGATAGACTTAGAGAGAGTGTGATCATATACTTTGTACAACGAAGTAGCTGCTTGCAAATAAATTGTTGACTCAGGGATATTGCAAGCCTAGGCTTATCAAGGCCCTCAAAAAGTTTTATGGCCATCATCACAGTATTGTTGATAAGTTTGATGTCTCTGTGTCCAGGATTACCCTGTATATATTTGACATCTCATAGTTCCATGTTCCTTTTACACAATTTTGATTACACACGTGATGGGTGTAGCTAGCTAAACAGGAGGTGCTTACCCTTCTGGAGCACCCGGCCTCACTTCCCTGGTGGAAGTTCACGTGTTTAACCTGACTTGTCAGTTCCAAAGTTTTTACTTTGCTTCTGGGTTGTGATTCGGACAGGGATAAGTATGTTTGTTTTTGATTACAACTCCTTCTAAATTGTTTACACAAAATATTTACTACCCTTCCAAATTTGGGAACCACTTGGATCGAGGAATTTCATCAAACAATATTACATGTATATCTTTCTTATGAATAAAAGTTAAGCATATTACATTTACTGTAGTTGATCCTTTAAAGTCATTTTTTATTAAAAACATGGCTTTAAGATTTTGGAACAAGGAGGATGTACATCTTCTTAAACTTTTAATAAAGGAATAGTTATGATCTAAGACTTACACTTGTCCGTTGTCTGTATTTAATTTTGTTACTATTTTCTTGTATAATCTTCTGGTATCTGTATTAAAATGATCATGTAACGATTCCAAATTGTCTAACACGTCTTTTGATAACATCTGAAATTAGAAATAGAAAACAATTGTGAACCACATTACATTAAATTAGCATACCAATTTCTCATGTGTACTTTGAGTCATTCAAATATCAATTATCACCACAAATATTTCACTGAGAAAAAACACAATAACTTAATAAATAACATGCTCACATTTTCTTTTTTCTTAATGCAAAAATACAACAATTTCTTTATCAAACAGACAAATTACTTTATTCACACCTGTCATCCCATCAGGCTTATTTCACTTGACCCTTTTCTTCTTAGCAATCGTTCTACTGTGTATTTATTTATACATTTATATAGGCATGACCAAGAGCTAGAGACATCTAGTCATTTTATGTAGATTGACTTTAGATGTATTGAATATTTCACAGTGACTGACTTGATTAACAGTTCCAATAACATCAGAGATGATAAACTGTTCGGTTAACATTGTTAGCTGTAGATATGGTCCATTTATTTCATTTTAACATTTTAAATATTTATAAGCTCAGGCTTACCTCAAAAAGTTTTGTAGTCGTCATCACAATTTTGTTCATAAGCATAATGTCTCTGATCCAAAATTATGTTGTTTAAATTTGAAGTCCCATAGTTCTATGTTTCTTTCACTCAATTTTGATATTACAAGTGGCTAGCTAAACAGGAGGTGCTAAATCATCAGGAGAACCTGGCCTCATGGTGAAAGTACGTGTGTTTCACTTAATTTGGCAGTTTTAATTTTTGTTTTACTTTGGGTTTGTTATTTGGACATGGATTGGTATGTTTATTATTTTATATATTTACCTGTTGATTGTCAGGAAGATGAACATATTTATTTATCAGCACTAAGATTTCATGAAACAATCCTGATTTAAAGTTGTCTGTGGTCATCCCCATAATTACCTAATAAAAAAAAATTAAAAACATAAAAATATGTGTTAGTGGAAACTTGTACATAACAACCTCTTCACCTAGGTTTAATTGGCAAGGTCACATTCTGTTTCTCTTTAGTTATAAGTACATTACACCTGTTTGTGTTGGCAATCACTTCTCTATAACAATCACCTGTCAATAGAGATTTGAATATTTAGGTCACAATCACTTTAGCTGTACATATACCACACCTTTCTAAAGTGGACAACCTTAAATTGTGGCTAGTGGTTGTTAAATATTTAGGCCCTTTGATAATATTTTGTGTTGATAACCACTTACCATAAAACATGTCTATATTGCAAAGCAGTTCATTCAATATGCTATTCCTTCCTCTTATGAAAGCACTCAAATGGAATGATATTTCTTAAGTGACTTACTTTACTGACTGTATCTGTGAGCGCAGTACTAGACTCATCCCAGATGTCCTCACCGATGTGGTTTACCTGGTATATAAATAATATAAAATGAATCTAAATTCGACAATAAAATAAAACCTTTTGGTTTTCATAGTTCCATAGATTAAAAAAAATTAAAACCCAGGTTTAATTAATAGATAACAACAACTCTTAAATTTAAAAATAGCTATTTACAAACCCACAATAAAATGAAACCTTATGGGTTCAAAGTTCAATAGATTTTTTTTAAATTTAAAACCCAGGTTTAATCAATAGACAATAACAACTCTTAAATTTAAAAATAGCTATTTACAAACCAAAAAAAATTAAAGATTCAAGTAAAAACTAGAATTTAGGATTTAGAAATACAAACATCTTTATTGAAAAAAATGTTCTGTATTTAGACAGATACTTTTAATCTGTAAATAGCTCAAGTTTACTAATTTTTACAGTCTTCTCACTCCATTCAACTACAGTCAAACCTGTCTTAAAGACCACTTCTATATAAGGACCACCTGCTTATAAAGGTCAGTATAATTATATCCCAATTGTTCTTTATTCATATTATTTGAACCTGTATATAAAGGCCACTTTTACTGGTTCCCTTGGGTGGTCTTTATAGACAGGTTTGACTGTACTGGTAACTGCCTGATCGATAACTATTTGCTATTGAGTTTTCTTATCTATTCAAAACAATATACATGTAACTACAAGTAACTTCATTATAAAATGTTTCTTACTGTTGATATACATGTATTAAAATAAAATAAAATGACGAAGAAGTAATTTGTCCTTTACTTTGACCTTTATGAAGTTATATACATTTTACTAGTGAACTTTACTATCACAAATGAAAATTGACAAAAATGTGAACAAAACTTACAGAATCTCTGTTTATCATAACTGATAACATGGAACATGCTTGTGTCTGAAATAAATAAATAAATAAATGTTAATATATTTTTTTAAATTTTAAAATCTAAATCTTACATTGCATTACATTTCATTTATCCATGAATAAAAAGAGATATGTTGCAGTCAGTCTTTAAACATACTTATGGCTGATTTTAAGAAAACATTCTTGTAAAACATCTTTTATGTACAATAATATCCAAAATAAACATCTAAAAATAACCTCTTTCTCTCCAAATATTTTGGTTTCAATTCAACAAATATCTTTGAGATGTAAGAATTAATAGTTAAAATCAAATCTATACTTTTTTTAGAAAGGCAATCATGCTTTAATTTTAATTTATATATATATATATATATATATGTTTACATTACAAATGCATTGCCTTATTTGAATCTCTTTGGAACCATGGCGTTAATTTTTCGATGATAGCAGTGTGTCAAGCGCTCTGTGTAAAGCGATACGTCAGTTAATATCTTCAGCCAATCCGCTTTCGATGTACAGCGGAGGAAAACATACCACCAAGGAACTACTTATTCATTCATAATTTCCTGCGGGTTCATTCATAAATCTATCCGACGACTGCAGGGACGCTCTTTACGAGCGGTAACAAACGTAGAAATTTGTCATACTGCACCAATTTTAAAAATGATTTGAAAATAAAAAAGAATAATAAAAACTAATATTTGTTGTCTTTCTATATCAAAAATTTTTTTTAATGATTTATGACCATTTCCCGTGGCCTAAAAAGATACGAAGTGAAAAAATTAGTGAGTCCGAGGACACCACATTTATATTATGAACAACTGTTTGTTATTCGACTAAATAATTATATTCATAGTAATATCTTACCAGATTATTGTTTAGTAAAAAAAGGAGAAATAGAATTTAATTTTCAAAAGTGTTTTACGGAACTATATTTTACGATCGCCAAGCAACGAGACAAATCAAAATGGCTGTTCTCTTTATATGGTTCTACAATAAGAGTTATCTCGCTTTAAGTGTTCCAACCACATTAATACACAGACTTTCAGAAAATTAATAATACCTTTTTGTGGGTAAAAATAATGTAAACATAAGGATTGAATGTCACTTTGAATGCTGTCATCGAGGTATGACTGCATCAGCTCACGTTCAAAGTAAATGAATCGCGAAGCATTATTGTTTCGGAAACAATGAACATTTCGTTAACATGAATCGCTTCGCGATTCATTTACTTTGAACGTGAGCTGATGCAGTCATACCTTGATGACAGCATTCAAAGTGACATTCAATCCTTAAATATAAGTATTGCATTATTGTTTCATAATCTGATATGCTTACCCTTCCGTAGTATCCAATCAGCTTCATTTCCCTGATACTTTCGAAAGTGTTAATCAAACACAAACATACTAATCCATTTCCGAATCACAATCCAGAAGCAAAGTTAAAACTTTGGAACTGACAAGTAAGGTTAGACACGTGAACTGCCACTAGGGAAGTGAGGCTGGGTGCTCCGGAAGTGTAAGCACCTCCTGTTAAGCTAGCTTCACCCGCCACGTGTGTAATCAAAATTGTGTAAAAGGAACATGGAACTATGGGACGTCAAATATATCCAACGCAATTCTGGACACAGAGACATCAAACCTTATTCCAGTTTCAAAGGTTTTATTATGCTTTTGGGTTGTGGTTTGGACATGGATTAATATATTTGTTTTTGATGCATACCCGTATATTGACCATTACTGAGTGTGTTTTTCAATGTGCAGGAAGGGTTCTTTTATGTGCTACGCCTGTTGTGACACAGGACATCGGCTCTCTTCCTAACTGTTTTCAGGTCTTAGTCATAACATACCGGTTTTGATCCCACAACCTCCCACATAGTAAGCAACCACTCTTTCAAATGAGCTATCGTAGTGGTCATACAACAAGAGAATGTATACTTACTTTACAATAAACTTTAACATTTTCATCCTGTAGAGAATTTAACAAAGTTTCTGTTACTGGCCAAAATAAAACCTGTAAAACAAAACAAGAACAGTTAGGACAAAGACATAACATAACAACACATGTCCTGTTCATCGAAACAAAGCTTATCTCAAGAACGTTGGCTATATCTACAATCATCTAAATACTTATAAATGATTACTATAACTGTCAAAAGATCATTAGATGTCGTAGTTTACATTGGTATTCATTCTGACACTTGAGAAATGACATAACCGCATTATTTACACAGGGGAGATAACTCATATAACTTGTTTGGGTATTTATAAAAATGCATAGTTGACAATTTTTTATAATTCTTGATGTATACTACAGTAAATTCTTGTTAATACTTTGGTTTTATTGTATTTTTATCAATACATTGAAGAAAGAGGGATGACTGAGACAAACAATGACTTACAACTACTTGTCTTCCTTTATCAAGATAAAATTTGTTTTTATGCTCAAGTTTACTGATCCTATTATTTATTTTATTTCATTAAAGAAAATTATTTCTTGGTAATACATAATGTATATAGAGGATAAAGGATATTTAAAGTGAAAATGAATATGAACTATATTGTGTCAAGTGAAGCAAAAAAATCAATATTTTCACAAGATGGTGCAGTCGTCGTGTGAAAATATTTATTTTTTCACTTCACAAGTAAAGCTGGTAGTTGGTGTACTGTGATAACAACGATAAGAAACACAGGACACCAGTTCTGAAAGGGACGTAACTCATCAATGGCACATGAAGGAATTTGGAGTGAAATACATATATCTTCACCAGTGAAAATACATGTATATGTATTTCACTACTTCGAAAATATGCATTTTAGCAGTTAAATATTTTCCATTATTCCATTATTAATATAAAATAAAGTGCAATAATATTTATAGTTATACTTACTGGATACTTTGAAAATAAATTCTGGAAAAATGCTGGATTTAATCTATGGTTCCTACAAGAACAAAATGTGGAAGAATAAAAATAAACTGAATAAAATTTATAAGCAATAATCCTGCAAAATTTGGTCCAATTACAATCAAAAAACAGTAAAAAAGTGAAAACTGGTCATTAAGTTAAACAGAGAATAGAGGTTCTGAATGTCTACCTAGCTACAACCCTCATGTGTGTAATTAAATTTGACAATGAAAGGAATATGGAAGTATTGTGCGTCAAATATTACCAGGGCAATTTTGGCTATAGAGACCACATACATTATTGTGATGATAGCCATAAAACTTTTTGAGGGTCTTGTTAAGCCTAGGCCGGTAATATACTGGAGTTAACAATTTATACTTTTTATTTGTAAGCAAGTTGCTTAGTTATATAAAGATCCTGTAGTTATTGGGTTTAACTTACCTTTTATAGATAAAATCTTCAAGACTTTGTCTAATCAGTTCAATAACCTGACTGTGTACCTCTTCTTTCTCCTTTGAAGAAAAAACCCAAATTAACAAGATGTCAAAATATCATACCAGTCCATCCAAAAATTCCAACACAAAGATATGAGTCACAATCCAAGTTATAATCTTAAAAGTCAAACACAAACATACGAGTGACTATCCAAGTTATAATCTTAAAAGTCAAACACAAACATAGCGGCCCCTGTTATAATCTTAAAAGTAAAATAAAAACATACTGGTTCATATCCAAGTTGCAATCGACTTATTGACAAACTAAACTTCCCAAATGGAACATTTTCAAATTTTCAAATAAAAAAAAAGAAGACAAAACTGCATTTAATTGAGACTTGTCTGATACTCAATTGTGAAACAAATCCTTAACAACACTGGGTGCTTTCCTTCAGGTATTGAGGTTTCTTCCTAAGAGTTATAGCTCTCACTGACTTGATAGAAACAGATTAATCGTTTTCAAGGTAACGGTCTGAACAATGAAACATTTACTCCTATATGACAAAAAAGCAAAGCTAATGACCTTTTCTGTGACATCCTTTTTATCTGCTAAAGATGCTCTCTGTGACCGAGTTCTAACTGGCGAGGGACCAACGTTACCGATCTCTAAATTCAACAACAGTCTTATCTGCAATAAAAGACAAAATGAAATATCAAACAATATCATCAGTGGAAATAAAGAATATTCCATTATGATTCTGGAACTGATAACAGCAATAATTTCATTACAGTACTACCCCCACCCACCTCCAAAAAACTAAAGTAAATTCAAAATTAACCTGCACTGTAACTTTTAAATTGATTGTTTTTTTTAATAAAATTTAACATTTTTTATCATTTTGTATCTCTTGCATTGAAAAATATCCATTCAAAAAAGTTATGGAAGAGTGGTCATGTTTCTTGATCTTCTTTTTCAGAGTGCAAGGTCACATTGTTGTTATATGTGGTTGTGGTGTGCCAGGGTGTCTATAGTGGAATATACATGCATTAGAAGAAATTATTTACTTTGTAGCTAGCTAAACAGAAGGTGCTTACTCTTCCAGAGCACCCAGCCTCACTTTTCTAGTGAAAGTTCACTACTGTAATCTGCCAATTTCAAAGTTTTTACTTTGCTTTGGGATTGTGATTTGGTAAAGGATTAGTGTGTTTGTTTTTGATTACTGTTTTAGGAAATTTATATTCCAATTTACTGGAACATTTTAGATAAACGTTTGATTAAGACTTACAACTAAGAGACAACCATCTGATACTGTGACTACAACTTGTTTACTAGGTGCTGAAATATACAAAAAACATCAATTTATCAATTAATATTTACAATCACTGATTTTTTCTTACATAAATGTTAAATTTCAGTAACCTTGCATGACCTGTCAACCTCTCGTCGAGTCTAATTTTGGTTTGGGTTGTTTATAAGTTTATGTGTTTAAGCTTGACAGACATTAATTTCCTAATTTGACTGTAAATATTCATCCTAACCTTTGACCTTACAGATAACAAGTCTGTAATGTGACTAAATATTCATCCTAACCTTTGACCTTAGATAATAAGTTTCTGATGTGACTGTTAATAACTTTATATTCATCATGACCTTTTACCTTACAGATAATAAGTTTCTGATGTGACTGTTAATATTCATCATGACCTTTGACCTTACAGATAATAAGTTTCTGATGTGACTGTTAATAACTTTATATTCATCATGACCTTTGACCTTACAGATAATAAGTTTCTGATGCGACTGTTAATATTCATCATGACCTTTGACCTTACAGATAATAAGTTTCTGATGTGACTGTTAATAACTTTATATTCATCATGACCTTTGACCTTACATATAATAAGTTTCTGATGTGACTGTTAATATTCATCATGACCTTTGACCTTACAGATAATTAGTTTCTGATGTGACTGTTAATAACTTTATATTCATCATGACCTTTGACCTTACATATAATAAGTTTCTGATGTGACTGTTAATATTCATCATGACCTTTGACCTTACATATAATAAGTTTCTGATGTGACTGTTAATAACTTTATATTCATCATGACCTTTAACAAGTATTCATCCTAACCTTTGACCTTATAGATAACAAGTTTCTGATGTGACTGTAAATATCTAGTGACCTTTGACCTTACAGATGTCACTGTAAATATTGTGACCTTTGACCTTACATATATCAAATTCTTGATGTCACTGTAAATATTCATCATGACCTTTGACCTTACCTTCCTCAGACATCTGTAATATACTTTTAACTGTATCCAAACATTTATCTTTACCTACAGCAGATTTTGCATGAACCTGAAATCAGATGTAGCCTAATTTTATTATAATCATTTTTAAAATATTGAATAACATAATTCGATATTTTTGGAAATCATTACATTACTCCAGAAATTTGTGATGTAAACATTTTCCTTATTATACTGCACAAACATTATGGAGTATTGATCCTGTGGTATGGTGGCAAACTCCATTACCCACATACAAATTGTATTTTGAGATATATACAAGTTCCTAGACACTGACAAATACTGGTAAACAAGAAAAATGTATTACACACATATTAGAACAGGCAGTTTTAAGAACAACTGAAGTTATTTAAAAAATATCAACATCTCAAATGAACAATAGCATTACAAAAGTCTTAATATTTTACGAATCTAATGGCCAAATCTACAAACCTTCCCAGATTCATCAAAATTTTGAGTTAACGTCCTGCTACAAATGAAATACACAACTCACATAATGATCACATGACCTTACCTCAGCTCTTTTGTAAAGGAGGTGAAATAGGTTAGTGGCTCTGTTACCCAATTCCCGTTCTTCCTTTTGCTTGGCTCCATGCACCATCAATTCCAATAATGGCATTACAAGATCCTATAAATATTAAAAACAGATATTGTTTAAAAACATATTTTATCAAAAGAATTTAATAATTATTTTTGAATTTTATCTTCAAAGTTAACTGGTCTCTCTGGCAGACTGGTCTAAAGTGCTTGCTTTCATATCTCAATATGTTTAACAATTTGGTTTGATAAATCAAGTGCCATGAATTTAGTCAGCCAAGTTTTAAGTGTCATGAATTTCGTCAGTTAAGTTTCAAGTGTCATGAATTTTGTCAGTCAAGTTTTAAGTGTCATGAATTTTGTTGGTCAAGTTATAAGTGTCATGGATTTTGTCAGTAAGTTTCAAGTGTCATGAATTTTGTCGGTTAAGTTTCAAGTGTCATGCATTTGTCAGTCAATTTTCAAGTGTCATGCATTTGTCAGTCAATTTTCAAAAATGAGTAAGCTTCTCTTGGCACCCTTGGATAAACCATCAATATTGTACAGTGAAAATATCTTGACTTTAGCATAAAAAAACCGACTCAATCAGACCAACCAATTAATTTTACAAATTCAATTCAACAAAATATGCCAGTGATCATTTTATCTAGGGATGTATAAGAGAGAAAGGCCATGTCAAAAGTTTGACAGATCAAAATCATGACTAAAAATATAAACCAAATACCCTACCCATCCTGATATTAGACCTATTTTTTTGGTCAGTAACTATAACATCTTCCAAATATCTAAGTACATTTCATGGAAAGCAACTAGACTCTCCCTAGCCTGAACATATTAATATCAGTCGGACTCATACATAAACCACATATATTACCATCTACCAATATATAAGAGCGTTTCTTTTGGTCAGTAACTATGACATTTTCAATATATCTAAGTGCATTTCATGGAAAGTAACTAGACTCTCCCTAGCCTGAACATCTTAATACAAGGATGAAGATTAGCAGGGGCCCAGTAGCATATGGCTACTCAAAATCAGTCTGAGACCCTTAATGTTTACAAATTTTAGCTATTTATCACTATTACAACTTCTTTTCTGAAGTCATTTGTGCCCCTAACTCAAATAGTTTAGCTTAATGCCTGTTAATATCAGTCAAATATGGATGTTTGTCATAAAAATAAACATACCAGTCCTTGTCCAAATTACAATCCCAAAGCAAAGTAAAAACTTTGGAATAGGCAAACTATGTGAAGACATGAACTTCCACTAGGGAAATTAGGCCAGATGTTCCGGTAAAGGTAAGATCAGAAGCTGTTTGTCATTAAATATACCTACCAAAGCTAGATCTGGTGTTGCATGTCCTTTAACCAATGTCTCTACTAAGTCTAAAACCCTGTTTAAAACATAAAAATTGTCAAGATTAAAATTTTAAAATTAAACAAACTTTTTTTTTTATTTGCAATTACACAGCCAAATTTTATTCACATGAATTTACACGAGAAATTAAAATGAATAGAGCTTATATATACGTATGGAATTCACATGAAAAATTTCATTTAAATCTCACATGAAAGAAAATATGTGAATTTTGTGTATAATTTTGATTCATGTTTATTTCACATGGAATTTTTCATGTGCATCTCCTTTCACTGTTGATGCATTATGCAAAGTTTTGCGAATTTCTGATAAATAATCAAAATCCAACATTACAATCCATGTCGAACTCACAATCACAAAGCAAAGTAAGACCTGTTAAACTGACAAGTTAGGTTATAACAAATGACCTTCCACCAGGGAAGTGAGGTCAGGTGCTCTGGAAAGGTGAGCAACACCTGTTTAGCTAGCTACACCCGCCATGTAAGAAATCAAAATTGAAAATGTAAGGAACATGGAACTACGAAATGTATTTGAAATTAAATATATCAAAAATTTTATCTGAGAATTAAACCAGAAAATAATTTCCTTCTGAACTCATTTTTAGATTATGATTCTGTTCTCTATATTCTTACGTCACAGACAGTGACACAATGATACCAACTGTTATTACCTTACCTTAACTTAAAGGCCACAATCTGTTTCAATTGTCCATATTTTTCTTTGCTTTTTGTTTTCTTTAAGTTTCTAAATACAGAGGCCAATGCTTCATCAAATTTGAACATCTCGCTGTCGCTTAAATCATCAGCTTCTTCTGCACTATCTTCATCCTGAAATACAGTTATTAATTTATTTTTAGTAACCTACCACTATGGTAGCTCAGTTGGTTAAGTGCTCACTCTGTATGTGGGAGGTAGTGGGTTTGAACCTCAGCCAGGTCTGACCAAGACCACTAAGGTAGCTCAGTTGGTATAGTGCTTGTTCTGTATGTGGGAGGTCGTGGGTTTGAACCTCAGCCAGGTCTGACCAAGAGCACTAAGGTAGCTCAGTTGGTAAAGTGCTCACTCTGTATGTGGGAGGTCGTGGGTTTGAACCTCAGCCAGGTCTGACCAAGAGCACTAAGGTAGCTCAGTTGGTAAAGTGCTCACTCTGTATGTGGGAGGTCGTGGGTTTAAACCTCAGCCAGGTATGACCAAGACCACCAAGGTAGCTCAGTTGGTAAAGTGTTCGCTCTGTATGTGGGAGGTCGTTGGTTTGAACCTCAGCCAGTTCTGACCAAGACCACTAAGGTAGCTCGGTTGGTAAAGTGTTCGCTCTGTATGTGGTAGGTCGTGGGTTTAAACCTCAGCCAGGTCTGACCAAGACCACTAAGGTAGCTCAGTTGGTAAAGTGTTCGCTCTGTATGAGGGAGGTCGTGGGTTTAAACCTCGGCCAGGCCTGACAAAGACCACTAAGGTAGCTCAGTTGGTAAAGTGCTCACTCTGTATGTGGTAGGTCGTGGGTTTAAACCTCAGCCAGGTCTGACCAAGACCACTAAGGTAGCTCAGTTGGTAAAGTGTTCGCTCTGTATGAGGGAGGTCGTGGGTTTAAACCTCGGCCAGGCCTGACAAAGACCACTAAGGTAGCTCAGTTGGTAAAGTGTGGGAGGTCATGGGTTTGAACCTCGACCGGGTCTGACTAGAAAATAGTTAGTGACTGTTCTTTTGCCAAGCACTCGAAATTTAGAAATGGTTATGGGGTCCTTTGGAAGAGACCTTAAAAACAATATAAATAAAATATTCTTTACTGGACGTTAAAGCTCACTCAATCAATCAATTTATAGTAACCAAATAGATAAACAATTAGCAATCTCATCAAATTTTACCATCTGGGTTTGAATCTTAGATATCTAAGTAGATCCTTGTGTAAGAATATTTGTCTTTTTCTAAACTGACCACCTCTTTAAATTAAAGAGTAAAACTGGTTGTTTGAATGAGGTTTTACATCCCAGTCAACAATGTTTTACCAGCTATAGGTAAAGGGATAGAAATTCTGACCTTTGCAAAGATGGGTTTGATCATGTGCAAAGCCTGCAGTGACATTGGACACCCATTTTTAAGGTCTCTTGCAAAGAAACCCCTGGACTTTCCATTGCCACATCGGTCACTTTCTATTTTCAGGTCTTTGTAAGACCCTTAACAAGACTATTGACAGAGTACGAACTGCGACCTTGAAGCAAACGCTAACAACTGAGCTACTATAGTGATCTAACTTTTACCGTGGCAGTCAGTTTATGAGTAGTGGAGTTTTATAATCAAATATCATATATTAAATTACTATCTTATTAATAAGGAGATTTTATTGTCTTATTATTTGCTAGAATTTTTTTTCAAAATATCTGACCAACTAAAAATTAATTTGGCATGGCCTAACTACCAAATAAATAAAATACCTCTTCCTCTTCAGCAGCAGCATCTCCTAAAGCGTTTTTCACAGATTTCCGAAACTCTTCATCTACATCCTCATCACCTTCTGAATCATCATCACTGGAACTACTTTCATCATCATCCTTGTCATCTTCATCATCAACGTCATCACTGCTTTCATCAACATCACTCATATCTACATCATTATTCACACCATTGCTAAATTCTTCAGACGAAACATTATCCCCATCATCAATGTCTTCATCCGTCATCTAAATATATTTAAAATCAAGGGGAGTTAATAAAAATAAGTACTTTGCAATAACCCAAAACAAGAACATGATATAAGAAACAAAAGAAAACGTAAACAATGCATATAACGGATTAAGCTGAGTGGTGTTTAAAAACCCCAGCAAAATTTCTTTCACCCAAATCCAGTTGGTCATTTATAGGATGGTAGAGGAAACCAGAGTGCTCAGAGAAAACCACTGACCTTGGGTGGAACCAATATCTTAAGGATGTAGCAACAATTTATATAGATTTACACCCCTTTGTTTCAGATTTTAATCCCATAACCCAACCATAAAACTCTTGCTGTAAAAGAATGAGGATTTACCTTCAAAACTCAACTGTCCTTCATCATCTGCATCATCTGATTTCTCTGTCTTAAAAACCTACAAAGATACAAGAAGTGTTTGTGAAACTATACATGAATGACTGTTGATATTATGTATTTTAGGTGAAAGGTCAAGGTCATGAAAGGTCAAAGATTTGTAGTGTTGACACTATCTTACATGCAAAAGGTCAAGGTCATCAGATCAGGCCAAGGATTGTAGTGATGACACTATCTCAGACAAACCAAAATACAGTGGAAAAATGAAAGACTTTCTTTAATTAAGAGACCAGTGAAAGTACTCTATGGACATTTGATCCGCTAATTAAAAATATCAGCCGATAATATGTTATAACTGCATTTTAAAAGAAATTGTTCATGATTTTACAGGTCTTGTGCCTCTAACACAGAAAGAAAGTACCTTATGGGTCATTTGATCTGGGAATTAAAAGTATCAGCACATCTATAAAATTGTATGTTACAACTGCATTTGTAAAGATATTGTTCATGATGTTTAATTTAGGAGGTTTTGGGCCTCTAAACTAATGAATATTTATACCTGGACAATACTGTCATGTAAACAGGTACTACTGTATATAACTCACATTTATTATGAGTCCTAGTGCTTCTGGTGTCACATGACTAGTCAGGTACCCAAACACACTCTTTGCTGTTATCCTAGCTAGACTGGATCCCTGTGACATCATACTTAATAGAAGTTCTGTAATAACTGCTATCCATTCTGGTTCTAAATAATTAATAAAGAAGGTTGTGTAAAATATGGGTGGACATGGCTGGATGGTACTGTCACTGGCTTTCAAAAGTCAAGGGATGCTGGTTGGAATCTCGTTCGGGACTTGGAAATTATTTGAGGTGACAGAGAAAATATGTCAGGGATTTGAACCATATCAGATTATGTTAACCCAATGGCTTACCATCTCCATTGTGATAGATTCTTTCTTTCTTTACACTCTGAAAGGATCTTTCTTTATTTTGATTACACATGTGGTGGGTGTTAACGTGTTACTAGCTAAACAAACAAACAAACATTTAAGTCCAAGTAAGGTCAAATCACTAAAAAGCAAAGTTAAAACTTTGAAAAGTGGCAATTTTAGCTGAACATATGAGTTGCCATGAAATATAGAGTATGTGAACTTCCATGAGAGAAGAGAGGCCAGCTGTGTAGGGGTGCTAAGAAATAATGAAATAATTTTTGTTAAAATATGAAGCAAACAGATATTAAAACACTGGTATTAAGGTTGAGGTAGTCCTGATATAGATTCGGACCGTAAAACAGGTTGTACTGCAACATAAAATTTTATGTTTCTGGATTAAGTTGGCTCCATAAATGCCAGGGGAATAATAAAACTTGTTAAAGTACAGTGAAAACTTGAATGATTGCCAAAATTTGTAAAAAATTAGGCATTTTAAAGGGGTAAGTTGAAAAATTGGAGAGGATTGATTATAAAACAATATATAGAAGAAAAATTATTTTGGGATTTAAAAATAGGGTGGCAATTTAATGAAGGTAGAAATTTCAGGACTAAATGTAGTGTGGCAATAAAGCAAGTTGGCAGTTATAAGACTTAAAATAAGTGTGGCAATTAATGAAGGTAGAAATTTCAGAGTTAAATATAGTGTGGCAATAAAAGCAAGTCGGCAATTATAGGACTTAAAATATGTGTGGCAATTAATGAAAGTACAAATTTCAGAATTAAATAGAGTGTGGCAATAAAGCAAATCGGCAATATTAAGACTTAAAATTAGTGTGGCAATTAAAGAAGGTAGAAATTTCAGAGTTAAATATAATGTGTCAATAAAGCAAGTCTGAAATTATAGGACTTAAAAATTAGTGTGGCAATTGATGGAGGTAGAAAATTCGGAGTTAATTATAGTCTGGCAATAGAACAATATGACAATTATAAGACTTAAGAATTAGTGTGGCAATTAATGAAGGTAGAAATTTCTGAGTTAAATGTAGTGTGTCAATAAAGCAAGTCAGCAATTATAGGACTAAAAATATGTGTGGCAATTAATGAAGGTAGAAATTTCGGAACTAAATATAGTGTGGCAATAAAAGCAAGTTGGCAATTATAAGACTTAGAATATGTATGGCAATTAAATGTAGTGTGGCAATAAAGCAAGGTGACAGGGTGTTATGAGATGACCCCTCAATAGACAATTGTATGAGTCTGACCTCTGACCTTGTAACCAGAGGGGGCTTTTGTTCTACACGTTATTCATTGATTTCTGTAACATGTGCTTTTGACAGCAGTTAGTCTGCAGCCTCCCACATAAATGGTTGTACCTCGAGTCAAGTTGTCTTATTTATTTCTTTATGAAAGTGTGAGTTCATAACACAGGGTAATCAGAAGGAATTCAATGGGGTTTTATTCTATATGTCTTAAGGTAGTTCCATACTTTACAAATCGCCTGAAAACACATATTGAGATTTTGATATGTTGTACATGGGCATAAACCATTCAACATGCCAAAATTTCAGGGCAGGTATTCGACTTGCTTAAGAAGTTCTGAAGCGCCACCTGGTGGCCATTTTCACGACATAAATGATCAAAGTATAACTACTGTTATCAATAAATAAGCTTTAATAATTTTTTGTCATGCTTGGAAACCCAAAGTCTCTTGCATTTAAATTAACGATTATGTCATGAAGATCATTTGGACCAATGGAATTTTACTTCCGATCATGTGGTATTTTTCTACAGCGCCACCTATCAAGAGAGAACATTAAATTTCCGGAAAACTAAAAGTAACATCCTTTCGTTAATTTTCAGATTTTTAAAAAACTAAGTCGAATACGACCCCTGATTTTCACATATATTGCACATGAATATATAAGTTTGATTTTTGGAAACATAAAATAGGGGGTCGTCAAGCTACTTTTTTCATAAAATTGCATCAAAATCCTGAAACAAGAAACAAACCTCATTTCTTACGTCAGAAGTTACCAATAATGTCCTAGGATACTATTATGAACTCAATTTTTTTCGTTTGGTATTAACAAATAAACAAAAACACTGATTGTGAGCTATTTGGCTGTGCAAAACAAAACCAACTTAAATTTTATATGGTCTGTCACCCATAGAAACCCATAGCAACCATTACCCAACACAGATCAGTTAAAGTGGAAAGGGATTCGTATACATTGATGAAGCGTTCTAGGCCGCTGAATGAAACACAAGTACAAGAGCATAGTCAAACTGCTAAAATTTGACACCCAGAAAAATTATCATACAGTATGTTTATTGAAGAATCGTCAGTTTGTGTCCTACTTTTTGTATTTAAAATCACAGAAAAAACAAATAAAAAGCGGCATTTAAAATACCGTCTTCAAAATTTAAACAATGTACTCAAATCTTTTAATTATTGAGAATAGTACTCTCAACAGAGTAAATGTACCTAATTTCCGTTTATATACAATATACCGGTACATTTTCTTCTTTAAAAATAGTGCACAGAATTGATATTGTGAATTGCAATCTTTTGTGAATGCAGAAAATTATTCTACTGAATGATATCATAACAGCGTTCCCGCCATAATTCTGTAGGCGCCGAAGTCCACACATTCGTGACGTCATAGATAAAAAAGACGTCAAATCTGACATTTCGAATGTACGCACAAAACGACGACGTCACCATGGTATGGAACTACCTTAAGACCTAGGAATAAGTAGAAAAATTCAATTCCTAGGAATAAGTAGAAAAATTCAATTCCATACTCCAAACCTTACCATCTTCTTCTTGGGACTTTTTAGATTTCCTCCCTTTGGTTGCTATTGGAAATGCTTTCAGATAACAAATTTGTATATCCTGAAAAATTAAACGAGAAAAATATTGGAAGTACATTTCGCATCAGGTATGAATATAAATTGTTACAGGTCTTTTTGGTTCTTACACATATGGATCTGTTCATAAAGGGGTGGGGGTGGGGCTGGGCTCGGTGGCTTAGTTGTCTAAAGCACACAATTAAACATCACAGTTCCTTTTATTGTCTAAGTTCAAATCCCATTCTGGACAGATCCTAGTTTGAAATAGTTTGTCAGTTCCCTGCTTAAAGTCGGTGATTTCCACCATCCGTGAAATAACTGCTTTGATATCAGTGAAAGAACCATTACTGGGGTAAAAAGCTCCATTACAACTCTCCTCCCTGTCCGTAAAGCCAATGAAGTCATACTAAAAGAGAAAGGTTCCTGTTTTATACCCAGATAAATTGTTCAAATCTATTCTGAGAAAATTTATTTTATATATGAATTTGCCAAGGAGAGTCTTTGCAAAATTACACATTCATAAATTTTCACAATAAAAAAGTAACCTACAGTATTGCAAGGATACTTGCAAGTTTTTAATTTATCATCCTATGAATGCTATGGACAATGGACAATGCATGACAGATGGCAGACAGGGAACTAATCCCAATAGCACATCTGAGCCCAAGGCTCAGGTGAACTAAGAATTTGTCAAAATTATGACTTCTGTTAATGCAAATGTGGCTATGGATACATCTTATCCTAATCACTATCACTCTATTATAAGCTAAATTTATTAAAAGGGACCAGTTAAAAATCTTTCTAGTATTTCTACATCTGGCTTATCCATGTTATAACATTTTAAATTATTTCATAAAATAACTTTTAAAATAACAATCATTATGTATAGTTAAACAACATTGACCTGTCTGCCTGACCTTTAATATAAATATTTATCATGGACCACTACATTTAGTTAAAGGGGCACATGTTTTTATTTCAATTAAAAAAATGGAAAGAGTAAACACTTCCACTGTGTTTTTATTAATTGAGAGAATTTTAACTACTCATGTATTGGGTAGATCATCATATATGAATATTCCTGATAAAAGGTCAAGTGGACAGGTCAATGTTGTTACTCTGTATTATCAATCATTATCATCAGTATAATGTTTAAGTAAATTTCTGATTAGAGAAATTTAACTTTGAACTTTGACCTTGAACCTTGACCTTATTAAAATCATGATAAACAAAATAATATATTATAATGGTGATATCAAATAAAATATTAGATTAATGTCACTGGTGTGTGTGTGTTGTGTGTGTGTGTGTGTGTTGGTGTGTGTGTGTGTGTGTGTGTGTGTGGTGTGTGTGTGTGTGAGAGAGAGAGAGAGAGAGATTTACCATTATGAGAGATATCATGTTCCCATATTGGCAAAGTTGGTATCTATTGTTCCTCCATGTGGAGAGTTAAATATGAGAGAGAGATTGATTTACCATTTAACTGTATAAGAAGGCTCATGTTGACAAAATTGGTATCCATGGTTCCTCATGTGGAGAGTTTGATATAAGAGAATGAGAGAGAGAGAGAGAGAGAGAGAGAGATTTATACACTACCTGTAAGACTGTAATTGAATTACTGGCATCAAAAAACAGTTGTAGCATATGAAATATTGTTAGCAATTCAAATGCTCTACAAAGGTTTACATCTCCAGATTCAGAAGTAGTTTGGCAACTAGTAATCTGAAATAACACAACATATAATAATGGTTTCTTGTATAAAATATAAAATGTTAAATATTTTCATTTCTGATGTTTTATTGTATTAAACATGTTTCAGTCACTCATTCTGATTACTTTAATATGGCAGGTATCAAATTTCGCTGCTAACATCTGAGTTTCATGTCGGGAATACGTGTATTCCCGTCCACAATCCAGGTGCATATTTGATTTTATGTCCACTTCGTGGCAGCTATATAGTTATCTACCTTTCTTTAGGGTTCTTGTTTTTGTGATCGTTTCTCAATGTTCCATAGTCATTGTAAACGGTTGAAAAGGAATTTTTAGTTGAGCCTTGTCAGTCAGTGTTTAATGGGAAATTCAATGGAACCATGTAAGTTAAAGCGAAGTTTCTTAAAGACTATTTTTTGTAAACGGTTGATAAGAAACTTTAATAACTAGTAAGCCTGTTTAACAGAATTTTCAATGGAACCTTGCAAATTACGCATAAGTTAACGATTTACTTTATTGCATCTAATATGGCATGCTTTAGAGCAAATTAACGCGAAATTACACTTTTAAGAAATTAAATCTTTCGCGATAAAAAAGTAATCTACAGTATACACTTGATTTCATGGAGTGGCTGTTCCAATGATTGGAAATGCATGCCATACACTATAGTGTTTTTAACTTATTTTAGGATTAAAAACAAAAAGAAAGTTTTCACAAATGCGAAATGTAAATATAACCATTGAGCTACCTAGAAATGACATTTAAAGTGCTAAGACTTCCATAGCTGTGCAAAGCAAACTTATCATAATATGCAAGCACACATTATTCTGTTAACTTGGAATGACAGTGGAAGTTATAGCTCCATAAATGTCATTTCTAAACAATTCAATAGTTAAACAAGAACTGTCTCTTGAGAGCCAAATACCCCCGCATCCAACATCTAAAGTTTTCCTGGGACCTTTACCTTTCTGATATGACCTTGGTTCAAGGTCATGACACACCTTTAGACAATGAAGATCATTCATGTGAAGTTTCATGAGAGTCGTTCAAAGCATTGATGCGATACGGCCGGGACACAATTTTACACGGACAGAAGGACAGATGGACAGACAGACAGACAGATATGGTGACATATAGTCGGCTCGGCCACTATACCTCTCCAGACAACACTGTAGGAGAACAGTTCCCTCGAAAGAGGTCCATAATAGAATAGTGGGATGTTACAGTTCACTTCGAATAGACATGAAATTATAAATTGATAGTGCGCAGCCAGTACAGGGTATAAGTGTTTAATTCTATTCAAAGTCAAAGCCTAGACTGAAAAAAATCATGTTGATAGAGTGCATTTATGTGTGGGATGTTGGCATTCACACATTCTAGTGTAATATACATAATACATTGTGTATTACTATGGGGACCTCACTAGACACAACAACGTAGTGCTCCATTCAGTGTGGGAGTTGGCATTCACACATTCTAGTTGTAATATACATAATACATTGTGTATTACTATGGGGACCTCACTAGACACAACAACGTAGTGCTCCATTCATGTGTGGGATGTTGGCATTCACACATTCTAGTGTAATATACATAATACATTGTGTATTACTATGGGGACCTCACTAGACACAACAACGTAGTGCTCCATTCATGTGTGGGATGTTGGCATTCACACGCTCTAGTGTAATATACATAGTACATTGTGTATACTATGGGGACCTCACTAGACACAACAACGTAGTGCTCCATTCATGTGTGGGATGTTGGCATTCACACGCTCTAGTGTAATATACATAGTACATTGTGTATTACTATGGGGACCTCACTAGACAAAGACGAAGAGTGCTCCATTCATGTGTGGGATGTTGGCATTCACACGCTCTAGTGTAATATACATAGTACATTGTGTATTACTATGGGGACCTCACTAGACACAACGAGTAGTGCTCCATTCATGTGTGGGATGTGGCATTCACATCTAGTGTAATATACATAGTACATTGTGTATACTATGGGGACCTCACTAGACACAACGACGAAGAGCGCTCCATTCATGTGTGGGATGTTGGCATTCACACGCTCTAGTGTAATATACATAGTACATTGTGTATTACTATGGGGACCTCACTAGACACAACGACGAAGAGTGCTCCATTCATGTGTGGGATGTTGGCATTCACACTCTAGTGTAATATACATAGTACATTGTGTATTACTATGGGGACCTCACTAGACACAACGACGAAGAGTGCTCCATTCATGTGTGGGATGTTGGCATTCACACGTTCTAGTGTACTATACATAGTACATTGTGTATTACTATGGGGACCTCACTAGACACAACGACGAAGAGTGCTCCATTCATGTGTGGGATGTTGGCATTCACACGCTCTAGTGTACTATACATAGTACATTGTGTATTACTATGGGGACCTCACTAGACACAACGACGAAAGAGTGCTCCATTCATGTGTGGGATGTTGGCATTCACACGCTCTAGTGTAATATACATAGTACATAGTGTATTACTATGGGGACCTCACTAGACACAATGACGAAAAGTGCTCCATTCATGTGTGGGATGTTGGCATTCACACGCTCTAGTGTACTATACATAGTACATTGTGTATTACTATGGGGACCTCACTAGACACAACAACGTAGTGCTCCATTCATGTGTGGGATGTTGGCATTCACACGCTCTAGTGTAATATACATAGTACATTGTGTATTACTATGGGGACCTCACTAGACACAACAACGTAGTGCTCCATTCATGTGTGGGATGTTGGCATTCACACGCTCTAGTGTAATATACATAGTACATTGTGTATTACTATGGGGACATCACTAGACACAAAGACGAAGAGTGCTCCATTCATGTGTGGGATGTTGGCATTCACACGCTCTAGTGTACTATACATAGTACATTGTGTATTACTATGGGGACCTCACTAGACACAACGACGTAGTGCTCCATTCATGTGTGGGATGTTGGCATTCACACATTCTAGTGTAATATACATAGTACATTGTGTATTACTATGGGGACCTCACTAGACACAACGACGAAGAGTGCTCCATTCATGTGTGGGATGTTGGCATTCACACGCTCTAGTGTAATATACATAGTACATTGTGTATTACTATGGGGACCTCACTAGACACAATGACGTAGTGCTCCATTCATGTGTGGGATGTTGGCATTCACACATTCTAGTGTAATATACATAGTACATTGTGTATTACTATGGGGACCTCACTAGACACAACGACGAAGAGTGCTCCATTCATGTGTGGGATGTTGGCATTCACACGCTCTAGTGTACTATACATAGTACATTGTGTATTACTATGGGGACCTCACTAGACACAACGACGAAGAGTGCTCCATTCATGTGTGGGATGTTGGCATTCACACGCTCTAGTGTACTATACATAGTACATTGTGTATTACTATGGGGACCTCACTAGACACAACGACGAAGAGTGCTCCATTCATGTGTGGGATGTTGGCATTCACACGCTCTAGTGTAATATACATAGTACATTGTGTATTATTATGGGGACCTCACTAGACACAACGACGAAGAGTGCTCTATTCATGTGTGGGATGTTGGCATTCACACGCTCTAGTGTAATATACATAGTACATTGTGTATTATTATGTGGACCTCACTAGACACAACAACGTAGTGCTCCATTCATGTGTGGGATGTTGGCATTCACACATTCTAGTGTAATATACATAGTACATTGTGTATTACTATGGTGACCACACTAGACACAACGACGAAGAGTGCTCCATTCATGTGTGGGATGTTGGCATTCACACGCTCTAGTGTAATATACATAGTACATTGTGTATTACTATGGGGACCTCACTAGACACAATGACGAAAAGTGCTCCATTCATGTGTGGGATGTTGGCATTCACACGCTCTAGTGTACTATACATAGTACATTGTGTATTACTATGGGGACCTCACTAGACACAACAACGTAGTGCTCCATTCATGTGTGGGATGTTGGCATTCACACGCTCTAGTGTAATATACATAGTACATTGTGTATTACTATGGGGACCTCACTAGACACAAAGACGTAGTGCTCCATTCATGTTCTGTGTACATACTATTACTATGCTGACCTCACCAGACAAAACAACATTGGACATTAAATTCTTACCTTGTTATGTATATCATTCACAAGTTCTGATGTTGTATTCCAGGATTCTAAAACCTAAAAATCAAAAAGAGTATTCATATTCATTATAAAGAAATACAGTAATACCTGTATATAAGGACCAACTTTAGTAATTTTTGTAATACCCATTTATAAAGACCACATATGGGACCAAGGACCAACTTAAGTAATTTATATAACACCCATTTATAAAGATCGCATATGGGATCAAGGACCAACTTAAGTTATTTTTATAACACCCATTTATAAAGATCGCATATGGGATCAAGGACCAACTTAAGTTATTTTATAACACCCATTTATAAAGATCGCATATGGGATCAAGGACCAACTTAAGTAATTTTTTAATACCCATTTATAAAGATCGCATATGGGATCAAGGACCAACTTAAGTTATTTTTATAATACCCATTTATAAAGATCGCATATGGGATCAAGGACCAACTTAAGTAATTTTTTTAATACCCATTTATAAAGATCGCATATGGGATCAAGGACCAACTTTAGTAATTTTTGTAATACTCATTTATAAAGACCGCATATGGGATCTAAAAATATTAATTTTATAGACAGGACTTTGTAGACAGGTAGTCTTTATATGGATGTTTTTTGGAAAGGACTTTGTAGACAGGTGTTGCTTATATGGAGGTTTTTTGGACAGGTCTTTGTAGACAGGTGGTCTTTATATGGAGGGTTTTTTGGACAGGACTTTGTAGACAGGTGGTCTTTTTATGGAGGTTTTTGGACAGGACTTTGTAGACAGGTGGTCCTTATATGGACGTTTTTTTTACAGGAGGTCTTTTGGACAGGATTTTGTAGACAGGTGGTCTTTATATGGAGGTTTTTTGGACATGTCTTTGTAGACAGGTGATCGTTATATGGAGGTTTTGGACAGGTCTTTGTAGACAGGTGGTCTTTATATGGAGATTTTTTGGACAGGTCTTTTTAGAGAGGTGGTCTTTATATGGAGGTTTTTTGGACAGGTCTTTGTAGACAGGTGGTCTTTATATGGAGGTTTTTTGACAGGACTTTGTAGACAGGTGGTCTTAATATGGAGGTTTTTTGGACAGGACTTTGTAGACAGGTGGTCCTTATATGGAGGTTTTTTGGACAGGACTTTGTAGACAGGTGGTCTTTATATGGATTTTTTTGGACAGGTCTTTGTAGACAGGTGGTCTTTAAATGGAGGTTTTTTGGACATGACATTATAGACAGGTAGTCTTTATATGGAGGTTTTTTGACAGGTCTTTGTACACAGGTGGTCTTTATATGGAGGTTTTTAGCCAGGTCTTTTTAGACAGGTGGTCTTTAAATGGAGGTTTTTCGATGAAAATTGAAGCAAAGAGGCCATTCATCAGTGGTCTAAATGGACAGGTGATATTAAATTAAACAAGAGGCCGATGGGCCTTAACGCTCACCTGAGGAAGAGTACATATCTTATGCAGAGGTTCAATGGTCAATGACATTAATAAAAGAGAATATAAAAAATTTCAGCAGTAAGGGCCAATAATATGCAAGTATTTTTGCAAATTAATTATAATTATTATATAAGTATGCTATATATAACATATTTAAAGTCTAGCTACAATATATTATTTATAAACAGCTAAAACATCTGTATATTAAAATGTGCATTAAGCCAATACCTACTGCTATTTTTAGTAACAGCGGCCATTTTGTTGGGCGTTGCCAAACCCCGAACACAATTTTGAAAGGCTGTTACCTAGGCATGATAATCACCAAGTTTCATCAAATATGGCCCAGTAGTTTTGGAGGAGAAGATTAAAATGTAAAGTTTACACACGACACACGACGCACGACGGACGACGGACGACGGACGGTGATAGATTGCAATAGCTCATCTGAGCCTTTGGCTCAGGTGAGCTAAAAACTGTAAACCAACTTTTATTTGCCTCAATTTCCTTACCAAATAGTGGCTATCACGATATGACCAACAGGTATATTTTTTGTATAAATTACATATTATAGCAGTGTTTATTTTATAGCATTAGACGGCTATTTTAAGAAACAAGTTTGCAACCATTAACATTCATGATCATTTTGTTCTCAGGAAACACATGAAAGTTGATCATACTTGAATAAAAGTTGGTTTACAGCGAGTTTTCTGTACCGTATAATATTTAGCCATTAGTCTGTCTACCCTTTTAATGGTTACCGTAGATATTATAACAATATTAAATCCTAAAATCAAACAAATGTAGATTTTTGCAACAAAATATTCTTTTCTGTGACATTTTCCTGTTTCCTTTGAATAACCGTATTTTAATTCACTTCTGTGACACGTTCCTGGTTTATTTGTAGACACAAATTATCGACATGAAATTCATTTCTCATGGTTTTTTGACATGTTTCTGGGGTTTTTAGGTTTTGTTTTTGTATTCTTTTTTTTGTCAAAACATTGCAGACACAAAATATTAACCAGGAATTAATTTCTTATGTTTTGTCACATGTTCCTGTTACCTTTGGTTAGACATTATACATTATATCACCTGTCCACCCTTTTAAAGGCTATACATAATAACAAAAGTATATCCTAAAATCAAACAAATGTAGATTTTTGCAACAAAATATTCTTTTCTGTGACATTTTCCTGTTTCCTTTGAATAACCATAATTTTATTCACTTCTGTGACATGTTCCTGGTTTATTTGCAGACACAAATTATCAACATGGAATTCATTTCTCATGTTTCTTTGACATATTCCTTGGGTTTTTTTTTTTTTTTTGGTCAAAACATTGCAGACACAAATTATCAACATGGAATTCAATTCTTATGTTTCTTTGACATATTCCTTGGTTTTTTTTTTTTTTTGTTTTGTTTTTTTTTATTTTTGGTCAAAACATTGCAGACACAAAATATCAACCAGGAATTAATTTATGCTGTTTTTGTCACATGTTCCTGTTTCCTTCGGTTAGACATTATACTACTATAATATTTACTCATTTCTTAAAGTTTCAAATTTAAAAATAAGTAGGATAATAAAAGCCCCTAAAAAGTACATGAAAAATTTGTATGCTACAGTTTTTGGCTACAAGATGTTGGTTCTTATGGTTTTCTCCCACCTTAAGTGATTGCACATGATAAATCTGAGCAAATATTCATTAACCATATCCTTGTTTATATCTAGCACCTATTTAAATTCAGGAGGTTTATCATCAGTGAAATCTTTTATTCACCACACCCCCTTGATATCATAGTTTATATCAACTGCCTGTATGAATTCAGGAGTTCAAGGATTATAATGTTTTTAACCACATACCTGGATATAATTGTTTATCTCTAGTACCATTCTGTGAGTTTCATTACTGTAAAAGCTTATTAACCACATACCTGTATATAACTTTATATCAATTGCCTGTCTAAAGTCAGGAGTTTGATCAAGTTTATTAACCACATCCCTGGATATCATTGCTTATATCCAGTACCTGTCCTACGTCGGGAGTGTTATGATTATAAAGTTTATTAACCACATCCCTGGATATCACTGCTTATACCTAGTACCTGTGTGAAGTAGTGAGTTTAATTATTATAAACTTTAATTACCACATCCCTAAATATCACTGTTATTATCCATTGCCTGTCTTAAGTCAGGAGTTTTATAAAGTTTATAAACCACCTCCCTGGATATCATTGTTTATACCTAGTACATGTGTAAAGTAGTGAGTTTTATGATCATTAAAGGTCACCGGTCACCAAAAACCGAATTTTTTTTAGTACTATTTTCCGAAAGATTACATCATAAAAAGTCGATTTAGCCACAAATAACATTTTTTAATCATTTCTGTCCTTTTTACAGCGTAAATTAAAGCCCTGAAACTGTTGAAAATCTGTATTATCTCCCTTTGGTAGTAAAAGGGCACAAAACCGGAAGTGACGCAGAAGGTGTTATCCAAGCTATTTAGGAAATGAAGCTTGTATAGTGAACTGCATTTATTACCCAGAATAATCGGAAATAACTTCTAGTGTTTTTATATATTTATTTTTTTTTTTTAGCATTGGGTATTTCAGTTTCCTTCAGCAGAAAAAAATTAATAAAAATAAATATAAGAAAAAAAACTATATTTGTGGTTGCTCTAAGTATGATATACTATTAACTAATATTTTTACAAAACATAATTTTACATTTCTTTTGAAATTTATTTATTTATTTATTTATTTATTTATTTCTATTTATCACAACAAATAATAAAAGAACCCACATTTCCGTTTTTTATTTAAAATATTGTTCATATTAATTTTCATTAATATCTAATATGATTTTAATTATCTTTACTTATCTCTGATTAATTAATTACGTTATTTATTTATTTATTTTTATCTATTTATCATTTATCATAAGGAAAATAATCTTGATTCATATTTGTTTTAGAAATTGTCCAACTTTTAATTCCTTTTTAGATATAATCAAATATTATTATTATTATTATTATTATTATTATTATTATTATATTATTATTATTACTATTATTATTATTTACCCATGTAATGAATAAAAAAAACACATTTTCGGGTAGAACTGGGTCCAAGACCTGTAGTTTTTTGTAAAACGAAAATATCAAAATAAAGGTTTAAAAAATAATTTGTTATTGTCTCTCAAATAAATATTTCACCCCAGTATTACTTTACTTAAATATGAAAACTATTTCAATTCAATAGCTTCCTATTCCTTATTTGCAGTAAGTTGAATAATAATAATAATAATAATAATCATTATTGTTTCCATGGTAAAATAAAAAAAATAATTCATATAATAACTTTATTATGCTTAATTTTAATGGGATGAAAAAAAGTCATCAAAATGTGATACCAGTGGGATTATGCTCGACTAACTAAGGACTCAAAACTCGAGTGAAACTTTCTTTCTTTTATTCATAATAAATTTATATCGTCCAAAGTGTGATTTACACCCCTCACATACCAGTAATTAAGAGATTATCAATATGCTACAGTACACTGGGAAACATCCTGTTTAGAAGTAGACATCTACCACCTTTAATCAACAGAGTTTACCTTACAATATGCAACATTAATTGACACGTGCGTATATCTATATGATATACCCGGTAAATGTTATTTGTCATTTTTGATGGATTCTGAAAATCGAATAAGTTAAAGTCAAATTAGATTTGTTAATTTGAACAAGACATACACGTCTTTGTTTGAATGTGTGAACTGATTGAATTACAGAATTAAATTAATTTTGAAAATAAAAATTGTTTAAAATCTACTTATTAGACTGAATTCATTCATAATAATTAGAATTGTCTTAAATGATTATACCACTCATATTTTCCTGACTTATCTCGTAATATTGAATCTGAATACATTCAAAACAACTAGAAAGCTGCATGAAGGACTTGGGTAAATTTGTTCTGAAATTTGTGGAAAAAACATGTTCATCGGTCATTGTGATTTTATTATCTCCAAACTTCACAAAATATATCATTTTGAATTGAAATCAAACTTTAAAACCCTTCAAAACGCCACACAAACCCATATGTAATATATGGATACATATATAGGTAATGTGTCTTTCCTCAGCAGCTTAACACCATGTACGTCATCAATTAGGCCGCCGGAAAGTTACGAGCGGCGTCGGAAACTACCAAGTATTAGCAGTTCGTTCAGGTAAGGTTTTAGTGTATTACAGGTAAATGTAAGGTGTGGGAAACCGTCAGACACATCAATATTGACTATTCTACCTAATTGAATGCAAAATACAAAATTGATAAATTTGGTGACCGGTGACCTTTAAGTTAATTAATCACATCCCTGGATATCATTGTTTATACCTAGTACCTGTGTGAAGTAGTGAGTTTTATGATCATTAAGTTCATTAACCATATCCCTGGATATCATCGTTTATACCTAGTACCTGTGTGAAGTAGTGCGTTTTATGATCATTAAGTTTATTAACCACATCCCTGGATATCATTGTTCATACCTAGTACCTGTATGAAGTCAGGAATAATATGATTAAAACCACATTCCTAGATATCATATATTTTATCTAGTGCTTGTCTAAGTCCTTAGTTCAATTATTCTAAAATTTATTTTCCACATCGCTAAATATCACATGTTTATATTTAGTGACTGTCTGAAGTCAGAAGATTTGATTACTATGTTTATTAACCACATCCCTGGATATCATTGTTTATATCTAGTACCTTTCTAAAGTCATGCACTTTAGGACTATTAAGTTTATTAACCACATCCCAGGACATTATTGTTTATATCTAGTGCCTGTCTAAAGTCATGTGCTTAAGGTCTATTAAGTTTAATAACCACATCCCTGGTAATCGTTATTTATATCTAGTGACTATAGAAGTCTGTCATACATGTCTTACTCTGTGTTCTGTGTTTAGGTTTGTGTTGCTCTTGTTATAATAGTATTTCTAGGTCACCTTATATAATTTTGATAAATAAATTTTAATGTAACTGATTACAGAAAATAGAACATGTATACAGGTTATCAATTATAACACATACACTATATAGCGGGGTAGTAAGGCTGAACTTTATACTGGGGCTGACATGATTACATGAAGTTAACAGATATACTTTATAGGTAGAGCAACAGGAACCTCAATTGATAAACACTGACAAAGTATAAACAAAGATTTTAAGAATATGATGGCGGATTCTGAATAAAAAAGTAAGTCAGAAGATTTTAGGAATATGATGGCGGATTCTGAATAAAAAAGTAAGTCAGAATTTATTAACAATTGCTTTTATATCGTTACACATTATAATCCTTTTAATTTTTTGAAAATCACTCGATGAGACACAATACAATCTCCAAATGAGACACAATACAATCACCTAATGAGTCACTATATAATCACCTAATGAGACACCATACAATCACTTAATAAGACACAATAAAATCACATATTTAGACAAAATACAATCACCTAATGAGACACCATACAATCACCTAATGAGACACGAAACAATCACCTAATGAGACACAATACAATCACCTAATGAGACACGAAACAATCACCTAATGAGACACAATACAATCGCATAATTAGACACAATACAATCACCTTATGAGACACAATACAATCACCTAATGAGACACAATACATTCACCTAATGAGACACAATACAATCGCATAATTAGAAACAATACAATCACCTAATGATACACAATACAATCACCTAATGAGACACAATACAATCGCATAATTAGACACAATACAATCGCATAATTAGACACAATTTAATCACCTAATGATACACAATTCAATCACCTTATGAGACACAATACAATCACCTAATGTGACACAATACAATCACCTTATGAGACACAATACAATCACCTTATGAGACACAATACAATCACCTTATGAGACACAATACAATCAACTAATGAGACGCAATTCAATCACCTAATGCTACACAATTCAATCACCTAATGCGACACAATTCAATCACCTAATGAGACACCATACAATCACCTAATGCGACACAATTCAATCACCTAATGAGACACCATACAATCACCTAATGTGATACAATACAATCAACTAATGAGACGCAATTCAATCACCTAATGCGACACAATACAATCAACTAATAAGACACAATACAATCAACTAATGAGACACAATGCAATCACCTAATGAGACACACTGCAATCACCTAATGAGACACAATACAATCACCTAATGAGTCCCAATACAATCATCAAATGAGACACAATACAATCAACTAATAAGACACAATACAATCAACTAATGAGACACAATGCAATCACCTAATGAGACACAATACAATCACCCAATGAAACACAATACAATCACCTAATGAGTCCCAATACAATCATCAAATGAGACACAATACAATCACCTAATGAGACACAATACAATCACCTCATGTGAAACAATACAATCACCTAATGAGGCACAATACAATCACCTAATGAGACACAATACAATCATCTAATGAGACACAATACAATTACCTAATGAGTCACAATACAATCACCTAATGAGACACAATACAATCACCCAATTAGACACAATACAATCAAGGAATGAGACACAATTCAATCATGGAATGAGACACAATTCAATCATGGAATGAAACACAATACAATTATCTAATTACACACAATTTATTCACTTAATGAGACAAAGTACCTAACTACAATGAGACAAAATACAATCACCTAATGAGACACAATACAATCATCTAATAAAAAACAATACAATCATCTAATCAGACAAAATACAATCACTTTATGAGACACACTACAATCATCTAATGAGACACAATACAATCTCCTAATGATACACCTTACAATCACCTAATGAGACACAATACAATCATTGTATGAGACACAATACAATCGCCTAATGAGACACAATACAATCAACCAATTAGACTCAATACAACCACATAATTAGAGACAATATAATCACCTAATGAGACACAATACAATCACCTAATGAGACACAATACAATCACCTAATGAGACACATTACATTCACCTAATAAAACACATTACAATCACCTAATACGAAACAATACAATCACCTAATGAGGCACAATACAATCACCTAATGAGACACAATACAATCACCCAATGGGACACAATACAATAATCTAATGTGAAACAATACAATCACCTAATGAGACACAATACAATTACCTAATAAGACACAATACAATCATCTAATGTGAAACAATACAATCACCTTATGTGAAACAATACAGTCACCTAATGAGACACAATACAATCATCTAATGAGACACAATACATTCATCTAATGTGAAACAATACAATCACCTAATGAGACACAATACAATTACCTAATGAGACACAATACAGTCATCTAATGTGAAACAATACAATCACCTTATGTGAAACAATACAATCATCTAATGAGACACAATACAAGCATCAAATGAGACACAATACAACCATCTAATGAGACACAATTCAATCACCTAATGAGACACAATACAATTACCTATTGTGAAACAATACAATCACCTAATGAGACACAATACAATCACCTAATGAGACACAATACAACCATCTAATGAGACACAATTCAATCACGTAATGAGACACAATACAATTACCTATTGTGAAACAATACAATCACCTAATGAGACACAATACAATCACCTAATGAGACACAATACAAACACCTAATGAGACACAATTCAATAACATAATGAGACACAATGCAATCATCTAATGAGACACAATACAACCATCTAATGAGACACAATTTAATTACCTAATGAGACACAATACAATCACCTAATGTGAAACAATACAATCACCTAATGAGACACAATACAATCACCTAATGAGACACAATACAATCATCTAATAAGACACAATACAATCATCTAATGTGAAACAAAACAATCACACAATTAGACACAATACAATCACATAAATAGACACAATACAATCATCTTATGAGACACAATACAATCATCTAATGCGATAAAATAGAATCACCTAATGAGACACAATACAATCATCTAATGAGACACAATACGATCACATGAGACACAATACAATCACCTAATGAGACACAATAAAATCACACAATTAGACACAATACAATCACATAAATAGACACAATACAATCACATAAATAGACACAATACAATCACCTAATGCGATACAATATAATTAACCAAATGAGACAAAATACAATCACCTAATGAGACAAAATACCATCACCTAATGAGACAAAATACAGTCATCTAATGTAATGAGACAGAATACAATCACTCAATGAGACACAATACAATCACCTAATGGGACACAATACAATTACCTAATGAGACACAATTCAATCATGGAATGAGACACAATTCAATCAATGAATGAGACACAATACAAATATCTAATTAGACACAATTCAATCACTTAATGAGACAAAGTACCTAACTACAATGAGACAAAATACAATCACTTTATGAGACACAATACAATCATCTAATGAGACACAATACAATCTCCTAATGAGACACCTTACAATCACCTAATGAGACACAATACAATCATTTTATGAGACACAATACAATCACTTAATGAGACACAATACAATCACCTAATAAGACACAATACAATCACCCAATTAGACACAATGCAATCACATAATTAGAGACAATACAATCACTTTATGAGTCACATTACAATGACCTAATGAGACACAATACAATCGCCTAATGAGACACAATACAATCACCTAATGAGACACAATACAATCATCTAATGAAACACAATATAATCACCTAATGTGACACAATACAATCACCTTAAGAGACACAATATAATCTCCTAATGAGACACAATACAATCACCTAATGACACATAATATAGTCACATAATGAGACACAATATAATCTCCAAATGAGACACAATACAATCACCTAATGAGACACAAAGCAATCACCTTAGTAGATACAATGCAATCACCTAATTAGACACAACAAATCTCCAAATGAGTAACAATACAATCACCTAATGAGACACAAAGCAATCACCTAATGAGACACAACAAATCTCCAAATGAGTAACAATACAATCACCTAATGAGACACAAAGCAATCACCTAATGAGACACAACAAATCTCCAAATGAGTAACAATACAATCACCTAATGAGACACAATATAATCACCAAATAAGACACATTACAATAACCTAATAAGACACAATACAATAACTTAATGGGACACAATACAATCATTTAATGAGACACGATACAAAAGCTTACTGAGACATCATACAATCACTTAATGAGACACAATACAATCACTTAATGAGACACAATACAATCATTTAATGAGACACAATACAAAAGCTTACTGAGACACAATACAATATCCAAATGAGACACAATACAATCACCTACTGAGACACAAAATAATCACCTAATGAGACACAATATAATCTCCAAATGAGACACAATACAATCACCTAATGAGACACAATACAATCACCTACTGAGACACAATATAATCTCCAAATGAGACACAATACAATCATCTAATGAGACACCATACAATCACCTAATGAGACACCATACAATCACCTAATCAGACACAATACAATCACCTACTGAGACACAATATAATCTCCAAATGAGACACAATACAATCACCTAATGAGACACAATACAATCACCTACTGAGACACAATATAATCTCCAAATGAGACACAATACAATCACCTAATGAGACACAATACAATCATGTAATGAGACACAATACAATCATCTACAGAGAAATAATACAATCACATAATGAGACACAATATAATCACTAAATGCGACACAATAAAATCAAAACATATTTCTCAATCAATATACTTGATTATTTTAAGGTAAAGATTTTAATTTTTTTACTCATTATAGGAAGAACTGCATTAATTTACACAACAACGGCAATCATCAGCAACATCATGTCAATTATCTACTAAAGACAAAACGGTAAGTTGAATATCAGTAACCATGGCAACTGGAACCACAAGGGCACAAGAGTTGTTAGGTGACACCAAATGCGACAAATACAAAAATGTCTCATGGAAATGCCAGAATTGTAATGACATTCTGTGTCAACAGTGTAAAAAATCACATCTAAGGAGTAGTGTTTCCCAAAACCATATTGTAACTGAACTGGAAGATTCTATGGATGATGGTGAAGGTTCCAGTATATTTTGTCCTGATCATGAGGATGAAGCATTTCAGATGTTTTGTACCACGTGTGATATTCTGGTATGCTTGGACTGTATAAGCGGAAAGCATAAAGGACATGATTGTAAGAAATTAAAAGAAGTTGTAAAACCAAAACAAACACAACTTGAAGATATATTTAAACAGATAAAGACCAAGCAGATACCAAAGTTAGAACAGTCGCTTGTGTCCATAACCAACATGCAGGAGAAATATAACCAAGATATAGACCAAGTGATCACTGAGATAAAAACCAAGGGAGATGAATTAAAACAAGAAATCACGTGCATACAAGACAGGTTAATAGATAAACTAATGCAACAGGTGACAGAAGATACAAAATGTTTGAATGATACAAAAGAACAATTAGATTTGAGACTGAGTGCCCTAAAGGAACAACTAAAACAACATGAAGAGAAGATGAAAAAGTACACCGATATTGACATAATTACCAAAACTGCCAGCATCAAAGATTCTTTAACACAGCTAACAAGTAGTCTAGAGATACCAACAGTCAAATCTCCAAACTTCCAAACTGGTCACGTCAATACCAGTGACCTGGGTAACATGTATGGGCTACTGGTACTACAACAGCCAGGTAAAATGCAGTCAGAAAGGTCAAAACCTAACAGAAGCCAGACGAATCTTCCAGATGAAAAAGTTAAACAAGACCAATCCAAATCCAAGGATACCAGAGTTTTCAGAGGAAATATTGTCTCATCATTTACATGGAGAAAGAACCTTGAAAAGATAGAGATGACAAAACAGAATCAGAATAATGAAGCCTGGAGGTTGTCATATAATTATTTACCTAAGAAACAATATCTAGAGCTGGTCAATGATCAAGGTAAACATATAACATCAATCAAACATGACTTACAAATACGGGACATTGCTACAACAAAATCTGGGGATTTATTGGTAACAGCAGGCCGTCAGATCAAGCGTGTGTCTAGATCAGGTAGTACAGATGTCTTTGCTGATTTATCACCGTATTGTACATATGGTATACATGTTACACAGAATGGTGATGTACTTGTTGGTTTGTGTTGCTGGTTAGGAAGTAGAGTAACTAGACTGTCACAACAAGGAAAGACAATACAAGTGATAGACATTGTAGGCAATGACTTATATATGTACACTTCATGTACTAGTATTACAGAGAATGTTAACCAGGACATTGTGATGATATGTGACGGGAGGTACATCAAAGTTGTGAACAAAGATGGCAGAAGGAGGTTTAAATACACAGGACCACCATCAACAACAAAGACAATTAAGGAATTCGATCTATCAGACGTCATCTGTGACCAGAGTGGACAGATCCTTGTTGCTGATACAAATAACAGTACCATACACCTTCTAGATGAAGATGGTACATTTCTACAATTTATACTGACAAAAGAACATGGGATAGAAAAACCAGAAGCACTAGCAATAGATCATAGTGGCAGAATCTGGGTTGGTTGTGATAATGGCAAAGTGTTTATAGCAGAATAGTTATGTGACATCATACAGTAAATCTACTGGATATACATGACATCATCCTATAACAGATTCCACAAATTTAGATGGTTAGAATGTCCAAGGCCTGCGTTGGTCTGCCGTTCTTTTAAAATGGCTTGAATTTTTAGTCAGATTTTCAAAATATTTTAATATTGCATGTTTATGAAATTCAAATGTGAATTATTGTCAGAATTTTGTGATTCGATAATACTAGTGTGGCGACACCTTTAGGGGTTTCGTGGGAAATAATGGAACAATCTAGAGGATTTCATTGCTTCTGCAAAAGTTTAGTAGAGCGCATCTACACTTACCTAAGGAATTAGTGCCGAAACTACCAAGATACCGAGCTTTGGACAGCTAGTGGATGAATAGCTGCAGTAGTGACTACTGTATCGCTGATCCTCGACAAATCAATATGTTAAAGGGCTTCCAGTCCGAGTTTTGCACCTTATTCAGCCCCTTAGCAGCTATAGACTTCCCACAGGCCCCTCTGCAGTCGAAATTTGGAACCCTTTTGTCATAATAATTTTTTATTTGCATATATTAAAAAAATCAAAATAATTTGGTAAAGAATTTGTTACTTTACAATGGGTATGAATTTAAAGTGGTACCTCATAATACTACCACAAAAGTTTTCAGAATGACGTGCTGTCATTGGTCTTATAGAATTTGAAATAGATTAAACATGTGAAAATAAACATGTGAGGTTTAGCTTGTGAGGATCTGAAGATATTCAGATGTAGAATAATTTTGTTTACATAGTTGGACTCGTACGCTGTTATATACATATATTCATCGAAAGAAGTCGGACAGTCGTGTTTTATTTCCCCAGTGAAAATCAATTTTTGCTCATTCAAAATGCTATGTCTTTTGTTTATTATGTGTTAAAACATTCTATTAATTTACTTACGGCAGATAACACACCATAATAACGTCTAATAATGGTACATTGCCTACCGTCAGTGTCATCAAAGAAACATGGCTCCTTGAAGGCATCTCGAGATGCTGTTCGCTGATTGGATAATTATAATGATATGCAGAAATGTCACATGCAACTTGGCACACTTTGTGTATTATAAGACAGCTGCATGCACTAAGTCACAGATTTTTTTATTTTTAGCGATAGGGTCAACTTTAAACACTCATTGTGAATTTTGTGTACAACATAGAGAAAATACAAAAAAAACGTTTTTTCCCCCGAAATCTTAATCTATTTTCGACGCATTGGCAACTTTTTCCTACAATAAACGGTTATTGAACAGGAGTCGGTTAAACAGAAATTTGGGATGAAAAGTTCATTTTTTGCATGTTTGACCCGAAAATTAAGTATGATCCGAAGTTTCTCCAAAAATCTAACCAAGTTAGATAGCTAGGTCGCATAAGACTCAGAAATTTTAGCAAAATCTATAATTTTTTTCTGAACTTCCTCAAAAGTGCTGTAATACGCCGCTAAAAATGAGAATGTTGTCACCTTTATCATTTCACATCCAGAGGATGTTCCGAATAAATTCATCACTATCCTCTAGATTGTTCCATTCTTTAATAACTGTATTTTGTTAGCGTAAGTAGAATGAGAGCACAAGTGAACATGTACGGAAAAAGTACAGATCAGGATATATTTATGAACACATTTATTTGTGGAAATCATAAATTAGCACAATTTGTCTAGCGCGAAAATCGCTAAAACAAGACCACTGGCAAATAAAGTACATTTACAGTACCAATATGTACAACTTTATATTCCTGTGTCCTCAGATGCAGTAACAGTGAACACCACCACACAGCTCTTCCCACATAACAATGGGTTTTTTTATATTTTTGATCACCTAGAATGGATTTGACATGTATTTTTGTGGATTAGAGGAGTTTTAACGGTTTTAATTGGATATCGGGGTAAAAAATTTTTAGTGTTTGATCAAAGAAAACATTATATTCTAGCGACATGATACAAACATATTACATTGTATATACTCAGTGTGTATGTACAATCCTCCGTATCAGGTTGATGCCTTTTTAGTTGCGTATCACAACGAGTGGTGCTTGTGTGAAACCTGATATGAAGGGTTGTACATACACAGTGTGTATGATATTTTTATCATTATTTCCAACTACATGTAGGTTACTTTAAATAACAAAACAATACTTTATGTGAAAAAATTATATTCTACTACAGAAAAATATTGAACTATATTATGACATGTGTTCTGTAGTAATGACGTCATAATTTCATTTGACAAGTCGAAGATTCCCCAATGACATCACAATGAGAAATCCCAACTGAAAGTGGGTGTGGACTTTACCGTCAATGTTGTATCACCACACTGATACAAGATTCTGTATGATACCTGTTCAATAAAACTTGTATTTGGTCAAATCAGATAGAAAAACTAGTCTTATGTTAGATAAATCTGATATAAAACAAACAAATCCTAAGAAACCAGGAAGGGTGGACTACACTTAGACAACAATCGTAGAACATTTTTATAAACATTCCATGGGCAATTGATGGATTGCCAGACACGTCCATAATGTTCCGACACTGGCGGTACCAAAGCAGTGTCACGGCAACTAATGACGTACTAGTGTCAGTGACGTCATTAAATGGCGCTATTCACGCAGAGTTTTCATTCTGTTTTGCGTGTAAATCAAGCATCCGGCTATTTGACGGAACATTGTGAGCATAGTCGGCGATACGTCAATTGATGGATTGCCACCCACGTCAATAATGTTCCAACAAAGGTCCGGCATGCTTGAATAACACACAAAAAGAATGAAATCTTGGCCTGAATTATGCCAGTTATTGATGTCACAAACACTTGTTCGTCATTAGTTGCTGTGATGCTGCTTTGGAACCGTAATGGCGGCCAGTGTCAGAACATAACAGGCATTACCAGTAATACGTCAATTCTAGTTCTATTAAAAGAAATAGATATACCGGGAACAAAGAAAACTTCTTATGGAAATCTGAAAACATGTGAATGCCTCGTGAAAGTGAATATGAGACTACATCTTTATTTTGTGAAACTTTGTATAAATTACAATTATATTGTGATATCATTTCTATCTTGTTGTGATGCCTTAAAAAGTGACTGTGGGACTTTTTAATCTTGGAAATAGAAAAGTTGATAACCTCGTCAGACAAGGATGGATGTATACTGCGAGACCGTATCGTCATGGAAATGGAAAAGTTGATAACCTTGTCAGACAAGGATGGATGTATACTGCAAGACCTTATCGTCATAGAAATGAAAAAGTTGATATCCTCGTCCAACAAGGACATTTGACATTTATTTACGTATGATTAATTTTCATTGTATCATAAGGACAAAATAATTATTAACTTACAGACAAATTAACCATAAGCTTACAGCACATGTCATTGCATTAAGATATAAATAGTGTTTTCTTAATGCCAGTATCATCTCTCTCTCTCTCTCTCTCTCTCTCTCTCTCTCTCTCTCTCTCTCTATCTATAGATTAATATAGCTCTGTTTTGTTTACTGTTTTGTAATTTTTTTTAAAAAGTTGAAATTTTCATGTTAACTCCATAAATTGTATGACAAAGTCACTTATATGCTTGTAAGATAATTATTTTTACCATTGTATGCAAGATTTTTTAGTGATCAGTAGATATTTACCACTATTAAAAGGAAAAACAAATGTTGCTCTCTCTCTCTCTCTCACGGTCTCTCTCTCTGTCCTGCTAAAGTTTTATGTACAACTAGTTTTATGTAAGACTTGATGGCGAGAATAATTTAGTCATCTACTACTTGGCTCCCATTGTTTATTTATTCATTGAATTTTATTTTTACTTTGTCTCTTTGGAAAGAGGAAGGAAATTTTCAATGTCATGTTGTTTAATTCGCCTTTTTTTAAGATAGGGTTTAAACCAGAAAAATTGGCAAACATTCAAATTAATAATATGCACTTCTCATATTACTAATGATAATCTCTTCAAAGCATTGTGAACTTCTGATCAAAAGCTTTGGAAATTCTATCCAACGAAATTGACCTTCAAAGGACGTACCGTAGCTCCAAGTAAAATCCGAACTCAGGTTTATAATGTGCATTTCTATCACAGTTGATAATGTCCACAAAGTTTTTGTAAACTTCTTACGAATAGCTTTTGAGATTTTTCTGGACAAGAATTTAAAATGGAAGGAAAATTGGCAAACAAACTCAGTTTAATAATATACACTTCTCCTAACACTGTTGATAATGTCCACAGTTTTTGAAAACATCTCATCAATAACTTTGGAGACTTATTTCGAACAGTGGCCTCAAAGTATTATTTTTCCTTTACACATGATATCATTCTTACACTTTTTCGTGTATATAATTAGGACTTCTATATATTTGATTGTGTTATCATGCAAATTTTTGTATTTTGAATGTGATGACAGCATTAACATTCTTATCTTATTAAATATCACAAACCTCACATTTAACACACGGAATCATGATTGTGATTAAATAAATTTGCTTTTTTTCAACTTATTATTATTTTTTTGCACTGCAGTTCATTTGCATTAAATTTGTAACATTCATGTTTTGAAATTAACTTATAAAATCATAATAAAAAGTAACTTAAAGCCTGTCTCACACAGAACACGGTTGGGCACACGGTTTCAATACCGTATACTCGTTTATACACAGGTTGACTGGTACGAGTATTGAGCTCCAACCATGCCTAGGGATGAGTTGGTATGATTTAGACTCGAATGTAGCACGAGTATGTACGAACAAAGCACGGATATACTTGGTCAAGCAAGGTTTGTCATGGTTGGAACACGATTTGCAAACGATTTTCATACGATTGTTGTACGGTTTCAAGTATGGTCTAGTACGGTCTGTTACGGTCTAATACGATTAAACACGACTTTTACTCGATTAACTGGACATTTACAGGGTTTACATACGGTCCCACTGACTTTTGTTCGAGTTTTGCACGAATTATCACACATTCGTGTATGTTTTGATATAAATTGACTCGTTTTGATGGCTTGGCTTCATAAATTTTCGAATTTTCAACAGAGAAGTTATAAAAATGGCAGATGACAGAATAAGGGAATTAGAAATCATGATAAGACTGATAGACATTGAGATTATTTTGGCCAGAAGGCACAAGGGGGGACAAGAACAAACCAACAGAAGGAGAAAAAGAAGAAGGCAAGTTTGGACAAAAGAATGGCTCAACAGAAGGGTCATGTTTGGTCAATATGATACTCTGTTACATGAACTAAACAGAGAGAACCCAAGGTGTAACAAGAACTTCCTCCGTGTTGATGCTGACTTGTCTGGTCGTACTTGACCATGTATAATTCGTACTTGAACCGCATTGGTCGTATGGCGATCGTATGAAACCGTATTGGTCGTATAAAACCGTGTGTACACTCGTGTGAATCGTACGGTGATCATGTGACATTCGAGTGTTAATCCGGGTGTTGGATGTAGGACACCCGATTCCACACGATTTATATAAGATATTGACACGGTTGAGCTCACTCGGGGAGTGGACTTCATGTGCGGTTGTATATACGGTCTCACACGGTCTTGTACGATTGCTAATACAATCATACACGGACATGACACCCGTGCCAGTTTTTTAAAAGTTTTAAAAATCATACACGGCTTTCACGGATACACTCGAATGGCCCGAATGTAAGTCAGATAAGGCCATGGTTGGTTTGGTTGTATGTACAGTTTACACTGGTGGCCAACCGTATAAGCCGTGTGTTCTGTGTGAGACAGGCTTAAAATATAATTTAGTAAATATATACCGTCACACTTGGTTTAAATGCCAACTCTATACAAGAAACACCTGCTTTGGAACGAGTTTTTTTACCCTCCACTAACATTTTTATTGAAAAAAGTCTAAAAATGACAGATTCAAGCCATTTTTAACGTTTCTTTGAAAAATGATTTTTCAAAATTTCATACGGGTACAAAAGAAAGTCTTACCCCTGCTTTTGTAAGCCAGTAAATTTTATGCAGAATTATGTTAATTGAACCTGTATATAAAGGTCACTTGCCCATCAACACCAATTTTACTACTTCCCTTAAGTGGTCTTTAAAGACAGGTTTGACTGTATATAATATTAAGGATAGTATATGCAAACAATATTGACCTGTCTGTTTGACCTTTAAGTAGTAATATTCATGATAGTCCTCCAAATACATGGGCTGTGTTTAGGATTCGCTAGTTAATACATACACATTGCATGTTTCCCATGATTCATGTAAACGAAATAAACACCTATGTCCCCTATCAGTAAATATACTTGCCCATCATAAATGTTCCAATAAAAGGTCAAGGGGACAGGTCAATGTTGTCTGGCTATAACTGATGGCTATAGTGTACTTTAAACACACAAGATTTGTTGTTTATAATATAACTATATAGGCAAACAACATTAACCTGACTGTTTGACCTTTAGTTTTAATATTAACTATGAATCAGTTCATTAATGTTAAGGGAGTAACAGATTGTTGTGTAAAATGTTTGCCATATGCAGTGTGTTAAATGTAACATCTTTGAATCCGGACATTACCCATGTGTATAGTGGATCCTGAAGTCTTATGAATATTCCTAACAAATGAAAAGTCAAGCAGACAAATCAATGTTGTTTCCGTATACCTAAATATAATTAAGTGTTATCAGTTCAATCCCTAGTAATCATAGATAGAACTTTTGATATTGTGTGTCACACAAAGCTTAGAGAGAAACAAGATGAGATTGTTTGCATATGAAATAATAAATGTTGCACTTTCATTGTAATTTTTACAAATTTGTTCAATAAAATGATTTAGAAGTGTTTCATATTTATTCATATATACTTTTTAAGACTTTTGCACCCCTAGGTCACCTTGACCTAGTTTTGGAAGCCATGGCAACATCACAAACAAAACTGAATTCCACCAGCCCATATATACTTATGCTCAAGTTTCATTGAAATCTGTCTGGTGATTTCAGAAGAGAAGTTGAAAATAGGTGTGGACCACCCATGCATGTACACTAGCACGCATTGATGCACATACATACACTGGGCTATAGCATTAGCTCACAAGAAACTAATTAACTGAGTCACCACTATTTTCTGCGGTGGATGAGATTACTTCAAGAAAGTATTGAGACTACTTCCTGTAGGTAATGAGACTATTTCCTGTAGGTAATAAAAATACTTCCTGTAGGTATTGAGACTACATCCTGTAGGTCATGAGACTACTTCCTGTAGGTCATGAGACTACATCCTGTAGGTATTGAGACTACATCCTGTAGGTCATAAGACTATATCCTGTAGGTCATGAGACTTCACCCTGTAGGCATTGAGACTACATCCTGTAGGTATTGAGACTACATCCTGTAGGTCATGAGACTACATCCTGTAGGTAATGAGACTACATCCTGTAGGTATTGAGACTACATCCTGTAGGTCATAAGACTATATCCTGTAGGTCATGAGACTTCACCCTGTAGGCATTGAGACTACATCCTGTAGGTATTGAGACTACATCCTGTTAGTAATGAGACTACATCCTGTAGGTATTAAGACTAGAATACATTCTGTAGGCATTGAGACTACTTCCTGTAAGTAATGAGACTACATTCTGTAGGTATTGAGACTGCATCATGTAGGTCATAAGACTATATCCTGTAGGTCATGAGACTACACCCTGTAAGTAATGAGACCACATCCTGTAGGTATTGAGACTACATCCTATAGGTCATGAGACTACATCCTGTAGGTCATGAATCTTCACCCTGTAGGCATTGAGACTACATCCTGTAGGTATTGAGACTACATCCTGTAGGTCATGAGACTACTTCCTTTAGGCATTGAGACTACATCCTGTATGTAATGAGACTACTTCCTGTAGGTATTGAGACTACATTCTGTATGTATTGAGACTACATCCTGTAAGTTTTGAGACTACTTTCTGTAGGTATTGAGACTACTTCCTGTAGATCATGAGACTACTTCCCGTAGGTATTGAGACTACTTCCTGTATGTATTGAGACTACATCCTGTAAGTTTTGAGACTACTTTCTGTAGGTATTGAGACTACTTCCTGTAGATCATGAGACTACTTCCTGTAGGTCATGAGACTACATCCTGTATGTATTGAGACTACATCCTGTAAGTTTTGAGACTACTTTCTGTAGGTATTGAGACTACTTCCTGTAGATCATGAGACTACTTCCTGTAGGTCATGAGACTACATCATGTATGTATAATACTATTGAGACTACATCCTTTAAGTTTTGAGACTACTTTCTGTAGGTATTGAGACTACTTCCTGTAGATCATGAGACTACTTCCTGTAGGTCATAAGACTACATCCTGTAGGTCAAGAGACTACTTTCTGTAGGTCATGAGACTACATCCTGTAGGTCATGAGACTACATCCTGTAGGTAATGCGACTACATCCTGTAGGTCATGAGACTACCTCCTGTAGGTAATGAGACTACACCCTATACGTAATGAGACTGCATCATGTAGGTCATGAGACTATATCCTGTAGGTAATGAGACTACACCCTGTAGGTAATGAGACTACATCCTGTAGGTATTGAGACTACATCCTGTAGGTCATGAGACTACATCCTGTAGGTCATGATACTATTTTCTGTAGGGGTTGGGACTACTCTCTGTAGCTAATGAGACTACTTCCTTTTGGTGTTGAGACTATTGTCTGATTGAGATTATAATTTTTTTCAGGATTGTTTCAAGATAAATAAAACCTTCTTACCTCTTTGGAGATCTTTGGAACAGGAACTATTTCTTCTCTATGTTCTAAAAGTGTCTAAAATGAAACATAAAAATTAAGCAATTTGACTTGCATATTACATTACATATGCATATTGCATATAATTATGTACATTGCTGAAAAATAGCTATGTGTAACTGCAAATTTCAGAAAAGCAAAGGAATTGTTGGAACAAATGTATGCTCCCTGAATAAAGGCTCGTCGTAAAAGTGCTATTTCTTAATTCAAATGTGTGTTTAAATAAAAATTTTCGAAGGGAAATAACTCTTCAATGACAGAAAATAAAGTCATGGTTCTTGTGCACTGCACTTCTCATTTACCTCTATCTACCTATGAACAAGGTATAACTGAAATAAGATGCCATTTCAAAAGTGCCTCCCAAACAAATCCCAACTGGGAAATCCTCAACCATGAACATGATCAAAATATGAATAGCCAATTGCACATCTACTCCACCTAAATATTCTATGAGGTTTCAAAAAAAAATTTTGAAACAATTTTCGAGAAAAGTGGAAAACAAAATGTTGGCAAGAGAAACTGAGTAAATACTCCCCCCCTCCCCCTCTTTCCTTTAGGGGACAAAAATATTATGCCAAGTTTGAAAACTATAGCTGCAAACTTACAGGTTATACAAATAAGTACCTTTAGTTGTGACAGACAAAAGGACGCGACAGAGAGTTGGTGTCTAGCACCTATTAGACCCGATTTCAACACTGGTGACAAAGATAAAAATTTCAACTATTTCTTTCGTATTCTCTAAAACATGTCAGGTGTTGCTAAACAGGAGGTGCTTTCTGTTCTGGAGCTCATGGTCTTACTTGCATGGTAGTGTTTAACATAATTTATGAGTTTACGAGGTTTTTACTTTGCTTTATTTGGAATTGTGATTTGGACATGGACAGGTATGTATGCTTTTAATTTTTACTTTGCTTTAATTTATGATTGTGATTTGGACATGGATTGGTATGCTTTTGGATTGTGATTTGGATATGGACAGGTATATTTGTTTTTACTTTGCTTTGGGATTGTGATTTGGACATGGATTGGTATGCTTTGGGATTGTGATTTTGATATGGACAGGTATGTATGTTTTTACTTTGCTTTGGGATTGTGGTTTGGACATGGATTGGTATGCTTTGGGATTGTGATTTGGACATTGATTGGTATAATTGTTAAATGACATTTACAAAGATGGATCTTTTTTTACAAGTTTGAGTTTTCCATAAAAATAAATTACAGAACAACATCAAACTTGTTATAAATTAGAAATGTCACTTGAGAGCCAAATACCCCCCTCCCAAACATCTACATGGGTTAAATGTTTTCACACAACCTTGACATTTCATATATAACCTTGGTCTAAAGATTGGACTGTGTCTATGTAAGCATTCAATGATGAAACTTTAGACTTTTCTAAAATTAAAAAAAATGTATATAAATTGTTTAATGTATACAAATTATTTAATTTACACAAATTAATTAATGTAGCGGTAAACAAATTATTTAATTTATACAATTACAACTTATAAGTACAATTACCTAACACAACTAGGTTTTTACAAATAAATAATTTAAGTAGCCAAATTTTGTGCAAATATAGTCCATTTAAAAGTATTTTTTGCACAAATTTGCTAATATACTTTGTTTTGAATGAACTACTCAGAAATTGGTTGCCAATATTGATTATGGATACCAGGATCGGGAACATAGAGCAAATGTTGATGTCACTGCATTTGTCACAATGAGGGACATTTTGGTGCAAATCAATCTCAAAACCAGGTCATTTAGTTACTATGGAGTTCAGCTTATGTTTTCATACAAAACTGGAATCAATAGGAATCATGATGTCATTACTCATTAAATCAAAATTTCTATAGAAACATTTTTGTTATTGTCACTACAATGTGGTTAATTGCCTCTCTCTCTCTCTCATATTTAACACACTTCACACTAGGACCCATGTGTAAGATTTACTTCTCTCTCTCTCTCTCTCATATTTAACACACTTCACACCAGGACCCCTGTGTAAGATTTACCTCTCTCTCTCTCTCTCTCTCTCTTTTTTCTCTCTCTCTCTCTTTTCTCTCTCTCTCTCATATTTAACATACTTCACACCAGGACCCGTGTGTAAGATTTACCTCTCTCTCTCTCTCTCTCTCTCTCTCTCTCTCTCTCATATTTAACACATTTCACACCAGGACCCATATGTAAGGTTTACTTACTACTACTATCTTTTCACTCCTAAATGATCACTATGGTCGCTTAGTTAGTAGGGTCCTTGATTCATATATGGAAGGTCTAGGGGTTCGAACACTGGCCTGATTCTGACCAAGTCTTGTGGCAACTGTTCTTTGGCCAAGAACTTGGCATTTAGAAATGAAAGTTATGGGGTCCTTTAAAAGAGACCTTATGAACTGATGTCTATTTCATGGCAGGCGTGGAACGTTGAAGAAATCTCCATTCACATTGCCCTGAGCCCTTGCAAAGGTAAAAAAAATTGCCATTTCACCTATAGCTTGATATAAGTGACATATTCTTGACTGGGATGTAAAAACCCTATTCAATCAACCGATCAATCAACCAATCTTAGACTATAGGCTTATTTGGCTATAATCACACTTTCATTATATTTAAGTGACTGAGAGTGCTATACTTTCTCTTGAATGGTACGTCAGTCCATCATTAGGTTAACCACCAGCAATATGTTGCCAAAAATGATGGTTTTCTCCACCATTTGATACAAGTGAAATAATCTGAACCAAGTTGAAAAATACTCCACACCACTTCACTCTGCATTTTTGTTAAGTTTCTATTCATTCATTAGCTGTGAGGTCTGGGACTAAATGTGAAATACAATTTCTTGCAAAGTAGATATCTCACAGTCAAACTGTGGCTTGAACCCATGACCCTTGAATCCTCTTTACCACTCTTCCACAAATTTCCATATCATTTACTATACACTACAGTCCAACCTGCCTTTAAGACCACCTCCTTATAAGGGCCACCTACCTATTATAAAGGCCAGTAGAATTGTATCTTAATTGTTCTTTAACCTGTATATAAAAGCCACCAGTCCATAAAGGTCACTGAGCTGGTTCTCTTGTGTAGCTTTTAGAGACAGGTTTGACTGTATATGATTTCATGTATTTCAGTGGGTATTGGATGGTTTTCAGTGGGGTTGTGGAACCTAATTCTGTACCTGTCAGCACCACTGTCTATGACTAAACTTGGAATCAGTATTCTTTAGTTTTATGCTGCTTGCCACAATATTGCTGCCATAGACATGGAAGAAAGGAAGGCCACAGAAGAGAAATAGAATCAAATAAGAGACAAAAGATAACAGAAATATTGTTAGATATTTTATTAAAGAAAAGATGTTTAATTTAACCACATTGTTGTTAAAATCGATGTTATGTAAACAGTGTTTAAGCTTTGAACAGTTCTGTACTATGTATATTATCTGATTGCGTTTTACAAATCATGTCGTTACAAACTTTTGATGAAAATCCATTATGCTTCATTTTTCAATTTAAACAAATTTCAGTAAGCAACTCTTTTATATTTTTATTATCAATTTGAATATACATGTGCAAACTCTCATCTTCTTGTCCGATGTCTTTCTAAGACAAACACTTTGTAATCAGTGGTCTCGCTTTGTATTAATTGTGCAGTACATGTCATCTGCAAAGTTTATATTTACCGGTACATTATCTTCAATATATTCTTTATGATTTGCACCTTGTGTGTTTATATATGTGTGTACATGCATGTGTTTGTGGCTTTGACTTTACATACTTGACATATGATGCCTGCATAATTTTTTTAAAAAAAAATACTGTAAACAGTAAATGTTAATTATAGAATCTCATTTTATAACTATGCTCACATTTTTGGATACATTCAGAAATTCATTTTTTTCTCATTTGTATTGGCTCTTTTTTGTCGTTTTAAATACATTAGTATTATATGCAAGTCACGTAAAACAAATACATACACAGTTAACAAATAACAGACATATAGAACATGTATGTTGCACATTCAGAATTTCTGCCCAATAAAGCATTATTGTTTTGCACATACTAAATCAACAAATAATTTTCAAGTCTTAAATACTGAATGCTGATTTTGTCCAAAAACTTTAGTTTATCACAATTTTTGCTGCAACAAACAATCAAACTTTGTATTTACATACACATTGCTGTTGTTGTTATGGGATCCAAAATCATATGACACAATTGTTTCGTGCAGTATGAATTTGTATGATGTTGAAAGATAACTTCTATAAATAAATAAATAATTGCTCTTTTCTTTTGTCATTTTAAATACGTTAGTATTATATGCAAATCATGTGAAAACCAATATAAATATATACACAGTTAACAAATAACAGACATATAGAACATGTATAATGTTGCACATTCAAAATTTCTGCTCAATTAAACATTATTGTTTTACACATAAATCAATAAATATTTTGTGATATTTAATTTTCAAGTGGCAAATACCAAATGCTTACTTTGTCCAAAAACTTTTGAGTTTATCACAATTGTTACAATAAACCACCAAATTATTTTGTTTACATACACAATGGGATCCAAAATCATATGACACAATTAGTTTCATGCAGTATGAATGTGTATGATGTTGAAAGATATAAACTTCCAAAAATAAATAAATATTTGCTGTTGTAAATATTTTTTTGCGCTGGTGCTTCGTAGAACTAGATATGAAGATGGTACTTAATGTTAGTAGTTTCAATTTCATATTTATGCTGAAGAATTTGTATGTTTGTAATAAACAAAATGTAAGTACTCATGCAAAGGTCCATTTTGCCAGTGGAGCATAATATGCCCTTCTGAGTCTCTTGTTTTTTTAGCTGCAGGTTTTTTGTATTATGATAATGTTTATTTTCCTGATACATGTATTACAACAATAATGTGTAAGAGTAATAGTGCAATAGTAAATTGAAATATTAAATTGATTTTGTTTGTTTTATTTAACTCTAATGACTTGAGTACAAGTCATATAAACCATCAATGAAATTTTTACTTCATGTTGACCTTTAACCACCATAGTTGCTCAATTGGTAGATTGCTCACTCGATATGTGGGAGGTCGTGGATTTGAACCCAGGCCCTGGTCTGACCAGGGCTTAAAAAGGCTAATGACTGTTCTTTCTCCAAGCACTCAGCATTTAGAAATTTTAAGTCACTGGGCCTTCGATAGAGACCTTAAAAACTGATGTCCTGTGTCAGGGCAGGCTTGGCATGTTAAGAGCCCTTCCTGCACATTGCCCTGAGCACATACACTGCAAAGGTCAAAATTTCTGCAACTTCAGCTGGTGATATCTTGATATGAGTGGCATGTAAAAGTGGATCTCCCATAAGCAAAGTAAAAACTTTGAAACTGACAAATTAAGTTGAGCTTCCACCAGCATGTCTCGATATAAATAAAATTATTTTGTCTGGGACATAAAATACCATTACTTTACTCCACTCTTTACAGGGGAGACTTTTAGGCAGGATCAACAATTCCATTTTTCCTACAATATCTTGATATTTCTGATAACTTAAACAACACAAAACCATGATGTTTAAAATGTACTTCCATCTGTATATTCAAATATTAATAACATATTCATGTAAGAACAGACCTAAAGGTGCAACAAATAGTTACAGTAAAATATCTGTAGACAAATAAAACAAATATCTGTCAAACAAAATACATGTAGTATTAGTTGTATACATTGGTCACACAATTGGAATTTTTTCAGACATATATTAAAATGCATGTTAATTATAGAAAATGCAAACAATGGTCAACATTGTTTTAGTTATTTCTGAGGCTTAAATGAATCTGACATTGTACAAAATTTATCTTGCATGTGATGGCACACAAAGAGAATAAACATGACTGCTGAGCAAGCTGTCCTTACACACAGGTTCAAAACAGATAATTACAGAAGAAATACTGTAAACAGTTCTACTGTTCAATTCTAGAAGACCGAGACAATTTGATATCATTCTGTTTAAACTTTAACTTTCTTTTGTTTTGGTGTTTTCATCTCTTTATCTGCATCTTTTTGTTTTCTTATCTTCAGAACTGCAAAAAATTTAACAAATTAAAAACAGTAAACATAACCTGATATTTTGCAATATGAGAGAGTGAGAGAATTTGCTTTCCACAACTCCTCCTTAACTATACATATAAATCAGAATATCTTTTCATTGTTTAGATGTGCAATTTATTTTTTCTTCAACTGGTTTATTACAGCAAATATAACTTTTGATATTTTGCAATATGGCAGAGAGAGAGAGAGAGAGAGTGATCATCTGCTATCTGTAACTCCTCCTGAACTCTTTACAACAAAAACTTACTCTTCTTTCCAAACTTATGAACTAGGTTGATCAAGAAATTTCATGTTTCTTTTGAATTGTAGTTGTGCACATTACATTTAGTTGATCCTTTAATTCAACTTTTAATTCAATTTTGTATCAAAAATATTGCTTTGTTTTACAACAAGGAGAGGATGTACATTTTCTTAAACTTAGGTAAATGAATAGTTACAATGTAAGACTCACACTTGTCCGCTGTCTGCATTTAATTTTGTTACTATTTTCTTGTATAATCTTCTGGTATCTGTATTAAAATGATCATGTAACGATTCCAAATTGTCCAACACATCTTTTGATAACATCTGAAATTAGAAATAGAAAACAACTGTGAACCACATTTTATTGACAATTTTAATTAAATTAGCATATCAGTTTCTCATGTGTACTTTGACTCATTAATATATAAATTATTACCACAAACTTTTCACTGAGGAAAAGCACAATAAATTAATAAATAACATTCTCACATTTTCTTTTTTCTTAATGCAAAAATACAAACAGACAAATTACTTCATTCACATCTGTCATCCCGTCTGATTTCACTTGACCCTCTACTATTTCTTAGCAATCGTTCTACTGTGTATTTATTTATACATGTATTTTAATGTAGGCATGACCAAGAGCTAAGGACATCTAGTCATTTTTTGTGGGTTGTCTTTAGAGGTATTGAAGATTTCACAGTGACCAACAAGATGAACAGTTCCAATAACATCAGAGATAATAAACTTTTGGGTTAACATTGTTAGCTGTATATATGGTCCATTTATTTCATTTCAACTTTTTAAAATTATTTATAAGCTCAGGCTTACCTCAAAAAGTTTTGTAGTTGTCATCACAATATTGTTAATAAGCATAATGTCTTTGTAACCAAAATTACCCCGGTGATATTTGAAGTCCCATAGTTCTATGTTCCTTTCACTCAATTTTGATATTACAAGTGGCTAGCTAAACAGGAGGTGATAACCCATCCGGAGCACCTGGCCTCATGGTGGAAGTTGATGCATTTCACTTAATTTGCCAGTTTTAACGTTTTTACTTTACTTTGGGATTTCATTTGGACATAAATTGGTATGTCTATTTTTATGTATTTACCTGTTGATTGTCAGGAAGGTGAACATATTTATTTATCAGCACTAAGATTTCATGAAACAATCCTGATTTAAAGTTGTCTGTGGTCATCCCCATAATTACCTGATAAAAAAATTTAAAAATATAAAAATAAGTGCTAGTGGTACCGGAACTTATATATACATGTAACAACAGCCTCTCTATATAGGTTTAATTGGCAAGGTCACATTCTTATTCTCTTTAGCTATATGTACATTACACCCTGTATGTGTTGGCAGTCACTTCTCTATAACAATCACCTGTCTATACAGATTTGAATATTTAGGTCACAATCACTTTAGCTATACATATACCACACCTGTCTAAAGTGGACACCCCTGTAATGTGGCTAGTGGTTGTTAAATATTTAGGCCCTTTGATAATATTTTGTGTTGATGATCACTTACCATAAAACATGTCTATATTGCTAAGCAGTTCATTCAATATGCTATTCCTGCCTCTTATGAAAGCACTCAAATGGAATGGTATTTCTAAAGTGACTTACTTTACTGAATGTATCTGTGAGAGCAGTACTAGACTCATCCCAGATGTCCTCACCAATGTGGTTTACCTGGTAAATAAATAATATAAAATGAATCTAAATTCGACAATAAAATAAAACCTTTTGGTTTTCATAGTTCAATAGATTAAAAAAAATTAAAACCCAGGTTTAATTAATAGATAACAACTCTTAAATTTAAAAATAGCTATTTACAAACCCACAATAAAATGAAACCTTATGGGATTTCAAAGTTCAATAGATTTTTTTTAAATTTAAAACCCAGGTTTAATCAATAGATAACAACAACTCTTAAATTTAAAAATAGCTATTTACAAACCCACAAAAATTAAAGATTCAAGTAAAAACTAGAATTTAGGATTTAGAAATACAAACATTTTTATTGAAAGAAGATGTTCTGTAATTAAACAGATACTTTTAATCTGTAAATAGCTCAAGTATACTGATTTTACAGTCTTCTCACTCCATTCAACTACAGTCAAACCTGTCTTAAAGACCACTTCTATATAAGTACCACCTGCTTATAAAGGTCAGTAGAATTATATCCCAATTGTTCTTTATTCATATTATTTGAACATGTATATAAAGACCACTTTTACTGGTTCCTTTGGGTGACCTTTATAGACAGGTTTGACTGTACTGGTAACTGCATGATCGATAACTACTTGCTATTGGGTTTTCTTATCTATTCAAAATCAATATACATGTAACTACAAGTAACTTCATTATTTAATGTTTCTTACTGTTGATATACATGTATTAAAATAATATAAAATTATGAATAAGTAATTTGTCCTTTACTTTGACCTTTATGAAGTTATATACATTTTACTAGTGATCATTACCATCAAAAAAAAAATTGACAAAAATGTAAACTAAACTTACAGAATCTCTGTTTATCATAACAGATAACATGGAACATGCTTGTGTCTGAAATAAATAAATAAATAAATGTTAATATATTTTTTTAAATGTTAAAATCTAAATCTTACATTGCATTACATTTCATTTATCCATGAATAAAAAGAGATATGTTGCAGTCAGTCTCTAAACATACTTATGGCTGATTTTAAGAAAACATTCTTGTAAAACATCTTTTATGTACAATGATATCCAAAATAAACAGCTAAAAATAACCTCTTTCTCTCCAAATATTTTGGATTCAATTCAACAAATATCTTTGAGATGTAAGAATTAATAGTTAAAATCAAATCTATACTTTTTTTAGAAAGGCAATCATACTTTAATTTTTAATTTATATATATATAAGTATTGCATTATTGTTTCATAATCTGATATGCTTACCCTTCCGGAGTATCCAACCAGCTTCATTTCCCTGATACTTTCGAAAGTGTTAATCAAACACAAACATACTAATCCATTTCTGAATCACAATCCAGAAGCAAAGTTAAAACTTTGGAACTGACAAGTAAGGTTAGACACGTTAACTGCCACTAGGGAAGTGAGACCGGGTGCTCCGGAAGGGTAAGCACCTCCTGTTAAGCTAGCTACACCTGCCACGTGTGTAATCAAAATTGTGTGAAAGGAACATGGAACTATGAGACGTCAAATATATCCAACGCAATTCTGGACACAGAGACATCAAGCTTATCAACAATACTTTGATGACTGCCATAAAACTTTTTTCCAGTTTCAAAGGTTTTATTATGCTTTCGGATTGTGGTTTGGACATGGATTGGTATATTTGTTTTTGGTGCATACCCGTATATTGACCATTACTGAGTGTGTTTTTCAATGTGCAGGAAGGGTTCTTTTATGTGCTACGCCTGTTGTGACACAGGGCATCGGCTCTCTTTCTAACTGTTTTCAGGTCTTAGTCATAACCGACCGGTTTTGATCCCACAACCTCCCACATAGTAAGCAACCACTCCTTTAACTGAGCTATCATAGTGGTCATATAGCAAGAGAATGTATACTTACTTTACAATAAACTTTAACATTTTCATCCTGTAGAGAATTTAACAAAGTTTCTGTTATTGGCCAAAATAAAACCTGTAAAACAAAACAAGAACAGTTAGGACAAAGACATAACATAACAACACATGTCCTGTTCATCTAAACAAAGCTTATCTCAAGAACGTTGGCTATATCTACAATCATCTAAATACTTATAAATGATTACTATAACTGTCAAAAGATCATTAGATGTCGTAGTTTACATTGGTATTCATTCTGACACTTGAGAAATGACATAACCGCATTATTTACACAGGGGAGATAGCTCATATAACTTGTTTGGGTATTTATAAAAATGCATAGTTGACAATTTTTAGCTCACCTGAGCTGAAAGGCTGTTCGTCGTTCGTCGTCCGTCGTGCGTCGTGCGTAAACTTTACAATTTAATCTTCTCCTCCAAAACTAAGGAGCCAAATTTGATGAAACTTAGTGATTATTATGCCTGGGTTACAGGCTTTCAAAATTGTGTTCGGGGTTTGACCATGCCCAACAATATGGCTGCCGTTACTATAAATAGCCAAAAGACAAAAAAATCTTCTTCTCTGAAACCAAAAGGTGCAGGCAAATTTTGATTGGATATTTGGCTTCAGGATACCTAATACACTAAAATTGTGTTTTTCATGAAAATTGGACGAAAAATAGGTTACGCGTTTTTTGCGTAAAATTATGTAATTTTTAAAATGAGACATTTATTGTTATAACTTCATAATGGCTGAAGATAATTGTATGGAGTTTTCACTGTTGATCTTGTCTTGCGATTTTCTTCCGATTGATGTCAAGGTCAAAGGTCAAGGTCATGTCCTAGTTTTTGACCTTTGATAAAAAATGCTATTTTTTAAACATTTCTGGTGATAATGATGTAGGATTTTTGGTTAATTGTAGGTATTGGCATGACAATTATTTTGATATATCGATTAAGTTCATGGGTTCAAAGGTCAAGGTCACAGATGTACAAGTTTACCAAAATAGTTAATTATCTGCAAAACTATGAACTTTTTGTATAGGCATGTATATGAGAATATTGTAGGTAATGGACCATTGGTCATTTTGATATATAAATAAAGTCATGAGTTCAAAGGTCAAGGTCACAGATGTAAACAAGCTAAATTGATTATTTATCTCTTAAACTATAGACTTTTTGTATAGGCATGTATATTAGAATATTGTAGGTAATGACCCAATGGTCATTTTGATATATGAATAAAGGTCATGAGTTCAAAGGTCAAGGTCACAGATGTAAACAAGAACAAATGATTATTTATCTCAAAAACTACGACTTTTTGTATAGACATGTATATTAGAATATTTTAGGTATTATCCTATGATCATTTTGATATATGAATGAAGGTCATGGGTTCAAAGGTCAAGGTCACAGATGTGAATGAATACCTGAATGGTTAATTATCTTGAAAACTGTTCACTTTTTGTATATGCATGTATATTATAGTATTGTAGGTATTAGCCTAACAACCATTTTGATATATGAATGAAGGTTATGGGTTCAAAGGTCAAGGTCACAGATGTGAACAAGGTCTGAAATGATTATTTATCTCAAAAACTATAAACCTTTTGTATAGGCATGTATATTAGAATATTTAGGTATTATCCTAATGATCATTTTGATATATGAATGAAGGTCATGGGTTCAAAGGTCAAGGTCACAGATGCGAATGAATACCTAAATGGTTAATTATCTTAAAAAACTATTAACTTTTTGTATAGGCATGTATATTAGAATATTGGCCGAATTATCATTGGTACTGGCACAGTGGTCATTTTGATATATGAATGAAGAGCATGGGTTCAAATATCAAGATCACAGATACAAACAAGTACTGAGATGATTATTTATCTCAAAAACTATAAACTTTTTGTATAGGGATGTATATTAGAATATTGTCCGAAGTATCATTTTGATATTTGAATGAAGCTCATGGCTTCAAAGATCACAGGTGAGTGTTAAGGCCCATGGGTCTCTTGTTTATAATTCTTGATGTATACTACAGTAAATTCTTGTTGATACTTTGGTTTTATTGTATTTTTATCAATACATTGAGGAAGAGGGATTACTGAGACAAACAATGACTTACAACTACTTGTCTTCCTTTATCAAAATGAATTGATGGCATATGGTAAGATTAAAAGAACTTGCAGTGAAAGTTAAGTTACTTGCATGTATTAAACTTTTGATGCTAAAATAAATTATTGTGTTCAAAGTTGGTAGAATATGTGATGTTCCAACATTCTGTACTAATTGTGGTACTTCTGTAATTGTCAGCAGACGGATAAGTATGGTACTGGTGTTGTATGTAGTGTAGACAGTGAATGAATGGACAAACACCAATGTCTGCTAACAACTGTTGATATTTGTTTTTTATGGGTCTGGTTAAGCTTTTGGTCTTAGGGGAAGGTGACCCTCATCAGATAAAAGTTGTTTTTATTCTCAAGTTTACTGATCCCATTATATATTTTATTTTATTAAGAAAATTATTTCTTGGTAATACATAATGTATATAGAGGATATTTAAAGTGAAGAATGAATATGAACTATATTTTCAAGTGAAGCGAGAAAATCAATATTTTCACAAGATGGTGCAGTCGTCGTGTGAAAATATTTATTTTCTCACTTCACGTGAAGCTGGTAGTTGGTGCACTGTGATAACAACGATAAACAGACACAGGACACCAGTTCTGAAAGGGACGTAACTCTAATTAATGGCATGTGAAGGAATTTGGAGTGAAATACATATATCTTCACCAGTGAAAATACATGTATATGTATTTCACTGCTGTGAAAATATTCGTTTTAGCAGTTAAACATTTTCCATTATTCCATTATTAGTATAAAATAAAATGCAATAATATTCATAGTTATACTTACTGGATACTTTGAAAATAAATTCTGGAAAAATGCTGGATTTAATCTATGGTTCCTACAAAACAAAATGCGGATGAATAAAAATAAACTGAATAAAATTTATAAGCAATTGAATAAAATTTATAAGCAATAATCCTGCAAACTTTTGTCCAATTACAATCACAAAACAGTAAAAAAAGTGAAAACTGGTCATTAAGTTAAACAGAGAATCGAGGTTCTGAATGTCTACCTAGCTACAACCCTCATGTGTGTAATTAAATTTGAGAATGAAAGGAATATGGAAGTATTGTGCGTCAAATATATCCAGGGCAATTTTGGCTATAGAGACCACATACATTATTGTGATGATAGCCATAAAACTTTTTAGGGTCTTGTTAAGCCTAGGCCAGTAATACTGGAGTTAACAATTTATACTATTTATTTGTAAGCAAGTTGCCTAGTTATATAAAGATCCTGTAGTATTGGGTTTTACTTACTTTTTATAGATAAATCTTCAAGACTTTGTCTAATCAGTTCAATAACCTGACTGTGTACCTCTTCTTTCTCCTTTGAAGAAAAAACCCAAATTAACAAGATGTCAAAATATTATACCAGTCCATCCAAAAATTCCAACACAAAGATATGAGTCACAATCCAAGTTATAATCTTGAAAGGCAAAAACAAACATACGAGTGACTATCCAAGTTATAATCTTAAAAGTCAAACACAAACATAGCGGCCCCTGTTATAATCTTAAAAGTAAAATAAAAACATACTGGTTCATATCCAAGTCGCAATTGATATATTGACAAAATAAACTTCCCAATGGGACATTTTCAAATAAAAAAAAGAAGACAAAACTGCATTTAATTGGGACTTGTCTAATACTCATTTGTAGAACCAATCCTTAACAATAATGGGTTGTTTCCTTCAGGTATTGAGGTTTCTTCCTAAGAGTTATAGCTCTCACTGACTTGATAGAAATAGATTAATCGTTTTCAAGGTAACCGGAACAAGGTCTGAACAATGAAACATTTACTCCTATATAACAAAAACGCAAAGCTACTGACCTTTTCTGTGACATCCTTTTTATCTGCTAAAAATGCTCTCTGTGACCTAGTTCTAACTGGCGAGGGACCAACATTACCGATCTCCAAATTCAACAACAATCTTATCTGTAAAAAAGAAAAAATGAAATATCAAACAGTATCATCAGAGAAAATGAAGACATTTCCTTCAGGTTATTTTGAAACTGATAACAGCAATAATTTCATAACAGTACCCCCCCCCCCCAAAATAAAAAAAAAACAAAAAAAAAAACCTAAAGTAAATTCAAAATTAACTTGCATTGTAACTTTTAAATTGATTATTTTTATTTTTATTTTTTAATAACATTTATTATTTTTAATCATTTTGTATCTCTTGCATTGATAAATGTTCATTCAAATAAAGTTACAGAAGAGTGGCCATGTTCCTTGAACTTCTTTTTCGGAATACAAGGTCACATGATTATCGTTGTTATATGTGGTTGTGGTGTGCCAGAGTGTCTATAGTGGAATATACATGTATTAGAAAGAAATTAGTTACTTTGTAGCTTGCCTAACAGAAGGTGCTAACCCTTCCAGAACACCCGGCCTCACTTTTCTAGTGAAAGTTCACATGTTTAACCTACAGTAATCTGCCAACTTTAAAGTTTTTACTTTGCTTTAGCATTGTGATTTGGTAAAGGATTAGTATGTTTGTTTTTGATTACTGTTTTAGGAAATTTATATTCCAATTCACTGGAACATTTTAGGTAAATGTTTGATTAAAACTTACAACTAAGAGACAACCATCTGATACTGTGACTACAACTTGTTTACTTGGTGCTGAAATATACAAAAAACATCAAATAATCAGTTAATATTTACAATCACTCATTGTTTCTTATAGGTAAATATCATTGACCTGTCCGTTTGACCTTTCAATAGGAATATTCATATAGGAGGGTCCACCCAATTAGTGGGTAGTGTTAAGATCCAAGTTAATACATACACAGTGCACAGGTGTACTCTATGAGGTGAGTATATCTCACGATTTATACAAAATAAACACTTGTGTTCCCTATAGACAGGTGTACTTGGTCTGTGATGAATATTTAAATGAAAGGTCAAGCAGACAGGTCAAAGTTGTTTGCCTATACGTAACTTATTGACAAGAATATTGTTTACATTTCAATAAACTAGCATGAGCTGTCGTCTGATTTTGGTTTGACAGACATCTATTTCCTAATGTCACTATAAATATTCATTCTAACCATTGACCCTACAGATAACAAGTTTATGATGTGACTAAATATTCACCATGACCTTTGACCTTACAGATAGCAAGTTTTTGATGTGACTGTAAATATTTATCCTAACCTTTGACCTTACACATAACATGTTTCTGATGTGACTGTAAATATTCATCCTAACCTTTGACCTTACAGATATTTATCCTAATCTTTGACCTTACAGAAGTCTCTGCTAATATTGATAGTGACCTTTGATCTAACAGATATCACTGTTAATATTGATAGTGACCTGATATCTAGTTCCTGATGTCACTGTAAATATTCATCATGACCTTTGGCCTTACAGATATTGACTGTAAATATTCATCATGACCTTTTACCTTACAGATGTCACTGTTAATATTGATAGTGACCTGATATCAAGTTCTTGATGTCACTGTAAATAATCATCATGACCTTTGACCTTACAGATATTGAATGTAAATATTCATCATGACCTTTTACCTTACAGATGTCACTGCTAATATTGAAAGTGACCTTTGACATTACAGATATCACTGCTATTATTGATAGTGACCTTTGATCTAACAGATGTCACTGTAAATATTGATAGTGACCTTTGACCTTACTGATGTCACTGTAAATTGTGTGACCTTTGACCTTACATATATCAAATTCATGATGTCACTGTAAATATTCATCATGATCTTTGACTTTACCTTCCTCAGACATCTGTAATATACTTTTAACTGTATCCAAACATTTATCTTTACCTACAGCAGATTTTGCATGAACCTGAAAAAAAAATGTAGCCCAATTTCATTATTATCATTTTTAAAATATAAAATTACATAAGTTGATATTTTGTGCAACTATTACATTATTCCGGTAATTTGTGATGTAAACATTTTCCATATTGTGTATAAACATTTTCCATATTATACTATTGATCCTGTGGTATGGAAGCAAACTCCATTACCTACATACAAATTGTATTTTGAGATATATACAAGTTCCTAGACACTGACAAATACTGGTAAACAAGAGTAAATGTATTAACATATGTTAAAATAAACAGTTTTAAGAACAACTGGTTATATTTCTGAAATATTAACATTTTAAATGAGCAATAGCATTACAAAAGTCTTAATATTTTAAGAATCTAAGAGCCAAATCTACAAACCTTCCTAGAATCATCATATATTTTAAGTTAATGCCCGGCTACAAATGAAATACACAACTTGCATGATGATCACATGACCTTACCTCAGCTCTTTTGTAAAGGAGGTGAAATAGGTTAGTGGCTCTGTTACCCAGTTCCCGTTCTTCCTTTTGCTTGGCTCCATGCACCATCAGTTCCAATAATGGCATTATAAGATCCTATCAAATATAAAAAAAACATCTAGTTTAAAAACATATTTTACCAAAACAATTTATTACTTTTTTTTTGCATTTCATCTTCAAAGGTGAAATAGGTTAGTGGCTCTGTTACCCAGTTCCCGTTCTTCCTTTTGCTTGGCTCCATGCACCATCAGTTCCAATAATGGCATTATAAGATCCTATCAAATATAAAAAAAACATCTAGTTTAAAAACATATTTTACCAAAACAATTTATTACTTTTTTTTTGCATTTCATCTTCAAAGTTAACTGGTATCTCTGGCAGACAGGTCTAAAGTTCTTGCTTACATATCACAATATGTTTCAAAATTTGGTTTGATAATTCCTGTCAATTTGAGTCATGAATTTTGTCTGTCAAGTTTTAAATGTCATGAATTTTGTCAGTAAAGTTTCGATTGTCATGAATTTTGTCAGTCAAGTTTCAAAAATGAGTGGCCTTCTTGTGGCACTCTTGTTTGCACCATCAATCTAGACCAGGATATTGATTTCAGTCAGATAATCTTGACTTTGGCATAAAAAACTACCCAATCAGACCAACCAATCAATATTCCAAATTCAAGTTTCAAACAAAATATGCCAGTGATCATTTTATTTAATCTGGGAGTGTTTAAGAGAAAAAGCCCATGAAAAATGTTTGATAGATCAAAATCATGACTGATAATTTAAACCAAATAGCTTACCATCATCCGATATTAGACCTGTTCTTTTGGTCAGTAACTATAACATCTTCAATATATCTAAGTACATTTCATGGAAAGTAACTAGAATCTCTCTAGCCTTGGCATCTAAATATCAGTCTGACTAATACATAAACCACATATATTACCATCTCCCAATATATAAGAGCGTTTCTTTTGGTCAGTAACTATGACATCTTCAATAAATCTAAGTTCATTTCGTGGAAAGTAACTAGACTCTCCCTAGCCTGAACATCTAAATATCAGTCTGACTAATACATAAACCACATATATTACCATCACCTAATATATAAAAGCGTTTCTTTTGGTCAGTAACTATGACATCTTCAATATATCTAAGTACATTTCATGGAAAGTAACTAGACTTTCCCTAGCTTGAACATCTAAATATCAGTCTGACTAATACATAAACCACATATATTACCATCTCCCAATATATAAGAGCGTTTCTTTTGGTCAGTAACTATGACATCTTCAATAAATCTAAGTTCATTTCGTGGAAAGTAACTAGACTCTCCCTAGCCTGAACATCTTAATACAAGGATGAAGATTAGCAGGGGCCTAGTAGCCAATGGTTACTAAAAATCAGTCTGAAACCCTTAATGTTTACACATTTTAGCTATTTATTACTATTACAACTTCTTTTATGAAGTCATCTGGGCCCCTAACTCAAATCATCCCTGTTAATATCAGTCAAATATGCATGTATGTCATCAAAAACAAACATACTAGACCATGTATAAATTCTATCCCAAAGCAAAGTAAAAACTTTGGAACAGACAAACTAAATTAAAGACGTGAACTTCCACTAGGGAAATGAAGCCAGATGCTCCGAAAAGGTATGCACAGAAGCTGTTTGTCATTAAATATACCTACCAAAGCTAGATCTGGTGTTGCATGTCCTTTAACCAATGTCTCTACTAAGTCTAAAACCCTGTTTAAAACATAAAAGTTGTCAAGATTAAAATTTTTTAAATTTAACAAACTTTTTTTCATTTGCAATTACACAGCCAAATTTTATTCACATGAGTTTTCACGAGAAATTAACATGAATAGAGCTTATATATACGTGTGGAGTTCACATGAAAAATTTCATTAAATCTCAAATGAAAGTAACATGAATTTCATGTATAATTAATATTCATGTTAATTACATGGTGAAATTTTTCATGTGAAATTCACATATGTGAAAATCATGTGAAATGAGATTCACATGAAATTAATGTGAACAAACTTTGACTGTGTAGATAATAATAATATCTTCTATCATTGATGTCACTTTCTATAATTTTTTTTATACTTTGATACATTCTCAATTTTGATTACTTACACATGTGGCAGATGTAGCTAAATAGGAGGTGCGTACCCTACCGGAGCATCTGGCTTCACATCCATGATAAAAGAACATGATTAAAACTTAATATGCCAGTTTTCAAAGTTTTTACTTTATTTTGGGATTGTGAATTGAACATGGATTGGTATGTTTGTTTTTACTTTGGATTGGGATTGTGAATTAGACATGAATTGGTATGTTTCTTTTTGATTTGATAGGTTTTAGATAATTAGTCCACACGAATTGAAACTTAAAGGGCTATCATGCCATGGAAAATTCGCAAGCAAACTTGGATTAAGAATATGTGCATCTCCTTTCACTGTTAATACATTCTGCAAAGTTTTGTGAACTTCTGATAAATAATCAAAATCAAACATTACAATCCATGTCCAACTCACAATCGCAAAGCAAAGTAAGAACTGTTAAACTGACAAGTTAGGTTATAACAAATGAACTTCCACCAGGGAAGTGAGGTCAGGTGCTCTGGAAAGGTGAGCAACACCTGTTTAGCTAGCTACACCCGTCATGTGAAATCAAAATTGAAAATGTAAGGAACATGGAACTACAAAATGTATTTGAAATTAAATATATCAAAAATTTTATCTGAGAATTAAACAAGAAAATAATTTCCTTCTCAACTTACTTTTAGATTATGATTCAGTTCTCTATATTCTTACGTCACAGACAGTGACACAATGATACCAAGTGTTATTACCTTACCTTAACTTAAAAGCCACAATCTGTTTCAATTGTACATATTTTTCTTTGCTTTTTGTTTTCTTTAAGTTTCTAAATACAGAGGCCAATGCTTCATCAAATTTGAACATCTCGCTGTCGCTTAAATCATCAGCTTTTTCTGCACTATCTTCATCCTGAAATACATTTATTAATTTATTTTTAGTAACCTACCACTACGGTAGCTCAGTTGGTTAAGTGCTCACTCTGTATGTGGGAGGTAGTGGGTTTGAACCTCAGCCAGGTCTGACCAAGACCACTAAGGTAGCTCAGTTGGTAAAGTGCTTGTTCTGTATGTGGGAGGTCGTGGGTTTGAACCTCAGCCAGGTCTGACCAAGACCACTAAGGTAGCTCAGTTGGTAAAATGCTCACTCTGTATGTGGGAGGTCGTGGGTTTGAACCTCAGCCAGGTCTGACCAAGACCACTAAGGTAGCTCAGTTGGTAAAGTGCTCACTCTGTATGTGGGAGGTCGTTGGTTTGAACCTCAGCCAGGTCTGACCAATACCACTAAGGAAGCTCAGTTGGTAAAGTGTTCGCTCTGTATGTGGGAGGTCGTTGGTTTGAACCTCAGCCAGGTCTGACCAAGACCACTAAGGTAGCTCAGTTGGTAAAATGCTCACTCTGTATGTGGGAGGTAGTGGGTTTGAACCTCAGCCAGGTCTGACCAAGACCACTAAGGTAGCTCAGTTGGTAAAGTGCTCACTCTGTATGTGGGAGGTCTTGGGTTTGAACCTCAGCCAGGTCTGACCAAGACCACTAAGGAAGCTCAGTTGGTAAAGTGTTCGCTCTGTATGTGGGAGGTCGTTGGTTTGAACCTCAGCCAGGTCTGACCAAGACCACTAAGGTAGCTCAGTTGGTAAAGTGCTCACTCTGTATGTGGGAGGTTGTGGGTTTGAACCTCAGCCAGGTCTGACCAAGACCACTAAGGTAGCTCAGTTGGTAAAGTGTTCGCTCTGTATGTGGTAGGTCGTGGGTTTAAACCTCAGCCAGGTCTGACCAAGACCACTAAGGTAGCTCAGTTGGCAAAGTGTTCGCTCTGTATGAGGGAGGTCGTGGGTTTAAACCTCGGCCAGGCCTGACAAAGACCACTAAGGTAGCTCAGTTGGTAAAGTGCTCACTCTGTATGTGGTAGGTCGTGGGTTTAAACCTCAGCCAGGTCTGACCAAGACCACTAAGGTAGCTCAGTTGGTAAAGTGTTCGCTCTGTATGAGGGAGGTCGTGGGTTTAAACCTCGGCCAGGCCTGACAAAGACCACTAAGGTAGCTCAGTTGGTAAAGTGTGGGAGGTCGTGGGTTTGAACCTCGACCGGGTCTGACCAAGACTAGAAAATAGTTAGTGACTGTTCTTTTGCCAAGCACTCGAAATTTAGAAATGGTTGTGGGGTCCGTTGTAAGAGACCTTATAAACAATATAAATAAAATATTCTTTACTGGACGTTAAAGCTCACTCAATCAATCAATTTATAGTAACCAAATAGATAAACAATTAGCAATCTCATCAAATTTTACCATCTGGGTTTGAATCTTAGATATCTAAGTAGATCCTTGTGTAAGAATATTTGTCTTTTTCTAAACTGACCACCTCTTTAAATTAAAGAGTAAAACTGGTTGTTTGAATGAGGTTTTACATCCCAGTCAACAATATTCATTAGCTATAGGTAAAGGGATAGAAATTCTGACCTTTGCAAAGATGGGTTTGTTCATGTGCAAAGCCTGCAGTGACATTGGACACCCATTTTTAAGGTCTCTTGCAAAGAAACCCCTGGATTTTCCATTGCCACATCGGTCACTTTCTATTTTCAGGCCTTTGTAAGACCCTTAACAAGAATCTTGACAGAGTACGAACTGCGACCTTCCGAATATGAAGCAAACGCTAACAACTGAGCTACTATAGAGATCTAACTTTTGCCGAGGCAGTCAGTTTATGAGTTTTATAATCAAATATCATATAGAGACATTATTATCTTATTAATAAGGAGATTTTGTGGTCTTATTATTTGCTAGAATCAATTTTCTGTCCAAAATATCTGACAAACTAAAAATTAATTTCGCGTGGCCTAACTAAACAAATAAATAAAATACCTCTTCCTCTTCAGCAGCAGCATCTCCTAAAGCATTTTTCACAGATTTCCGAAACTCTTCATCTACATCCTCATCACCTTCTGAATCATCATCACTGGAACTACTTTCATCATCATCCTTGTCATCTTCATCATCAACGTCATCACTGCTTTCATCAACATCACTCATATCTACGTCATTATTCACACCATTGCTAAATTCTTCAGACGCACCATTATCCCCATCATCAATGTCTTCATCCATGTCATCTAAATATATTTAAAATCAAGGGGAGTTAATAAAAATAAGTACTTTGCAATAACCCAAAACAAGAACATGATATAAGAAACAAAAGAAAACGTAAACAATGCATATAACGGATTAAGCTGAGTAGTGTTTAAAAACCATAGTCAAGATTCTTTCACCCAAATCCAGTTGGTCAATATCTGGGATGGTAAAGGAAACCAGAGTGCTCAGAGAAAACCATTGACCTTGGGTGGAACCAATATCTCAAGGATGTAGCAACAATTTATATAGATTTATACCCCTTTGTTTCAGATTTTAATCCCATAACCCAACCATAAAACTCTTGCTGTAAAAGAATGAGGATTTACCTTCAAAACTCAACTGTCCTTCATCATCTGCATCGTCTGATTTCTCCGTCTTGAAAACCTACAAAGATACAAGATGTGTTTGTGAAACTATTTGTGAATGACTGATAATATGTATTTTAGGTGAAAGGTCAAGGTCATGAAAGGTCAAAGATTTGTAGTGTTGACACTATCTCACGTAAAAGGTCACAGTCATCAGATAAGGTCAAAGATTTGTAGTGTTGACACTATTTCACACGTAAATGGTCACGGTAATAAGATCAGGTCAAGGATTTGTAGTGATGACACTCTCAGACAAACCGAAATACAGTGAAAAATATGAAAGACTTTCTTTAATTAAGAGACCAGTGAAAGTACTCTATGCACATTTGATCCGCTAATTAAAAATATCAGCCGATAATATGTTATAACTGCATTAATATCTCAAAAGAAATTGTTTATGATTTTGAATGTTACATGTCTTGTGCCTCTAACACAGAAAGAAAGTACCTTATGGGTCATTTGATATGGGAATTAAATATAAAATTGTATGTTACAACTGCATTTGTAAAGATATTGTTCATGATGTTTAATTTAGGAGGTTTTGGGCCTTTAAACTAATGGAAATTAATATCTGTACAATACTGTCATTTAAATGGACAATACTGTCATTTAAACAGGAACTGTATATAACTCACATTTGTAATGAGTCCTAGTGCCTCTGGTGTCACATGACTAGTCAGGTACCCAAACACACTCTTTGCTGTTATCCTAGCTAGACTGGATCCCTGTGACATCATACTTAATAGAAGTTCTGTAATAACTGCTATCCATTCTGGTTCTAAATAATTAATAAAGAAGGTTGTGTAAAATATGGGCGGACAAGGCTGAGTGGTACTGTCACTGGCTTTAGAAGTCAAGGGATGCTGGTTGGAACCTCACTCGGGACTTGGAAATTATCTGAGGTGATTTTCTTCTCCTGCCCCAAAAGCTTGACACTAGAATAGTGTTTTGGATGAGACTCAAAATTGAAGTCCCATGTCTCAGTGAATGCTAAAGACACCTCTGTTGAGTTCAAAAAGAGTGGGTCACCTGTGACTGCTTAAGAGGACGCTTACAACTACGAGCAACTGAAACAGACTGAGCAAAAATAAGAAGAAAATATGTCAGGGATTAGAACCATATCAGATTATGTTAACCCAATGGCTTACCATCTCCACTCTGAAAGGTTCTTTCTTAATTTTGATTACACATGTGGTGGGTGGTTAACGTGTTACTAGCTAAACAAACAAACAAACATTTAAGTCCAAGTAAGGTCAAATCACAAACTAAAAAGCAAAGTTAAAACTTTGAATAGTGGCAATTTTAGCTGAACATATGAACTGCCGTTAAATATAGAGTATGTGAACTTCCATGAGATTATGATGAGAGAAGAGAGGCCAGGTGTGATGGGGTGCTAAGAAATAATGACGTTTTAGAAAGGTGGTTTTAAAAAATAAAATAGAAATATTTTTGTTAAAATATGAAGCAAACAGATATTAAAACACTGATATTAATGATGAGGTAGTCCCAATATAGATATGGTCCCTAAAACAGGTTGTACTGTAACACAAAATTTTCATGTTTCTGGATTAAGTTGGCTCTATAAATGCTAAGGAAATAATAAAGCATGTTAAAGTAAAGTAAAAACTTGAATCATTGCCACAATTGCTAAAATTTAAGCTTTATAAAGGGGTAAGTTGATAAATCATGGGAGAGTTATAAAGCAAACTATAGAAGAATCATATTTTGGGATTTAAAAATAGGGTGGCAATAAAAGCAAGTCTGCAATTATAAGTCTTAAAATTAGTGTGGCAGTTAATGAAGGAAGAAATTTTGGGACTAAATGTAGTGTGGCAATAAAGCAAGGTGGCAGTTTTAAGACTTAAAATTAGTGTGGCAATTACTGAAGGTAGAAATTTTGGGACTAAGTATAGTGTGGCAATAAAGCAAGGTGGCAGTTATAAGACTTAAATTAGTGTGGCAATTAATGAAGGTAGAAATTTCAGAGTTAAAAATAGGGTGGCAATAAAAGCAAGTCTGCAATTATAAGACATAAAACTAGTGTGGCAATTAATGAAGGTAGAAATTTCAGAGTTAAAAATAGGGTGGCAATAGAAGCAAGTCGGTAATTATAAGACTTAAGAATTAGTGTGGCAATTAATAAAGTAGAAATTTTGCAGTTAAATATAGTGTGGCAATAGAACAAGGTGACAATCATAAGACTTAGAATTAATGTGGTAATTAATGAAGGTAGAAATTTCGGGACTAAATATACTGTGGCAATAGAATGTGGCAATTATAAGACTAAAAATATGTGTGAAAATTAAAGAAGGTAGAAACTTCGGGACTAGTTGAAGTGTGGCAATAAAGCAAGTCGGCAATTATAGGACTAAAAATATGTGTGGCAATTAATGAAGGTAGAAATTTTGGTGTTAAATATCTTGTGGCAATAACAGCAAGGTGGCAATTATAGGACTAAAAATATGTGTGGCAAGTAATGAAGGACTAAATTTAGTATGGCAATAAAGCAAAGTGGCAATCATAAGATTTAACATTAGTGTGGCAATTAATAAAGGTAGAAATTTCAGAGTTAGTAGTGTGGCAATAAAGCAAGGTGGCAGGGTGTTTTGAGATGACCCCTCAATAGACAATTGTACGAGTCTGACCTCTGACCTTGTAACCAGAGGACGCTTTTGTTCGTGTGAGTTCATAACACAGGGTAATCAGAAGGAATTCAATAGGGTTTTATTCTATATGTCTTAAGACCTAGGAATAAACAGGAATAAATAGAAAAATTCAATTCCATAGTCCAAATCTTACTTTCTTCTTCTTGGGACTTTTTAGATTTCCTCCCTTTGGTTGCTATTGGAAACGCTTTCAGATAACAAATTTGTATATCCTGAAAAATTAAAACAAGAAATAAAATTCTATATAAATATTGGAAGTACATTTCACATCACATGTGAATAAATATAATTTATTACAGATCTTCTTGGTTCTAACACATATGGATCTGTTCATAAGGGGGGGAGGAGGAGGAGGCTTGGTGGCTGAGTGGTCTAAAGCACACACACATGGATCACAGGTCCTCTTATTGTCTAGCTTCCAATCCAAATCTGGATAGATCCTAGTGTAAGATAACGTTTGTCAATTCCCTCGCTGAAAATCAGTGATTTTCAAGAATACTTGAAAATGTTTAATTATTTGTCCTATGAATGCTATGAACAATGGACAATGTATGACAGATGGCAGACAGGGAGTGGTCGCAATAGCTTATATGAGCCCAAGACTCAGGTGAGCTAAGAATTGTCAAAAGTATTAGTCATCTATTGATACAGATATGTTTATGGCTGTGGACATGGATACATTCTATCCTTAATCACTATCACTCTATTATAAGCTAAATTTATTAAAAGGAACCAGTTAAAAAATCTTTCTAGTATTTCTACATCTGGCTTATCCATGTTATAACATTTTAAATTATTTCATAAATAACTTTTAAAATAACAATCATTATGTATAGTTAAACAACATTGACCTGTCCGCCTGACCTTTAATATAAATATTCATCATGGACCACTACATTTAGTTAAAAGGGGCACATGTTTTTATTTCAATTAAAAAAACGGAAAGAGTAAACACTGTGTTTTTATTAATTGAGAGAATTTTATCTACCCATGTATTGGGTAGATCATCATATATGAATATTCCTGATAAAAGGTCAAGTCGACAGGTCAATGTTGTTTGTCTGTATTATCAATCATTATCATCAGTATAATGTTTAAGTAAATTTCTGATTAGAGAAATTTAACTTTGAACTTTGACCTTGAACCTTGACCTTTATTAAAATCATGATAAACAAAATAATATATTATAATGGTGATATCAAATAAAATATTACATTAATGTCACTGTGTGTGTGTGTGTGTGTGTGTGTGTGTGTGTGTGTGTGTGTGTGTGTAAGAGAGAGAGAGAGATTTACCAGTATGAGAGATATCATGTTCCCATGTTGGCAAAGTTGGTATCTATTGTTCCTCCATGTGGAGAGTTAAATATGAGAGAGAGAGATTTACCATTTAACTGTATAAGAAGGCTCATGTTGACAAAATGGGTATCCATGGTTCCTCCATGTGGAGAGTTTGATATAAGAGAATACGAGAGAGAGAGAGAGAGAGAGAGAGAGAGAGAGAGAGAGAGAGATTTATACACTACCTGTAAGACTGTAATTGATTTACTGGCATCAAAAAACAGTTGTAGCATATGAAATATTGTTAGCAATTCAAATGCTCTACAAAGGTTTACATCTCCAGATCCAGAAGTAGTTTGGCAACTAGTAATCTGAAATAACACATATAATAATGGTGTCTTGTATAAAATATAAAATGTTAAAAATTAAATATTTTCATTTCATTTCTGATGTTTTATTGTATTAAACATGTTTCAGTCACTCATTCTGATTACTTTAATATGGCAGGTATCAAATTTCGCTGCTAACATCTGAGTTTCATGTCGGGAATACGTGTATTCCCGTCCACAATCCAGGTGCATATTTAATTTTATGTCCACTTCGTGGCAGCTATATAGTTATCTACCTTTCTTTAGGATTCTTGTTTTGTTGATCGTTTCTCAATGTTCCATAGTCATTGTAAACGGTTGAAAGGAATTTTTAGTTGAGCCTTGTCAGTCAGTGTTTAATGGGAAATTTCAATGGAACCATGTAAGTTACAGCGAAGTTTCTTAAAGACTATTTTTTGTAAACGGTTGATAAAAAACTTTAATAACCAGTAAGCCTGTTTAACAGAAGTTTCAATGGAACCTTGCAAATTACGCATAAGTTAACAATTTACTTTATTGCATCTAATATGGCATGCTTTAGAGCAAATTAACGCGAAATTACACTTTTAAGAAATTAAATCTTTCGCGATAAAAAAGTAATCTACAGTATACACTTGATTTCATGGAGTGGCTGTTCCAATGATTGGAAATGCATGCCATACACTATAGTGTTTTTAACTTATTTTAGGATTAAAAACAAAAAGAAAGTTTTCACAAATGCGAAATGTAAATATAACCATTGAGCTACCTAAAAATGCCATTTAAATTGCTAAAACTTCCATTACTGTGCAAAGCAAACTCATCATAACATGCAAGCACACATTATTCTGTTAGCTTTGAATGTCAGTGGAAGTTATAGCACCATAAATGCCATTTCTAAACAATTCAATAAGTTAAACTAGAACTGTCTCTTGAGAGCCAAATACCCCTGCCCCCAACATTTAAAGAGTTCCTGCGACCTTTACCTTTCCGATATGACTTTGGGTTCAAGGTCATGACAAATGACCTTGGGTTCAAGGTCATGACACATCTTTGGACCATGAAGATCATTCATGTGAAATTTCATGAGAGTCATTCAAAGCATTGATGAGATATGGCCCGGACACGATTTTCTATGGACAGACAGACAGACAGACATGGTGACATATAGTCGGCTCGGCCACTATACCTCTCCAGACAACACTGTAGGAGAACAGTTCCCTCAAAAGAGGTCCATAATAGATTAGACTTGAAATTATAAATGGATAGTGCTCAGTCAGTGCCAGGTGTAAGTGTTTAATTCTATGCAAAGTCAAAGCCTAGACTGAAAAAATCGTGTTGGTAGAGTGCTCCATTTATGTGTGGGATGTTGGCATTTACACGTTACAGTGTAGTATACATAATATTACTATGGGGACCTCACTAAACACAACAACACAGAGTGCTTCATTCATGTGTGGGATGTTGGCATTCACACATTCTAGTTTTGTGTATATACTATCATAATCTATGGCGACCTCACCAGACAAACAACATTGGACATTAAATACCTACCTTGTTATGTATGTCATTCACAAGTTCTGATGTTGTATTCCAGGATTCTAAAACCTAAAAATCAAAAAGAATATTCATATTCATTATAAAGAAATACAGTAATACCTGTATATAAGGACCAACTTTAGCAATTTTGTAAAAACCCATTTATAAAGACCGCATAAGGGAACAATGACCAACTTCTGTAATTTTTGTAATACCCATTTATAAAGACCGCATATGGGACCAAGGACCAACTTTAGTAATTTTTAACTTACCCATACATAAACACCGCATATGGGATCAAGGACCAACTTTAGTAATTTTTATAATTCCCATTTATAAAGACCGCATATGAGAACATGGGCCACCTTTAGTGATTTTTATAATACCCATACATAAAGACTGCATATGGGATCATGGACCACCTTTAGTAATTTTTATAATACCCATACATAAAGACCGCATATGGGATCATGGACCACCTTTAGTAATTTTTATAATACCCATACATAAAGACCGCATATGGGACCAAGGACCAACTTAGTAATTTTTATAATACCCATTTATAAAGACCGCATATAAATTCATGGACCACCTTTAGTAATTTTTATAATACCCATACATAAAGACCGCATATGGGATCTAAAAATATTAATTTTATAGACAGGACTTTGTAGACAGGTGGTCTTTATATGGATGTTTTTTCGACAGGTCTTTGTAGACAGGTGGTCTTCAAATGGATGTTTTTGGACAGGTCTTTGTAGACAGGTGGTCTTTATATGGAGGTTTTTTTATATGAAAATTGAAGCAAAGAGGCCATAAACCAGTGGTCTTAATGGACAGGTGATATTAATTTAGAAAACTGTAAACCAAATTTTATTTGCCTCAATTCTCTTAGTGGCTTTCACGATATGACCAACAGGTAAATATTTTGTATAAATTACATATTATAGCAGTGTTTATTTTATAGCATTAGACGACCATTTCAAGTTTGCAACCATTAACATTCATGATCATTTTGTTCTCAGGAAACACATGAAAGTTGATCATACTTGAATAAAAGTTGGTTTACAGCGAGTTTTCTGTACCGTATAATATTTAGCCATTAGTCTGTCTACCCTTTTAATGGTTACCGTAGATATTATAACAATATTAAATCCTAAAATCAAACAAATGTAAATTTTTGCAACAAAATATTCTTTTCTGTGACATTTTCCTGTTTCCTTTTAAAAACCTTATTTTAATTCACTTCTGTGACACGTTCCTGGTTTATTTGTAGACACAAATTATCGACATGGAATTTATTTCTCATGGTTCTTTGACATGTTCCTGGATTTTGGGGTTTTGTTTTTGTATTTTTGTATTTTTTTTTTTTTGTCAAAACATTGCAGACACAAAATATTAACCAGGAATTAATTTCTTATGTCTTGTCACATGTTCCTGTTACCTTTGGTTAGACATTATACATTATATTACCTGTTCACCCTTTTAAAGGTTATACATAATAACAATATTAAATCCTAAAATCAAACAAATGTAGATTTTTGCAACAAAATGTCTGGCAGGAATTCTTTTCTGTGACATTTTCCTGTTTCCTTTGAATAACCATAATTTAATTCACTTCTGTGACATGTTCCTAGTTTAATTGCAGACACAAATTATCAACATGGAATTCATTTCTTATGTTTCTTTGACATATTCCTTGGGTTTTTTATTTTTTTTATTTTTTTGGTCAAAACATTGCAGACACAAAATATCAACCAGGAATTAATTTATGCTGTTTTTGTCACATGTTCCTGTTTCCATTGGTTAGACATTATACTTACATAATATTTACTCATTTTATAAAGTTTCAAATTTGAAAAAAAGTAGGATAATAAAAGCCCCTAAAAAGTACATGAAAATTTGTATGCTACAGTTTTTGGCTACAAGATGTTGGTTCTTATGGTTTTCTCCCACCTTAAGTGAATTCACATGATAAATCTGAGCAAATATTTACTAACCACATCCTTGTTTATATCTAGCACCTGTTTAAATTCATAAGGTTTATCATCTGTTAACACTTTTATACACCACACCCCTTGGTATTTTATTGTTTATATCAACTGCCTGTATGAATTCAGAAGTTCAAGGGTTATAAAGTTTTTAACCACATACCTGAATATAATTGTTTATATCTAGTACCTGTCTGTGAGTTTTATTACTATAACAAGAGGCCCATGGGCCTTATACGCTCACCTGATAACTAATGGCTAGCTGATAGATTTAAAGTAAACGTAAATACAAAACCCCAATGACTTTTTTCTTTACATCAAAATGATCATTGTATCAATACCTACAACATTCTAATATACATGCCTATACAAAACGTTTATAGTTTTCAAGATAATTAACCATTTCAGTATTGTTTTGCATCTGTGACCTTGACCTTTAAACCCATGACCTTTTTCTATACATCGAAATGATTGTTGTATCGATACCTATAACATTCTAATATACATGCTTATACAAAAAGTTAATAGCTTTCGAGATAATTAACCATTTCGGTATTGTTTTCGCATCTGTGACCTTGACCTTTAAACCCATGACCTTTTTCTATACATCGAAATGATTGTTGTATCGATACCTTTAACATTCTAATATACATGCTTATACAAAAAGTTAATAGCTTTCGAGATAATTAACCATTTCGGTATTGTTTTCGCATCTGTGACCTTGACCTTTGAACCCATGACCTTTTTCTATACATCAAAATGGTTGTTGTATCAATACCTACAACATTTTAATATACATGCCTATACAAAAAGTTTATAGTTTTCGAGATAATTAACCATTTCGGTATTGTTTTCGCATCTGTGACCTTGACCTTTGAACCCATGACCTTTTTCTATACATCAAAATGATTGTTGTATCAATACCTACAACATTCTAATATACATGCCTATACAAAAAGTTTATAGTTTTCGAGATAATTAACCATTTCGGTATTGTTTCGCATCTGTGACCTTGACCTTTGAACCCATGACCTTTTTCTATACATCAAAATGTTCGTTGTATCATGACCTACAACATTCTAATATAAATGTCTATACAAAAAGTTTATAGTTTTCGAGATAATTAACCATTTCGGTATTGTTTCGCATCTGTGACCTTGACCTTTGAACCCATGACCTTTTTCTATACATCAAAATGATCGTTGTATCAATACCTACAAGATTCTAATATATATGACTATACAAAAAGTTTATAGTTTTCGAGATAATAAATATAATCAGAGGTAAAAATAATTAGGTCACGACCTTCACAATTGACCTTGACCTCATTTTGAAGATACTAACAAGAAGATGTCAAAACTGAAAACCCCATGTCATTATCTGGTCAAATAGTCAAGTTATTATAATTTGAAGCTATTTTACGATTTATTCAAAATTAAACGCAAAAACGCGTAACCCATTTTTCGACCGAATTTCACAAAATGAACAAACTACAGGCTTAAGACCCTAGAGAAGCCAAATATCACATCAGATTTTTTCTCCAATCAATACTTTCGGAGAAGAAGATTTTTTAAGATTTTTGCACCACTAGGTCACCTTGACCTAGTTATGGTAGCCATGGCAACGCCACGAACAAATCTGAATTGCACCAACCAAGACATGCTTCTGACCAAGTCTCGTTGAAATCTGCCGAGTACTTTCAGAGGAGAAGTCAAAAATGTGTGTTAACGACGCACACACGCACGCACGCATGCACACACGCACGCACGCACACACGCACATACACACGCTGCACCATACCATAAGCTCACATGACCTTTGGTCAGGTGAGCTAAAAATTTAATAACCACATCCCTGGATATAACTTTATATCAACTGCCTGTCTATAGTCAGGAGTTTGATCAAGTTTATTAACCACATTCCTGAATACCATTGCTTATGTCGAGTACCTGTCCTAAGTCGGGAGTGTTATGATTATAAAGTTTATTAACCACATCCCTGGATATCATGGTTTATATCTAGTGTCTGTCTGAAGTCAAGTTTTATTATTATAAAAGCTTATTAACCACATCCCTGGATATCACTGTTTATATCCACTGCATGTCTAAAGTCAGGAGTTTTATAAAGTTTATTAACCACATCCCTGGATATTATAGCTTATCAACCACATCCCTGGATATCACTTTATATCAACTGCCTGTCTACTGTCTAATGTCAGGAGTTTATTAACCAAATCCCTGAATATCATTGCTTATATCCAGTACCTGTCCTACATCAGGAGTGTTATGATTATAAAGTTCATTAACCACATCCCTGGATATCACTGCTTATACCTAGTACCTGTGTGAAGTAGTGAGTTTAATGGTTATAAAAATTATTAACCACATCCCTGGATATCACTGTTTATATCCATTGTCTGTCTAAAGTTTTATAAAGTTTATAAACCACATCCCTGGATATCATTGTTTATACATAGTACATGTGTAAAGTAGTGAGTTTTATGATCATTAAGTTCATAAACCACATCCCTGGATATCATTGTTTATACCTAGTATCTGTATGAAGTCAGGAATAATATGATTAAAACAACATTCCTAGATATCATATGTTTATATCTAGTGCTTGTCTAAGTCCTTAGTTTAATAATTCTAAAATTTATTTTCCACATCGCTCAATATCACATGTTTATATTTAGTGGCTGTCTGAAGTCAGAAGATTTGATTACTATGTTTATTACCACATCCCTGGATATCATTGTTTATATCTAGTACCTTTCTAAAGTCATGCACTTTAGGACTATTAAGTTTATTAACCACATCCCAGGATATTATTGTTAATATCTAGTGCCTGTCTAAAGTCATGTGCTTTAGGATTTTTAAGTTTAATAACCACATCCCTGGATATCAGGAGGGCGCGGTGGCCTAATGGATAAGACGTCAGTCTTCAAATCCAGGGTATCTCACCGCTGTGAGTTCGACTCCCACTCGGACCACATGTGGGAAAGTGAATTTTCCTTGCCGTTGGCCTTTACTGATTCACCTGGTATCAGTATAATGGACTGGGGGAGTGGTACGCTTGTCTGCGGTGTATTGACTCTGTGAGCTAGCACGGTAAAGTCGCCCTGAGTGCGCGCTAGTAGAAGGCAGACCATACAACACACTCACACTTAACATGCATACACAAAATTGTTCATAGATTAATCCATAGAGATTAATTTAATAGTTCTCGTTGCGAATAGCTGAAAAATTGCTGATGCGACGTTAAGCAACATTCAACCAGCCAACCAACCCTGGATATCGTTATGTATATATAGTGACTATAGGAGTCTGTCATACATGTCTCACTCTGTGTTCTGTGTTTAGGTTTGTGTTGTTCATGTTATTTCAGTATTTCTAGGTCACCTTACATAATTTAGATAAATACATTTTACTGTAATATTGATTACAGAAAATAGAGCATATATACAGGTTATCAATTATAACACATACACTATATAGCAGGGTAGTAAGGCTGAACTTTATACTGGGGCTGACATGATCACATGAAGTTAACAGATATACTCTACAGTAGAGAAACAGGAACATTAAATTGATAAACACCGACAAAGTATAAACAAAGAGTTTAAGAATATGGTGACGGATTCTTAATAAAAAAGTAAGTCAGAATTTCATAACAATTGCTTTTATACCCCACACATTAAAATCCTTTTAATTTTTTGAAAGTCGCTTGATGAGACATAATAAATTCTCCTAATGAGACAAAATATAGTGAACTAATGAGTCACTATATAATCACCTAATGAGATACTATACAATCGCCTAATGAGACACAATACAATCACCTAATGAGACACAACACAATCATGTAATGAGACACAATACAATCACTTAATGAGACACAATACAATCACCTAATGAGACACAATATAATCACTTTATGAGACACAATACAATCACTTAATGAGACACAATACAATCACCTAATGAGACTCAATACAATCACCTAATTTGACACAATACAATCACCTAATGAGACACAACACAATCACCTAATGAGACTCAATACAATCACCTAATGAGACACAATACAATCACCTAATGAGACACAATACAATCAACTAATGAGACACAACACAATCATGTAATGAGACACAATACAATCACTTAATAAGACACAATATAATCACTTTATGAGACACAATACATTCACTTAATGAGACACAATACAATCACCTAATGAAACTCAATACAATCACCTAATGTGACACAATACAATCACCTAATGAGACACAATACAATCACCTAATGAGACACAATACAATCACTTAATGAGACACAATACAATCACCTAATGAGACACAACACAATCATGTAATGAGACACAATACAATCACTTAATGAGACACAATACAATCACCTAATGAGACACAATATAATCACTTTATGAGACACAATACAATCACTTAATGAGACACAATACAATCACCTAATGAGACTCAATACAATCACCTAATTTGACACAATACAATCACCTAATGAGACACAACACAATCACCTAATGAGACTCAATACAATCACCTAATGAGACACAATACAATCACCTAATGAGACACAATACAATCACCTAATGAGACACAACACAATCATGTAATGAGACACAATACAATCACTTAATAAGACACAATATAATCACTTTATGAGACACAATACATTCACTTAATGAGACACAATACAATCACCTAATGAGACTCAATACAATCACCTAATGTGACACAATACAATCACCTAATGAGACACAATACAATCACCTAATGAGACACAATACAATCACTTAATGAGACACAATACAATCACCTAATGAGACACAACACAATCATGTAATGAGACACAATACAATCACTTAATGAGACACAATACAATCACCTAATGAGACACAATATAATCACTTTATGAGACACAATACAATCACTTAACGAGACACAATACAATAACCTAATGAGACTCAATACAATCACCTAATGTGACACAATACAATCACCTAATGAGACTCAATACAATCACCTAATGTGACACAATACAATCACCTAATGAGACACAACACAATTACCTAATGTGACACAATACAATCACTTAATGAGACACAATACAATCACCTAATGAGACTCAATACAATCACCTAATAAGACACAATACAATCACCTAATGAGACACAACACAATCAATTAAGAGACACAATACAATCACCTAATGAGACACAACACAATCATTTAATGAGACACAATACAATCATTTAATGAGACAAAATACAATCGCCTAATGAGACACAATATAATCACTTTATGAGACACATTACAATCACTTAATGAGACACAATACAATCACCTAATGAGACTCAATACAATCACCTAATGTGACACAATACAATCACCTAATGAGACACAATACAATCACCTAATGTGATACAATACAATCACCTAATGTGATAGAACACAATCACCTAATGAGACACAATACAATCACCTAATGAGACACAATACAATCACCTAATGTGATACAATACAATCACTTAATGAGACACAATACAATCACCTAATGAGACTCAATACAATCACCTAATGAGACACAATATAATCACTTTATGAGACACAATACAATCACTTAATGAGACAAAATCGATCACCTAATGAGACACAATATAATCACTTTATGAGACACAATACAATCACCTAATGAGACACAATACAATCACCTAATGTGATACAATACACTCACCTAATGTGATACAACACAATCACCTAATGAGACACGATACAATCACCTAATGAGACTCAATACAATCACGTTATGAGACACAATACAATCACTATATTATAGAGACACAATATTGTCACCTAATCACCCAATAAGACAATCACCTAATGAGACACAACACAATCATGTAATGAGACACAATACAATCACTTAATGAGACACAATACAATCACCTAATGAGACACAATATAATCACTTTATGAGACACAATACAATCACCTAATGAGACACAACACAATCATTCAAAGAGACACAATACAATCACCTAATGAGACACAACACAATCATTTAATGAGACACAATACAATCATTTAATGAATCAAAATACAATCGCCTAATGAGACACAATATAATCACTTTATGAGACACAATACAATCACTTAATGAGACACAATACAATCACCTAATGAGACTCAATACAATCACCTAATGTGACACAATACAATCACCTAATGAGACACAATACAATCACCTAATGTGATACAATACAATCACCTAATGTGATACAATACAATCACCTAATGAGACACAATACAATCACCTAATGAGACACAATACAATCACCTAATGTGATACAATACAATCACTTAATGAGACACAATACAATCACTTAATGAGACACAATACAATCACCTAATGAGACACAATATAATCACTTTATGAGACACAATACAATCACCTAATGAGACACAATACAATCACCTAATGTGATACAATACAATCACCTAATGTGATACAACACAATCACCTAATGAGACACGATAAAATCACCTAATGAGACTCAATACAATCACGTTATGAGACACAATACAATCACTATATTATAGAGACACAATATTGTCACCTAATCACCCAATAAGACACAATACAATCACCCAATAAGACAAAATACAAACACATAAATAGACACAATACAATCACCCAATTAGACACAATACAATCACCTCATGAGACAAAATACAATCACCTAATGAGACACAATACTGTCACCTAATGAGACACAATACAATCACCTCATGACACACAACACAATCACCTAATGAGACAAAATACAATCACCTCATGAGACACAATACAATCACTTTATGAGACACAATACAATTAACTGATGAGACACCATACAATTACCTAATTAGACAAAATACAATCACCTAATGAGGCACAATACAATCACCTAATGAAACACAATACAATCACCGAATTAGACAAAATACAATCACATAAACAGACACAATACAATCACCTGAAAACAATACAATCACCTCATGAAACACAATACAATCACCTTATGAGACACAATATATTCACCTAATGAGACACAATACAATCACCTAATGAGACACAATACAATCACCTCATGAGACACAATACATCACATAATTAGACACAATACAATCACCTCATGAGACACAATACAATCACCTCATGAGACACACTACAATCACTATGAGACACAATACAATCACCTTATAAGACACAATACAATCACTTTATGAGACACAATACAATCTACTAATGAGACAGAATACAATCACCTAATTAGACAAAATACAATCACATAAATAGACAAAATACAATCACCCAATGAGACACATTACAATCACCCAATGAGACACAATACAATCACCTAATGAGACACAATACAATGACCTAATGAGACACAATACAATCACCTTAAGGACACAATACAATCACCTAAAGGACACAATACAATAACCTTAAGGACACAATACACTCTCCTTAAGGACACAATACAATCACCTAAAGGACACAATGCAATCATCTAATGTGACACATTATAATCACCTAATGACACTTATAGAATTTAAATAAAGTCTCATGTGCTGTGATGTAACATCACCCTTGACTGAGTCAACCCATATCGTTCACAAACAGGTGACAGATTCTATTTCTCGTGCCATTTAAGTGTTTATAACGATGATACGTATAAAACAAAACATTACCCTCATGGGGCCTCTTGCATGCCTCTGGGGCACTTTATGCATTGTACAAATCCGCCCTTTGAAAATAATCAGATCGACAACACTTCAAACTTTTAAGATATCAACGATATGTATTCAATGCAAATAAAAAACTCTGACAATAAAATATTTTGAATAAAAAGTAAAATAAAATACATATTTAAAACATAGCACTGCCGTGCTCTTGTACGGTGTAGTTAGGAAAATGGTGTTGTAGCAAGACAGAATATAACCGAAAATTCCCCCCCAACCACCAGGGGGGATGGTTGGTTTGATCTATGCAAAGTCCGACGGATGTTTTTTGGAAAATGAAACAATGTACCAAACCATGTATTACTATATTAAATGGTAGAAAATAATAATTTCATAAATATATAAAAAAACAATCAGTAATTAAAATTTAAAAAAGTTGTACCCGATCATTTTGTCATTTCGGATAGAGAGAAAATATCGTTTTGCAGACCCTACCATCGATATTAGGGGGTACATTATAGCGGTTGTATGTAACTGAATCATTTGCTGTTAAATCTGGGTTTTAATAAACTGCTGATTATCACTCACAATATTCCTGTTTCATGTTAATGGTGAAGTATTTAAAATCCCTATGTGGTCATTTGCACACAACACTGTACGAATTATCTCCCTTTTACGAAAGTGAAATCTAATCGATAAACAGTTTTAAAATATGACACAATTGCCTCAACATCAAAATACGTTATCATACCCTTCCAATACATTTAAATTACCGTAGATTTTATGAAGAATTAATTAAATCAACCTGCCATTGCTGTTTATTTCATAAAAAGTTATGATTTTACATCATAGGACGCAAACTTCTCGGACTACTTTTTATTGTAAACACAAGATCAGTTCGCCAAATTGCAGAAATTATTGGATGCATCCCGTCGCAATATTTTACTAGATTCCGAAATGTATTCCGAAAATTTATTCAAAATGTACATATGTAACCAAATGCATTACCCGTCTCAGAATACATATCTCACGATAAAACAGATATATTTCTTTCACGCTCATTTACCAGGCGCACTATTTCCATGCGTATTTATATCTTATAATTTCATAGCAAAGAAGCCCGATATCTTTGAAGATTGCGATGGCAAAGTACGTGTTCACTATCGTGAAACGCCGTATAAAAATAATTAGAAACAAAGGCTTTGTTTTGATGACCTCAAGAAAAATGATCGGATACGTCATCCTGATTGTTCAAATGTCGTGTGAGACAGTATCAGACAAACTGGACAAGACAAAAAAATCTAGTACTGGTGTGCGTGTGAGATTTTTCTCTTTAAGGTACGAGAAAAATACAATTACATAATGAGACATAGTACTAACTACATATTTTCAGCAAAATGAATTTGAACATTTGTAAGTCTTTCATTTATTATAAAACTGCATATGTCTAAAAGAAATTTCTTGATAAAAATCCTAGATAATTTCAATTTTGTAATTTTAAATTATTTTTGTCAATTTAGGAAGAAGCTCCATTAATTTACGCAACAACGGCAATCATCAGCAACATCATGTCAATTATCTACTAAAGACAAAACGGTAAGTTGAATATCAGTTACCATGGCAACTGGAACCACAAGGGCACAAGAGTTGTTAGGTGACACCAAATGCGACTTATGTGACACATACAAAAATGTCTCATGGAAATGCCAGAATTGTAATGAAATTCTGTGTGAACAATGTAAAAGGCTACATCTACGGAGTAGAGCTTCTAAAACCCATATTATAACTGAACTGGAAGATTCTATGGATGATGGTGAAGGTTCCAGTATATTTTGCCCTGATCATGAGGATGAAGCATTTCAGATGTTTTGTATCGAGTGTGATATTCTGGTATGCTTAGACTGTATAAGCGGGAAGCATAAAGGACATGATTAAGAAGATAAAAGAGGTTGTGAAACCAAAACAAACACAACTTGATGATATATTTAAACAGATACAGACACAACAGATACCAAAGTTAGAACAGTCGCTTGTATCCATAACCAACACACAGGAGAAATATAACCAAGATATAGACCGAGTGATTGCCGAGATAAAAACCAAGGGAGACGAATTAAAACAAGAAATAACGAGCATACAAGACAGGTTAATAGATAAACTGATGAGACAGGTGAAAGAAGATACAAAATGTTTGAATGAAACAAAAAACAATTAGATTTGAGACTGAGTGCCCTGAAGGATCAACTAAAACAACATGAAGAGAAGATGAAAAAGTACACCGATATTGACATAATTACCAAAGCTGCCAGCATAAAGATTCTTTGTCACAGCTAACCAGTAGTATAGAGATACCAACAGTCAAACCCCAAACTTCAAACTGGTCAAGTCAATGGCAGCGATCTGGAGAACATGTATGGACAACTGGAACTAGAGCAGCCACCAGATACAATGCAGACAGAAAGGTCAAAACCTAACAGAAGCCAGACAAACTTCCAGACGAAAAGTTAAACAAGACCAATCCACATTTAAGGATACCAGAGTTTTCAGAGGAATATTGTCTCATCATTTACATGGAAGAGGACTTTATAAGATGACAAAACAGAATCAGAATGAAGCCTGGATGTTGTCAGGTAATTTTAACTAAGGAACAATATCTATCTGGTCAATGATCAAGGTAAAATATAACATCAATCAAACATGACTTACAAATACGGACATGGCTACAACAGTATCTGGGGATTTATTGGTAACAGCCGTCAGATCAAGCGTGTGTCTAGATCAGGTAGTACAGATGTCTTTGCTGATTTATCACCGTATGGGACATGGGTATACATGTTACACAGAATGGTGATGTACTTGTTGGTTTGTTGACTTGTTAGAAAGTAGAGTAACTAGACTGTCACAACAAGGAAAGACAATACAAGTGATAGACATTAAAGGCAATGACTTAGATACATACACAATATGTACTAGTATTACAGAGAATGTTAACCATGACATTGTGATGATATGTAACCGGTACATCCTAGTTGTACAAAGATGGCAGAAGGAGGTTTACATACAGAGGACCACCATCAAAATAAGAAATTAAGGACTTCTATCCATCAGACATCATCTGTGACCAGAGTGGACGATCCTTGTTGCTGATACAAATAACAGTACCATACACCTTCTAGATGAAGATGGTACATTTCTGCAATTTATACTGACAAAACAACATGTAATAGAAAATCCAACAGTACTAGCAATAGACCATAGTGGTAGAATCTGGGTTGGTTGTAGGAATGGCAAAGTGTTTATAGCAGAATAATTATGTGACATCATACAGTACATCTACAGGATATACATGACATCATCCTACAACAGATTCCACAAAGTAAGAGGGTTAGAATGTCCAAGGCCTCTGTTTGCGTTGGTCTGCCTTTCTTTTAAAATGCCTTGAATTTTTTGTCAGATTTTCAAAATATTTTAATATTGCGTGCTTATGAAATTCAAATGTGAATCATTGTCAGAATTTTGTGATTCGATAATAATAACTGTATTTTGTGAGCGTAAGTAAAATGAGAGCACGAGTGAACAGGTACGAAAAATTACAGGTCAGCCGATATTTATAAACTCATTTATTTGTGGAAATCATAAATTAGTGCAATTCGTCTAGCGCGAAAATCGCTAAAAATAAGACCACTGATAAATAAAGTACATTTACAGTACCAATATGTACAACTTCAAATTCCTGTGTCCTCAGATGTAGTAACAGTGAACACCATCACACAGCTCTTCCAACATAACAATGGATTTTTATTTATATTTTTGATCACCTAGAACGGATTTGTGTGTTTTTGTGGATTAGAGGAGTTTTAACGGTTTTAATTGGATATCGGGTAAAAAATATTTAGTGTTTTATAAAAGAAAACATTATATTCTAGCGATATGATACATACATATTAAATACACAGTGTTATGTACAATCCTCTGTATCAGGTTGATGCCTTTTTAGTTGCGTATCACAACGAGTGGTGCTTGTGTGAGACCTGATACGAAGGGTTGTACATACAGTGTGTATGATATTTTTATCTTTATTTCCAACTAGGTTACTTTAAATAACAAAACAATACTATGTGAAAAAATTATATTTTACTACAGAAAATTACTGAACTATGTTATGACATATGTTCTGTAGTAATGACGTCATTATTTACATTTGACAAATCAAAGATTCCCCAATGACATTACAATGAGAAATCCCAACTGACATGGTGTGAACTTTACCGTTAATGTTGTGTCAGCACACTGCTACAAGATAATGTATGGTACGTGTTCAATAAAACTTGTATTTGGTCAAATCAGATAGAAAAACTAGTCAAATATTAGATAAATTCCGATATAAAACAAACAAATCTTAAGGATACAAGGAAGGGTGGACTACACTTAGACAACAATCGTAGAACATTTTTATAAACCTTCTGTGGACAATTGATGGGTTGCTGGCCACGTCCATAATGTTCCGACAAAGGTCTGGCATGCTTGAATTACACACAAAAAGAATGAAATCTTGGCCTGAATTATGGCATTTATTGATGTCACAAACACTTGTTAGTCATTAGTTGCTGTGATGCTGCTTTGCTACCGTAATGGCGGCCAGTGGCGGAACATAACAGGCATGACGGCGATACGTTAATTCTAGTTCTATTAAAGGAAATAGATATACCGGGAACAAAGAAAACTTCTTATGGAAATCTGAAAACATGCGAATGCCTCGTGAAAGTGAATATGAGACTACATCTTTATTTTGTGGAACTTTGTATAAATTACAATTATAATGTTATATCTTTTCTGTCTTGTTGTGATGCCTTAAACAGTGACTGTGGGACTTTATAATCGTGGAAATAGAAAAGTTGATAACCTCGTCAGACAAGGATGGATGTATACTGCGAGACCGTATCGTCATGAAAATGGAAAAGTTGATAACCTCGTCAGACAAGGATGGATGTATACTGCAAGACCTTATCGTCATGGAAATGAAAAAGTTGATATCCTCGTCCAACAAGGACATTTGACATTTATTTACGTGTGATTAATTTTCATTGTATCATAAGGACAAAATAATTATTAACTTACAGACAAATTAACCATAAGCTTACAGCAGATGTCATTGCATTAAGATATGAATAGTGTTCTCTTAATGCCAGTATCATCTCTCTCTCTCTCTCATTTCATTTTATCTATAGATTAATATAGCTCTGTTTTGTTTACTGTTTTGTAATTTTTTTTGAAAAGTGGAAATTTTCATGTTAACTCCATAAATTGTATGACCAAGTCAATTATATGCTTGTAAGATTATTATTTTTACCATTGTATGCAAGAGTTTTTAGTGACCTGTAGATATTCACCACTATTAAAAGGAAAAACAGATGTTGCTATCTCTCTCTCACGGTCTCTCTCTCTTTCCTGCTAAAGTTGTGTGTACAACTAGTTATATGTAAGACTTGATGGCGAGAATAATTTAGTCATCTACTACTTGGCTCCCATTGTTTATTTATTCATTGAATTTTATTTTTACTTTGTCTCTTTGGAAAGAGGAAGGAAATTTTCAATGTCATGTTGTTTAATACCTTTTTTTAAGATAGGGTTTAAACCAGAAAAATTGGCAAACATTCAAATTAATAATATGCACTTCTCATATTACTAATGATAATGTCTTCAAAGCATTGTGAACTTCTGATCAAAAGCTTTGGAAATTCTATCCAAAGAAATTGACCTTCAAAGGACGTACCGTAGCTCCAAGTAAAATCTGAACTCAGGTTTATAATGTGCATTGCTATCACAGTTGATACTGCCCACAAAGTTTTTGTAAACTTCTTATGAATAGCTTTTGAGATTTTTCTGGACAAGAATTTAAAATGGAAGGAAAATTGGCAAACAAACTCAGTTTAATAATATACATGTACACTTCTCCTAACACTGTTGATAATGTCCACAGTTTTTGAAAACATCTCATCAATAACTTTGGAGACTTATTTCGAACAGTGGCCTCAAAGTATTATTTTTCCTTTACACATGATATCATTCTTACACTTTTTCATGTATATAATTAGGACTTCTATATATTTGATTGTATTATCATGCAAATTTTTGTATTTTGAATGTGATGACAGCATTAAAATTCTTATCTTATTAAATATCACAAACCTCACATTTAACACACGGAATCATGATTGTGATTAAATAAATTTGCTTTTTTTTTAACTTATTATTATTATTTTTTTTTTTTTTTTGCACTGCAGTTCATTTGCATTAAATTTGTAACATTCATGTTTTGAATTTAACTTATAAAATCATAATAAAAAGTTACTTAAAGCCTGTCTTACACAGAACACGGTTGGGCACACGGTTTCAATACGGTATACTCTAGTCCAAGAGATCATGGCTAAAATCCGGGTGAACGAGGCTAAAACGTTTGAAGGTTGATTCTTGTAGGAAAATGTCCATAGTTACTGAAAACTCATTTCTTACGCGTCAAATCGTTTCCGATTTTTTAATCAGAAACAGTTTTTGAAGAAAAGCCTCTGCAAATGTTAAATTTTGGTAAAAAAAAAATTCCAGATTTTGAAGCATTTTGTGGCAAAAACAACACAAAAATGCTCATTCTATCTTTCATTGTGAACACATGATAGATTAAAATGCAAAACATCCCGACAGTTTTCCGATGTTGTGTCAAAATTTTAAAATAAGCGATAAAATCGATGCTGTAAACTGCGTTTTTATCATATCTACCGTCTTTCGATTCATGTAAATCTGTTGTTTATGCATTAAATATGACAAACTATATTTTTATTAAGCCTTGGTAGTGCTGTAGATAAAAATGTTACAAAACTTCGGAAATATGGAACCTTAATACCGTAGCAAATTATTATGTTTCCCCTACCCCAAAAATACGAAAATGTCAAAAATTCATTATTTTGGCCCATGCTTGCCGATAAGTGTTTAAAACAAATCATTATTGTTTGTTACATCTTCTGTCTGTTCTCGACATATTTATAAAACAATTATATGTAGAGTGCTTGGTGATTTTATATGAAAATTTGCACTTTTCATGTAACAATAGTTTGGAAAATGAGTTTTCATTAAATCATTTGTACTCTACTTCTTGTAATTTTGTTATATAGGCATTGAATCTCGAGATTTATATATTTCTGTATTGCCATGGTACATTTGAGTCTGACAACATAAAAAACTATCAGAAATACCGAAGTTTATAGACGAAACGGATAAATTTATTTCCCCTACCCCAAAATTGAAAAACATGTGAAAATCCATTTTTATGCAATATATGCCGATTTGTGTTTCTAATGAAGATTTCGAGCAAAAGTACCCGCAACAATGATAAAACAAGCTTCGAGGATTTTAAATATTTGTGAAATGCTTTAGCTTAAGGGCAGAGAGGACTAACTAATATAATAAAATTGCTTATTTTATTCATTTATATGTAAAATGCTATAAGAAAAAAAGAGTTTTGCCTCTTGTATGTTTGTTATTTAGGCATTGAATCTCGACTGTTATCTATTGACGTAATTCCTTGGCATATAAGAGTCTAATAACACCAAAAACTGTCGGAAATAGCAAAGCTTGTAAATAAGGCCAATAAATTTATTTCCCCTACCCCAAAAGTATGAAAAAAACGTTTTAGGCCATGTATGCTTTTGGTGAAGGTTTTAAGCAAGTGTCCATGCAACAGTTATGTTTTAATGATTTAAAGTCGTAGCAAAATGATTTTTTTTAATTTAAAAAAAGAAATTATGAAATATTAAAAATCAAAAACAACAACATACCAATCCTTGTCAAGATCACAATCCCCACAAAGGTAAAATCTTCGAGCTAGCAAACTTGGCGGGGTGCTCCTTAATTAAGCACCTCCTGTTTAGCAATTACACCCGCCACGTGTGAAAAATTAGGAATACACATATCTTTTTGAACAATACTATAAAATAATAATTGCAAATAATGTCATCTCTAGTGAAACATAATGTTAAAATATGGTAAAACATAGTGTAAGGCATTTCTGGTTATGGTTTTATATAAAGCTATTGGGTTTTATAAGACATATCTCCATTCGATAAAGTTCAATCAGATCCATGAGCTTTCTAAACCATATTCATTATTACCAAAACTCGTCTATCAAAGATTGTAGCCACATTTTACAAAACTTTGCAATTTATTCTTGTGGAATCATTTAATTTGAAGTGACCTAATGTACATTGTCGGTCTCCATTAAATCTATTTTAAAAAGTCTGCACACTCCGTAAAATTTTCAATTTCACTTCAAACTGACAAAATTTCTATGTCCAATAACTCCATCTTTGTATCTTTTAAAGGAATTATTAATAGCTATCACATCAAATTGCCTGGCCATATTATAATGATAAAACAAAGTGGTATTGGACACCTTTCAACCTTAAGCCTGTTACCAGGTGCCCAGTGCCACGTTCTTTTAAGAATACAAGTTTTGAGCAGAGACTGAAATTGTACATTAGGTCAATTCTTAATAAAATGATGGCACCAGAAAAAAGTTGCAAAGTTATGTAAAATGTGGCTGCAATCTTTGATAAACGGGGTTTTAGTAATAACAAATATGGTTTAGTAAACTTCTTTTGCCATATAATCACGAATAATAGGTAAACACTACTACATAATATAGCCGAGGTCATAGAAAACCAGAAAAAAGGAGAATCACGATATAAGATAAATGTTTTCAAAGAATATAAACCCCGTAGATACTTATGTTTTAGCTAAAATAAGTAGATATGGACAGCAAAGGACGGATTGAAGTAGTGAATTGCTAACATTATCGGAGTTGCAAAGAAGTAAAGTGTTCAACTGACAAATGGAAAGAGATCAATGTTATAAAAAAATTTGAATTTTGAAGCAATAAAGAACTGATTAAATGCGCTGTGTAAATTAGTAAACATAAACACAAACATAATTATTATATCACAATAACAAAAACGAAGTTGAAAAACTGGCAAAGTTAAACACGTAAACATTGGCAGGGGAAAAATCCGGGTGCTCGGGAGGGGTTACCGCCTCCTGTCACCACATGTGAAATCAAAATTGAGAGTGAAAGTAGTAACAAGAAAAGTCATTTCAATTCAGACCGTTTGGAAGGAAATTGAACAAACCAATTTATTGTTAGAGATTGACAGAAACCAAAGAAGAGCTGATCATAGTAACCACTCTCGGCCATCCCATCAAGTACTGTTCGACAAACAGACCTGTGTCACCTTAATGTGTCTTTAATCAGTTCAAGAGGAAGGATGTAGATTTATATGCATGTCCAAGTAAATGGTTTTGTAATTTTAAAGATGATTTTAAGGATTTGTCCAAAGACTGACTGACACTGCCTTCCAAATGACAAAGTGTTGATTACTTTAAATGTTTAGAGTGCGTAACACTTACACAATTATTTTTGCGCATTGTCTTATTTGCAAATATTTTGGATTTCTATCAGTTGACTTTTAGTCTTTTGCCAGAGGGTCCAGTCGTTGTTTTAATGGTTACGATGTGTTTTATTCAAATGTGGTTCAACATAAAATTCAGTGCCTTTCACCCTCACTTTCCATACCCTGTATTCTATATTTGTAGTTGTGATCTAGTATGTTTCTTAACTAAAATGTGGCATTCATACTGTAACTTTTCAAGTATAGTAATTTAACGAATTGCTAGTGTTCTTCTTGTCATTCTATGAATACAGAGTAGAATTTAAACGCATGCATATGGTTCATGACATTGCTTTTTTGCCAGTCTGAAAACATATCCGTTCACTTACATTTGTACTATTATTTGCATACATGCCTCAAATACTAGTATACCCTTTTGTGAATTCATATGACAATTTTTTATATTTCTTCTTCTAATGCAAAAAGGTAAGCTATGACTTCTTAGCCTAGAGAGGGTTTCTATGTTTTCATATTTTGAAGACGGGGAAATCAATTGATTCATGACAGCTACCAAAATTGACATTTCCGAAATATTTTCATGTTTTTAATGATTTTAATGTAAGCGCATTGAATCAATATCTGATATTTGAAAATCAATGCCTATATAACAAAAATACAAACAGCGAAAATTCTTTTTTGCCATAGCACATTGAATTGAAAATGAAATAAGTAGGCATTTTTCTATGAATAATTAGACCAATCTGCCATTGAAATGATGCATTTTGTAAATTATTTTGTATCCTTCAAGCTTCTTTTTCCATTCTTACATGCATTTGCTTGAAACTTCCATTAGAAATACTAATTGTTACATATTGGCTAAAACAGGGTTTTCACATTTTTTGCAATTTTGGGGTAGGGGAAATAAATTTATTCGCCTCATCTACAAGCTTTGCTATTTCCGACAGTTTTTGGTGTAATTAGACTCTTATATGTCAAGGAATTACGTCAATAGATAACAGTCGAGATTCAATGCCTAAATAACAAAAATACAAGAGGCAAAGCTCCTTTTTTCTTATAGCATTTTACATATAAATGAATAAAATAAGCAATTTTATTATATTAGTTAGTCCTATCTGTCCTTAAGCTAAAGCATTTCACAAATATTTAAAATCCTCGAAGCTTGTTTTATATTGTTGCGGTACTTTTGCTCGAAATCTTCATTAGAAACACAAATCGGCATATATTGCATAAAAATGGATTTTCACATGTTTTTCAATTTTGGGGTAGGGGAAATAAATTTATCCGTTTCGTCTATAAACTTCGGTATTTCCGATAGTTTTTTATGTTGTCAGACTCAAATACCATGGCAATACAGAAATATATAAATCTCGAGATTCAATGCCTATATAACAAAATTACAAGAAGTAGAGTACAAATGATTTAATGAAAACTCATTTTCCAAACTATTGTTACATGAAAAGTGCAAATTTTCATATAAAATCACCAAGCACTCTACATATAATTGTTTTATAAATATGTCGGGAACAGACGGGAGATGTAACAAACAATAATGATTTGTTTTAAACACTTATCGGCAAGCATGGGCCAAAATAATGAATTTTTGACATTTTCGTATTTTTGGGGTAGGGGAAACATAATAATTTGCTACGGTATTAAGGTTCCATATTTCCGAAGTTTTGTAACATTTTTATCTACAGCACTACCAAGGCTTTATAAAAATATATAGTTTGTCATATTTAATGCATAAACAACAGATTTACAAGAATCGAAAGACGGTAGATATGATAAAAACGCAGTTTACAGCATCGATTTTATCGCTTATTTTAAAATTTTGTCACAAAATCGGAAAACTGTCAGGATGTTTTGCATTTTAATCTATCATGTGTCCACAATGAAAGATAGAATGAGCATTTTTGTGTTGTTTTTGCCACAAAATGCTTCAAAATCTGGAATTTTTATTTTTTACCAAAATTTAACATTTGCAGAGGCTTTTCTTCAAAAACTGTTTCTGATTAAAAAATCGGAAACGATTTGACGCGTAAGAGATGGGTTTTCAGTAACTATGGACATTTTCCTACAAGAATCAACCTTCAAACCTTTTGGCCTCGTTCACCCGGATTTAAGCCATGATCTCTTGGACTACTCGGTTATACACGGGTTGACTGGCACGAGAATTGAGCTCCAACCGTGCCTAGGGATGAGTTGGTACTATTTAGACTCGAATGTAGCACGAGTAAAGCAGGATATACTCGGTCAAGCAAGGTTTGTCACGGTTTGAACACGATTTGCAAACAATTTTCATACGATTGTTGTACGGTTTCAAGTACGGTCTAGTACGGTCTGTTACGGCCTAATACGATTAAACACAACTTTTACTCGATTAACTGGACATTTGCAGGGTTTACATACGGTCCCACCGATTTTTGTTCGAGTTATGTTCGAATTATCACACATTCGTGTATGTTTTGATATAAATTGACTCGTTTTGATGGCTTGGCTTCATAAATTTTCGAATTTTCAACAGAGAAGTTATAAAAATGGCAGATGACAGAATAAGGGAATTAGAAATCATGGTAAGACTTATAGACATTGAGATTATTTTGGCCAGAAGGCACGAGGGGGGACAAGAACAAACCAACAGAAGGAGAAGAAGAAGGAGGCAAGTTTGGACAAGAGAATGGCTCAACAGAAGGGTCATGTTTGGTCAATATGATACTCTGTTACATGAACTAAACAGAGAGAACCCAAGGTGTAACAAGAACTTCCTCCGTGTTGATGCTGACTTGTCTGGTCGTACTTGACCATGTATAATTCGTACTTGAACCGCATTGGTCGTATGGCGATCGTATGAAACTGTATTGGTCGTATAAAACCGTGTGTACACTCGTGTGAATCGTACGGTGATCGTGTGACATTCGAGTGTTAATCCGGGTATTTGTTGTAGGACTTGGGAATGGTTTCACACAATTCCACCCGAATTATATACGATATTGACACGGTTGAGCTCACTCTTGGAGTGGACTTCATGTGCGGTTGTATATACGGTCTCACACGGTCTTGTACGATTGCTAATACGATCATACACCGACATGGCACCCGTGCCAGTTTTTTAAAAGTTTTAAAAATCATACACGGCTTTCACGGATACACTCGAATGGCCCGAGTGTAAATCGGATAAGGCCATGGTTGGTTCGGTTGTATGTACCGTTTACACGGGTGGCCAACTGTATAAGCCGTGTGTTCTGTGTGAGACAGGCTTAAAATATAATTTAGTAAATATATACCGCCAAACCTGGTTTAAATGCCAACTCTATACAAGAAACACCTGCTTTGGAACGAGTTTTTTACCTTCCACTAACATTTTAATTGAAAAAAGTCTAAAAATGACAGATTCAAGCCATTTTTAATGTTTCTGTGAAAAATGATTTTTCAAAATTTCATACGGATACAAAAGAATGTCTTACCCCTGCTTTTGTAGGCCAGTAAATTTTATTCAGAATTATGTTAATTGAACCTGTATATAAAGGTCACTTGCCCATTAACACCAATTTTACTACTTCCCTTAAGTGGTCTTTAAAGACAGGTTTGACTGTATATAATATTTAGGATAGTATATGCAAACAATATTGACCTGTCTGTTTGACCTTTAAGTAGTAATATTCATGATAGTCCTCCAAATACATGGGTAGTGTTTAGGATTCGCAGTTAATACATACACATTGCATGTTTCCCATGATTCATGTAAACGAAATAAACATCTGTGTCCCCTATCAGTAAATATACTTGCCCATTATAAATGTTCCAATAAAAGGTCAAGGGGACAGGTCAATGTTGTCTGCCTATAACTGATGGCTATAGTGTACTTTACACACACAAGATTTGTTGTTTATAATATAACTTTATAGGCAAACAACATTAACCTGTCTGCTTGACCTTTAGTTTTAATATTCATTATGGACCAGTTCATTTATTTAAAGGGATTTTACAGATTATTGTGTAAAATGTTTGCCATATGCAGTGTGTACATGCATTATCTTTGAATCCAGACATTACCCATGTGTATAGTGGATCCTGAAGTCTTATATGAATATTCCTAACAAATGAAAAGTCAAGCGGACAAATCAATCTTGTTTCCGTATACCTACATATAATTATAATTAAGTGTTATTAGTTCAAACCCCAGTAATCATAGACAGAACTTTTGATATTGTGTGTCACACAAAGCTTAGAGAGAAACAAGATGAGATAGTTTGCATATGAAATAATAAATGTTGCACTTTCATTGTAATTTTTACAAATGTGTTTAATAAAATGATTTAGAAGTGTTTCATATTTATTCATATATACTTTTTAAGACTTTTGCACCTCTAGGTCACCTTGACCTAGTTTTGGAAGCCATGGCAACATCACAAACAATCTGAATTGCACCAGCCCATATATACTTCTGCTCAAGTTTCATTGAAATCTCTGGTGATACATAGGTGTGAACCACCCATGCATGTACACTAGCACACATAGATGCACATACATACACTAGGGCTATGCCATAAGCTCACAAGAAACTGATTAACTGAGTCACCACTATTTTCTGCGGTGGATGAGATTACTTCAAGTAAGTATTGAGACTACTTCCTGTAGGTAATGAGACTATTTCTTGTAGGTAATGAAACTACTTCCTGTAGGTATTGAGACTACATCCTGTAGGTCATGAGACTACTTCCTGTAGGTAATGAGACTACATCCTGTAGGTATTGAGACTACATTCTGTAGGTCATAAGACTATATCCTGTAGGTCATGAGACTTCACCCTGTAGGCATTGAGACTACATCCTGTAGTTATTGAGACTACATCCTGTAGGTCATGAGACTACCTCCTGTAGGTAATGAGACTACATCCTGTAGGTATTGAGACTACATCCTGTAGGTCATAAGACTATATCCTGTAGGTCATGAGACTTCACCCTGTAGGCATTGAGACTACATCCTGTAGATATTGAGACTACATCCTGTAAGTAATGAGACTACATCCTGTAGGTATTAAGACTAGAATACATTCTGTAGGCATTGAGACTACTTCCTGTAAGTAATGAGACTACATTCTGTAGGTATTGAGACTGCATCATGTAGGTCATAAGACTATATCCTGTAGGTCATGAGACTACACCCTGTAGGTAATGAGACTACATCCTGTAGGTATTGAGACTACATCCTGTAGGTCATGAGACTACATCCTGTAGGTCATGAGACTTCACCCTGTAGGCATTGAGACTACATCCTGTAGGTATTGAGACTACATCCTGTAGGTCATGAGACTACTTCCTTTAGGCATTGAGACTACATCCTGTATGTAATGAGACTACTTCCTGAATGTATTGAGACTACATCCTGTAGGTATTGAGACTACATCCTGTAAGTTTTGAGACTACTTTCTGTAGGTATTGAGACTACTTCCTGTAGATCATGAGACTACTTCCTGTAGGTCATGAGACTACATTCTGTAGGTATTGAGACTACATCCTGTAGGTCAAGAGACTACTTTCTGTAGGTCATGAGACTACATCCTGTAGGTAATGCGACTACATCCTGTAGGTCATGAGACTACCTCCTGTAGGTCATGAGACTACACCCTGTACGTAATGAAACTGCATCATGTAGGTTATGAGACTATATCCTGTAGGTAATGAGACTACACCCTGTAGGTAATGAGACTACATCCTGTAGGTATTGAGACTACATCCTGTAGGTCATGAGACTACATCCTGTAGGTCATGAGACTATTTTCTGTAGGGGTTGGGACTACTTTCTGTAGCTAATGAGACTACAGTAGAGCTTCGATAACTCGAAGTGCACGGGACTTCGAAGATGACTTCGAGTAATTGGGGTGTTCGAGTTTTCGAAGTTGAAGGATGATGTCACAATGTAGACTTTCATTTTAATAGGAGAAATGTTGGATGGCGGTAAACTGTTTACCGATACACTATTGTAATATGTATTACATAAAACATGGAATAATAAATGAAATATAATCAATTTCATAATGATGCCAAGTTTTATAAGGACTCATGGCGACGACAATCAAATACATTACACAAAATGTGTATTATCAATATATGATCATAATGCATTCAAAGAACTGAATCAGATACACATATTCTTGTACATTGTATGTAATAATCATAATATTACATACGCAAGACAAGAGACGCATTTTATAGAAATTATAACATTAGTGTGCGTTCAACATCTCGGTCATTAAAATTAAGCTTGGATAAATCATTTAAAAATTTGCCGTTATCGCCAGGGGCACAAAATTTGGCTTCTACTAAGGGGGTGCACGGTTACACTTCATCGCCTCTTATGGCACAGAGTACTAATTCTTTAATTGATACTAGTTAATACAGTAGCAGAACCTTTGATCTGTACCACTTCTCCTCTTATTAATTGGATTATACAGAAGCCTATAGCCTATGGCCGATTAATTCTGAGAATTTAATGGTCGTTCTATTGATCACACATTGTTAAATAATTCGAGTTTTAGAGGGTGGTTTGTCATACAAATTTTAATTTTGCACCTTAACATTACTTCGAGTTATCGGGGGTATTCGAATTATCAGAGTTTGAGTTATCGAAGTTGTATTTATATAGTTTATATAGAAAACCGGTCGGGACAAAAAATTGACTTCGAGTTATCCGTGGTATTCGAGATATCGAAGTTCGAGTTATCGAAGTTCTACTGTACTTCCTTTTGGTGTTGAGACTATTGTCTGATTGAGATTATAATTTATTTCAGGATTGTTTCAAGATAAATAAAACCTTCTTACCTCTTTGGAGATCTTTGGAACAGGAACTATTTCTTCTCTATGTTCTAAAAGTGTCTAAAATGAAGCATAAAAATAAGCAATTTGACTTGCATATTACATTACATATGCATATTGTATATAATTATGTACATTGCTGAAAAATAGCTATGTGTAACTGCAAATTTCAGAAAAGCAAAGGAATTGTTGGAACAAATGTATGCTCCCTGAATAAAGGCTCGTTGTAAAAGTGCTATTTCTTAATTCAAATGTGTGTTTAAATAAAAATTTTCAATGGGCAATAACTCTTAAATGATACAAAATAAAGTTATGGTTCTTGTGCATTACACTTCTCATTGACCTCTATCTATCTATGAACAAGATATAATTAAAATAAGATGTCATTTCAAAAGTGCCTCCCAAACAAACCCCCACCCTCTTTTCCTGTTAATTACTACATCCCCCTCTACTTCCTTTAGAGGACAAAAATATTATGCGAAGTTTGAAAACTACAGCTGCATTACAACCAAACAGATTACATAAGTATGTACCCTTAGTTGTGATAGACAAAAGGGGTGAGACAGAGAGATGGTGTCTAGCACCTATTAGACCCGATTTCAACATTGGTGACAAAGATAAAAATTTCAACTATTTCTTTCGTAATCTCTAAAACGTGTCAGATGTTGCTAAACAGAAGGTGCTTACTGTTCTGGAGCTGATGGCCTTACTTGCCTGGTAGTGTTTAACATAATTTATGAGTTTACGAGGTTTTTACTTTGCTTTATTTGGAATTGTGACTTAGACATGGACAGGTATGTATGCTTTTAATTTTTACTTTGCTTTAATTTATGATTGTGATCTGGACATGGATTGGTATGCTTTGGGATTGTGATTTGGATATAGACAGGTATATTTGTTTTTATTTTGCTTTTGGATTGTGATTTGGACATGGATTGATGTGCTTTGGGATTGTTATTTGGACATGGACAGGTATGTATGTTTTTACTTTGCTTTGGGATTGTGGTTTGGACATTGATTGGTATAATTGTTAAATGAGATTTACAAAGATGGATTTTGTTTTACAAGTTGGAATTTTCCATAAAAATAAAATACAGAACATCAAACTTGTTATAAATTAGAACTGTCACTTGAGAGCCAAATACCCCCTCCCAAACATCTACATGAGTTAAATGTTTTCCCACAACCTTGACCTTCATGTATGACCTTGGTTCAAGGTCATGACATACCTTTGGAATATGGAAATTATTCATGTTAAGTTTTATTTCAGTCGTCCAAATAATTATTAGATATGGCCTGGACACATTTGTACTCAGAGAGACAGACAGATAGACAGACAGACATGGTGATTCCGATATGACCCCCCTCAAACTAGTTTGCAGGGGGATAATAATATTACCATAAGTAATGGTCAAAACTAACCTTTATATAATGTACTAGAGAGTGGACTGTGTCTATGTAAGCATTTAATGATGAAACTTTAGACTTGTCTGAAATTTAAAACAAAAAAATTATACAATTAGAACCTATAAGTACAATTACCTAACACAACTAGGTTTCCACAAATTAAAATTTTAAGTAGATAAACTTTGTGCAAATATAGTCCATTTAAAAATATTTTTGCACAAATTTACTAAAAAGGCTACTTTTTAATGAACTACTCGGAAATTGGTTGCCAATGGTGATTATGGGTACCAAGATTGGAAACATACGGCAAGCCCTCAGCATTTAATAAATGAAAGTCACAGGGTTCTGTGATAGAGACTTTAAAAACTGATGTGATAAAGAACCCTTCCTGCACATTGCCCTGAGTACACTGCAAAGGTAAAAAATTGCTGTCAATTCACCTAAAGCTGGTGACATCTCAGTATAAGTGAAATATTCTTGACCGGGACTCCAATTAATCAATCTCTCATAGTGGTCATTGTGATCTGTATGAGGTATCTCAACTTTTTAATAACATACTTAACATGTTTAAAACATTTACAATATGTTCTGATATTGATTCTGATCGACATTACTCTACAGTTTTATTAATTCACATTTTTATAATGTAATGTACAATGATTTGAAATTTGTGGTTCACCCCTGCACGGTATTTGCCAAAAGATGATGGTTTTACTGAACCTTTCCAGAACTGGTAAAATTGATACAAGTGAAATAGTCTGCACCAAGATGAAAAATACTTCACACCACTTCACTCTGCATTTTTGTTGAGTTTCTATTCATTCATTAGCTGTGAGGTCTGGGACTAAATGTAAAATAAATTTTCTTGCAAGGTAGATATCTCACAGCCAAACTGTGGCTTGAACCCATGACCCTTGAAACCCTTAAACCACTCTTCCACATATTTCCATATCATTTATGATACTATACACTACAGTCCAACCTGCCTTAAAGACCATCTCTATATAAAGGTCACCTGCCTATAAACGCCAGTAGAATTGTATCCCAATTGTTCTTTAACCTGTATATAAAATCCACCTGCCCAGAAAGGTCACTGTTGCTGGTTCCCTTGGGTAGCTTGTAGAGACAGGGTTGACTCTATATGATTTCATGTATTTCAGTGGGTATTGGATGGTTTTCAGTGGGGTTGTGGAACCTGATTCTGTACTTGTCAGCACCACTGTCCATGATTAAACTTGGTATCAGTATTCTTCAGTTTTATTCTGCTTGCCACAAAATTGCTGCCATAGACATGGAAGAAAGGAAGGCCGAAAAAGAGAAATAGAGTCAAATAAGAGACAAAGATAACAGAAATATTGTTAGACATTTTATTAGACAAAATATGTTTAATTTAACCACATTGTTGTTAAAATCAGTGTTATGTAACTTAACTTTGTATATATTATATTATATATATATATATATATATATTCATATACAGTACAGACCTCTCAAAAGTTTAACACTATTAATGCCAAATTGGCAAGTCAACTTAGCCCCTCGTTAGCCATATTTCTACAATTTTCAGCAGATAGTATCTATTTATTGGTAGCTTTTTAGCTACTGGCTATCAGTATCTCACCACTCAGCATCGACATATTTTTGTTTACCTACCTAGTGTTAAGCTTTGGACAGTCCTGTATTATGTATATCTAATGACTGCCTTTTACAAATCATGTTATGGCCAAATTTTGATGAAAATCCATTATGCTTAAGTTTTAATTTGAACAAATTTCAGCAAGGAACTCTTTATATTTTTTCTATTCATTTATATATATATATTTACTAATTTTCAATTCGTCTTCTTCTCCCATGTCTGTCTAAGACAAACATTTTGTAATCAGTAGTCTCGCTATGTATTAATTGTGCAGTATATGTCATCTGCAAAGTTTATGTTTACATTATCTTCAAAATATTTTTTATGATTTTGCACCTCATATGTGTGTGTGCATGTGTGTCTGTGTGTGTTCGTGCATGCATGTGTTTGTGGCTTTGACTTTACATACTTGACATATGATGCCTGCATAATTTTTTTAAAAAAATACTGTAAACATTTAATGTTATTGGTAGAATCTCATTTTATAACTATGCTCACATTTTTGGACACTTTCAGAAATTCATTTTTTTTCTCTTTTTTTATTGGTTCTTTTTTTGAAATTTTAAATACATTAGTATTATATGCAAGTCATGTGAAAACAAATATAAATATATACACAGTGAACAAATAACAGAGATATAGAACATGTGTAATGTTGCACATTCAGAAATTCTGCCCAATTAAACATTATTGTTTTGCACATGAATCAACAATTATTTTGTGATATTTAATTTTCAAGTCGCAAATACCAAATGCTTACTTTGTCCAAAAACTTTTGAGTTTATCACAATTTTTTACTGCAATAAACCACCAAATTATTTTGTTTACATACACAATGGTATCCAAAATCATATGACACAATTAGTTTCATGCAGTATGAATGTGTATGATGTTGAAAGATATAAACTTCCATAAATAAATAAATATTTGCTGTTGTAAATATTTTTTTGCGCTGGTGCTTCGTAGAACTAGATAATAAGATGGTACTTAATGTTAGTAGTTTCAATGCGATAGGTTATCACCATATTTATGCTGAAGAATTTGTATGTTTGTAATAAACAAAATGTAAGTAATAATGCAAAGGTCCATTTTGCCAGTGGAACATAATAGGCCCTTCTGAGTCTCTTGTTTTTTTAGCTGCAGGTTTTTTGTATTATGATAATGTTTATTTTCCTGATACATGTATTACAACAATAATGTGTAAGAGTAATAGTGCAATAGTAAATTGAAATATTAAATTGATTTTGTTTGTTTAATTTCACACTAATGACTTGAGTACAAGTCATATAAACCATCAATGAAATTTTTACTTCACGTTGACCTTTAACCACCATGGTTGCTAAATTGGTAGATTACTCACTCGATATTTGGGAGGTTGTGGGTTTGAACCCAGGCCCTGGTCCGACCAAGACTTAAAAAAGATAGTAACTGTTCTTTTTAAAAGCACTTAGCATTTAGAAATGAAAATCAAAGGGTCCTTCAGAAGAGACCTTAAAAACCAATGTCCCGTGTCACAGCAAGATTGGCATGTTCAGAGCCCTCCCTGCACATTGCCCTGAGCACATTGCAAGGATAAAAATTTCTGCAACTTCAGCTGGTGATGTCTTGATATGAGTGGCATGTAAAAGTCGATTAAATAAATCGTTTTAACCTTCTACTAATAGAATGAGACCGCTTCCTATAAAACTAAGAATTCCTTTTCGATTGTTAGATGTTTAAAAAATGACCAAAACCTCGAGTAATCTTTGAAATTAATCACCAAATCTAAAGTTTTACAAATATCAAAAACAAACATACCAGATCACCTTCAAATCACAATCCCAAAAGAAAAGTAAAAACTTTGAAAATGACAAAATGGTTAGAACATGTGAACTTCCAGGAAGTTAGACTGGGAGTTTCAGAAAGGCAACACATCACATACTGTTCTTGTTCTTATTATACAAAATGTTGAGGTATTATCTCCAGTTAAAGTACAATCATTATATATTCACAGCTCAATATTAAATACACATAATGTATATTATTTGGGACAAACTAATGTTCATAATCATGAGTTTCAAACATGCACGTTTTACCTGGTATGCATCTTTGTGCAAGCATTTATGATGGTGCTCCAGACTGCACTGTGCTGAAGGCAATTTGTCTGCTACACAAATTTCCTGACAACTACAGTTGCAGACTCGTGTTCAAAACTATCGTTATCTGAGAAGCATATCAAGAACAAACACCAATCCATGTCCAAATCACAATTCATTCCGCAAACTTTTAAAACTGGCAAATTGAGTTTAAGTTGGAACTTCCACAAGAAATGAGAGACCAGATGCTCCAAAGGGGTAATTTAACCAGGCACCCAGGTGCTCTAAAAGGGCAGTTTAAGCAGGCACCTTTTTATACAGGGAGGGATCTCGGCAGTCTAGTGTTTCACAGAGCACACTTATGTATCACACAACTAAGTACTGCCTAGGTTTGAATCCCATTTTTCCAGTTCTTACTGTGAAACAAGAAACAGTTTCAGTTAGCCAGGTTACTTGCTAAAGGTCTGGATTTCTAGCACTATCACAGAACTGACTGCCACAATATAAATCAAATTATTTTGACTGGGACATAAAATACCATTACTTTACTCCACTCTTTACAGTGGCGACTTTTGCAGGATCAACAATTCCATTTTTCCTACAATATCTTAATATTTCTAGTAACTTAAACAACACTAAAACCATGATATTTAAAATTTATTTCCATCTGTATATTCAAATATTACTAACATATTCATGTTAGAACAGACCTAATGATGCAACAAATAGTTACCGTAAAATTTGTCAAACAAAAAAGTATTTTTAGTTGTATACAGTAAAACATGTTTATAATGAAGCCCTTGGATCTCTATTTTTAACCTTTGTTATAAAGCTACTTTGTTATACATGTATTGTTATAAATAGACTTATATAGAAGAGCGGTCAGGCCCAATATTTGACTTCATACTATCCAAGTAAGCATATTCATGTTTTACTGTACATTGGTCTTACAATTAGAATTTTTCAGATAATAATGCATAATTTAAATACATATTAGGATAGAAAATGCTCAGATTGGTCTACATTATTTTAGTTATTTCTGAGGCTTAAATGAATGGGACATTGTACAAAATGTATCTTGCATATGATGGCACACAAAGGGAATAAACATGACTGCTGAGAAAACTATCCTTACACACAGGTCTAAAACAGATAATTACAGAAGAAATACTGTAAACAGTTCTACTGTTCAATTCTAGAAGACCGAGACAATTTGATATCATTCTGTTTAAACTTTAACTTTCTTTTGTTTTGGTGTTTTAATTTCTTTATCTGCATCTTTTTGTTTTCTTTTCTTTTTCATTTTCTTTTTATCTTCAGAACTGCAAAAAAATTACAAATTAAAAACAGTAAACGTAACCGGATATTTTGCAATATGAGAGAGTGAGAGAATTTGCTTTCCACAACTCCTAAATCATACATACAAATCAGAATATCTTTCGATTTTATAGTTGTGCAATTTATTTTTTCTTCAACTGGTTTATTATAGCAAATATAACTTTTGATATTTTGCTATATGGCAGAGAGAGAGAGAGAGAGAGAGAGAGAGAGAGAGAGAGAGAGAGATCATCTGCTATCTGTAACTCCTTCTGAACTCTTTACAACAAAAACTTACTCTTCTTTCTAAACTTATGAACTAGGTTGATCAAGAAATTTCATTTTTCTTTTGAATTGTAGTTGTGCACATTACATTCAGTTGATCCTTTAATTCAACTTTTAATTCAATTTTTTATCAAAAATATTTGCTTTGTTTTACAACAAGGAGAGGATGTACATCTTCTTAAACTTAAGTAAATGAATAGTTACAATGTAAGACTCACACTTGTCCGCTGTCTGTATTTAATTTTGTTACTATTTTCTTGTATAATCTTCTGGTATCTGTATTAAAATGATCACGTAATGATTCCAAATTGTCCAACACATCTTTTGATAACATCTAAAATTAGAAATAGAAAACAACTGTGAACCACATTTTATTGACAATTTTAATTAAATCAGTATATCAGTTTCTCATGTGTACTTTGAATCATTCAAATATCAATTATTACCACAAACTTTTCACTGAGAAAAAACACAATAACTTAATAAATAACATGCTCACATTTTCTTTTTTCTTAATGCAAAAATACAACCATTTCTTTATCAAACAGACAAATTACTTTATTCACACCTGTCATCCCATCAGGCTTATTTCACTTGACCCTTTTCTTCTTAGCAATCGTTCTACTGTGTATTTATTTATACATTTATATAGGCATGACCAAGAGCTAGGGACATCTAGTCATTTTATGTAGATTGACTTTAGATGTATTGAATATTTCACAGTGACTGACTTGATTAACAGTTCCAATAACATCAGAGATGATAAACTGTTCGGTTAACATTGTTAGCTGTAGATATGGTCCATTTATTTCATTTTAACATTTTAATTATTTATAAACTCAGACTTACCTCAAAAAGTTTTGTAGTCGTCATCACAATATTGTTCATAAGCATAATGTCTCTGATCCAAAATTATGTTGTTTAAATTTGAAGTCCCATAGTTCTATGTTTCTTTCACTCAATTTTGATATTACAAGTGGCTAGCTAAACAGGAGGTGCTAAACCATCAGGAGAACCTGGCCTCATGGTGGAAGTACGTGTGTTTCACTTAATTTGGCAGTTTTAATTTTTTTTTACTTTGGGTTTGTTATTTGGAGATGGATTGGTATGTTTAGTATTTTATATATTTACCTGTTGATTGTCAGGAAGGTGAACATATTTATTTATCAGCACTAAGATTTCATGAAACAATCCCGATTTAAAGTTGTCTGTGGTCATCCCCATGATTACCTAATAAAAAAAATAAAAACATAAAAATATGTGTTAGTGGTAACTTGTATATAACAACCTCTTCACATAGGTTTAATTGGCAATCTCTATAACAATAACCTGTCAATAGAGATTTGAATATTTAGGTCACAATCACTTTAGCTGAACATGTATACCACACCTGTCTAAAGTAGACAACCTTATAATGTGGCTAGTGTTTGTTAAATATTTAGGCCCTTTGATAATATTTTGTGTTGATGACCACTTACCATAAAACATCTCTATATTGCAAAGCAGTTCATTCAATATGCTATTCCTGCCTCTTATTCATAATACTGAATGAATACACTCAAATGGAATGATATTTCTTAAGTGACTTACTTTACTGACTGTATCTGTGAGAGCAGTACTAGACTCATCCCAGATGTCCTCACCAATGTGGTTTACCTGGTATATAAATAATATACAATGAATCTAAATTCGACAATAAAATAAAACCTTTTGGTTTTCATAGTTCAATAGATTAAAAAAATTAAAACCCAGGTTTAATTAATGGATAACAACAACTCTTAAATTTAAAAATAGCTATTTACAAACCCACAATAAAATGAAACCTTTGGGATTTCAAATTTCAATAGATTTTTTTTTAAATTTAAAACCCAGGTTTAATCAATACACAACAACAACTCTTAAATTTAAAAATAGCTATTTACAAACCCACAAAAAAATTAAAGATTCAAGTAAAAACTAGAATTTAGGATTTAGAAATACAAACATCTTTATTGAAAGAAGATGTTCTGTAATTAGACAGATACTTTTAATCTGTAAATAGCTCAAGTATACTGATTTTTACAGTCTTCTCAATCCATTCAACTACAGTCAAACCTGTCTTAAAGACCACTTCTATATAAGGATCACCTGCTTATAAAGGTCAGTAGAATTAAATCCCAATTTTTCTGTATTCATATTATTTGAACATGTATATAAAGACCACTTTTACTGGTTCCCTTGGGTGACCTTTATAGACAGGTTTGACTGTACTGGTAACTGCCTGATCCATAACTATTTGCTATTGAGTTTTCTTATCTATTCAACAACAATATACATGTAACTACAAGTAACTTCATTATTGAATGTTTCTTACTGTTGATATATTAAAATAATATAAAATGACGAAGAAGTAATTTGTCCTTTATTTTGACCTTTAGGAAGTTATATACATTTTACTAGTGAACTTTACTATCACAAATGAAAATTGACAAAAATGTGAACAAAACTTACAGAATCTCTGTTTATCATAACAGATAACATGGAACATGCTTGTGTCTGAAATAAATAAATAAATAAATAAATGTTAATATATTTTTTTAAATGTTAAAATCTAAATCTTACATTGCATTACATTTTATTTATCTATGAATAAAAAGAGATATGTTACAGTCAGTCTCTAAACATACTTATGGCTGATTTTAAGAAAACATTCTTGTAAAACATCTTTTATGTACAATGATATCCAAAATAAACAGCTAAAAATAAAAATAACCTCTTTCTCTCCAAATATTTTGGTTTCAATTAAACAAATATCTTTGAGATGTAAGAATTAATAGTTAAAATCAAATCTATACTTTTTTTAGAAAGGCAATCATGCTTTAATATATAGATATATAAGTATTGCATTATTGTTTCATAATCTGATATGCTTACCCTTCCGGAGTATCCAATCAGCTTCATTTCCCTGATACTTTCGAAAGTGTTAATCAAACACAAACATACTAATCCATTTCCGAATCACAATCCAGAAGCAAAGTTAAAACTTTGGAACTGACAAGTAAGGTTAGACACGTTAACTGCCACTAGGGAAGTGAGACCGGGTGCTCCGGAAGGGTAAGCACCTCCTGTTAAGCTAGCTACACCTGCCACGTGTGTAATCAAAATTGTGTGAAAGGAACATGGAACTATGAGACGTCAAATATATCCAACGCAATTCTGGACACAGAGACATCAAGCTTATCAACAATACTTTGATGACTGCCATAAAACTTTTTTCCAGTTTCAAAGGTTTTATTATGCTTTCGGATTGTGGTTTGGACATGGATTGGTATATTTGTTTTTGGTGCATACCCGTATATTGACCATTACTGAGTGTGTTTTTCAATGTGCAGGAAGGGTTCTTTTATGTGCTACGCCTGTTGTGACACAGGGCATCGGCTCTCTTTCTAACTGTTTTCAGGTCTTAGTCATAACCGACCGGTTTTGATCCCACAACCTCCCACATAGTAAGCAACCACTCCTTTAACTGAGCTATCATAGTGGTCATATAACAAGAGAATGTATACTTACTTTACAATAAACTTTAACATTTTCATCCTGTAGAGAATTTAACAAAGTTTCTGTTATTGGCCAAAATAAAACCTGTAAAACAAAACAAGAACAGTTAGGACAAAGACATAACATAACAACACATGTCCTGTTCATCGAAACAAAGCTTATCTCAAGAACGTTGGCTATATCTACAATCATCTAAATACTTATAAATGATTACTTTAACTGTCAAAAGATCATTAGATGTCGTAGTTTACATTGGTATTCATTCTGACACTTGAGAAATGACATAACCGCATTATTTACACAGGGGAGATAGCTCATATAACTTGTTTGGGTATTTATAAAAATGCATAGTTGACAATTTTTAGCTCACCTGAGCTGAAAGGCTGTTCGTCGTGCGTCGTGCGTAAACTTTACATTTTAATCTTCTCCTCCAAAACTACGGAGCCAAATTTGATGAAACTTAGTGATTATTATGCCTGGGTTACAGGCTTTCAAAATTGTGTTCGGGGTTTGACCATGCCCAACAATATGGCTGCCGTTACTATAAATAGCCAAAAGACAAAAAAATCTTCTTCTCTGAAACCAAAAGGTGCAGGCAAATTTTGATTGGATATTTGGCTTTAGGATACCTAGATACACTAAAATTGTGTTTTTCATGAAAATTGGACGAAAAATAGGTTACGCGTTTTTTGCGTAAAATTATGTAATTTTTAAAATGAGACATTTATTGTTATAACTTCATAATGGCAGAAGATAATTGTATGGAGTTTTCACTGTTGATCTTGTCTTGCGATTTTCTTCCGATTGATGTCAAGGTCAAAGGTCAAGGTCATGTCCTAGTTTTTGACCTTTGATAAAAAATGCTATTTTTTAAACATTTCTGGTGATAATGATGTAGGATTTTTGGTTAATTGTAGGTATTGGCATGACAATTATTTTGATATATCGATTAAGTTCATGGGTTCAAAGGTCAAGGTCACAGATGTACAAGTTTACCAAAATAGTTAATTATCTGCAAAAATATGAACTTTTTGTATAGGCATGTATATGAGAATATTGTAGGTAATGGACCATTGGTCATTTTGATATATAAATAAAGGTCATGAGTTCAAAGGTCAAGGTCACAGATGTAAACAAGTACTAAATTGATTATTTATCTCTTAAACTATAGACTTTTTGTATAGGCATGTATATTAGAATATTGTAGGTAATGACCCAATGGTCATTTTGATATATGAATAAAGGTCATGAGTTCAAAGGTCAAGGTCACAGATGTAAACAAGAACAAATGATTATTTATCTCAAAAACTATAGACTTTTTGTATAGACATGTATATTAGAATATTTTAGGTATTATCCTAATGATCATTTTGATATATGAATGAAGGTCATGGGTTCAAAGGTCAAGGTCACAGATGTGAATGAATACCTGAATGGTTAATTATCTTGAAAACTGTTCACTTTTTGTATATGCATGTATATTATAGTATTGTAGGTATTAGCCTAACAACCATTTTGATATATGAATGAAGGTTATGGGTTCAAAGGTCAAGGTCACAGATGTGAACAAGGTCTGAAATGATTATTTATCTCAAAAACTATAAACCTTTTGTATAGGCATGTATATTAGAATATTTAGGTATTATCCTAATGATCATTTTGATATATGAATGAAGGTCATGGGTTCAAAGGTCAAGGTCACAGATGCGAATGAATACCTAAATGGTTAATTATCTTAAAAACTATTAACTTTTTGTATAGGCATGTATATTAGAATATTGGCCGAATTATCATTGGTACTGGCACAGTGGTCATTTTGATATATGAATGAAGAGCATGGGTTCAAATATCAAGATCACAGATACAAACAAGTACTGAGATGATTATTTATCTCAAAAACTATAAACTTTTTGTATAGGGATGTATATTAGAATATTGTCCGAAGTATCATTTTGATATTTGAATGAAGCTCATGGCTTCAAAGATCACAGGTGAGCGTTAAGGCCCATGGGCCTCTTGTTTATAATTCTTGATGTATACTACAGTAAATTCTTGTTAATACTTTGGTTTTATTGTATTTTTGTCAATACATTGAAGAAAGAGAGATTACTGAGACAAACAATGACTTACAACTACTTGTCTTCCTTTATCAAAATGAATTGATGGCATATGGTAAGACAAAATAACTTGCAGTGAAAGTTAAGTTACTTGCATGTATTAAACTTTTGATGCTAAAAAAGATTTGTATGTTCAAAATTGATAGAATATGTTAGGTTCCAACACCTTGTACTATGGTACTTCTGTAATTGTCAGCAGACAGATCAGTATGGTACTGGTGTTGGATATAGTGTAGACAGTGGAGGAATGGACAAACACCAATGTCTGCTAACAACTGTTGATATTTTGTTTTTTATGGGTCTGGTTAAGCTTTTGGTCTTGGGGGGAGGGTGACCTTTATCGAGATAAAAGTTGTTTTTATGCTCAAGTTTACTGATCCCATTATTTATTTTATTTCATTAAAGAAAATGTATTTCTTGGTAATACATAATGTATATAGAGGATAAAGGATATTTAAAATGAAGAATGAATATGAACTATATTGTGTCAAGTGAAGCAAAAAAATCAATATTTTCACAAGGGGGTGCAGTCGTCGTGTGAAAATATTTATTTTTTCACTTCACAAGTGAAGCTGGTAGTTGGTACACCGTGATAACAACGATAAACAAACACAGGACACCAGTTCTGAAAGGGACGTAACTCATCAATGGCACGTGAAGGAATTTGGAGTAAAATACATATATCTTCACCAGTGAAAATACATGTATATGTATTTCACTGCTGTGTAAATATGCATTTTAGCAGTTAAATATTTTCCATTATTCCATTATTAGTATAAAATAAAATGCAATAATATTTATAGTTATACTTACTGGATACTTTGAAAATAAATTCTGGAACAATGCTGGATTTAATCTATGGTTCCTACAAAAACAAAATGTGGATGAATAAAAATAAACTGAATAAAATTTATAAGCAATAATCCTGCAAACTTTTGTCCAATTACAATCCAATTACAATCACAAAACAGTAAAAAAAGTGAAAACTGGTCATTAAGTTAAACAGAGAATCGAGGTTCTGAATGTCTACCTAGCTACAACCCTCATGTGTGTAATTAAATTTGACAATGAAAGGAATATGGAAGTATTGTGCGTCAAATATATCCAGGGCAATTTTGGCTATAGAGACCACATACATTATTGTGATGATAACCATAAAACTTTTTGAGGGTCTTGTTAAGCCTAGGCCGGTAATGTACTGGAGTTAACAATTTATACTTTTTATTTGTAAGCAAGTTGCTTAGTTATATAAAGATCCTGTAGTTATTGGGTTTAACTTACCTTTTATAGATAAAATCTTCAAGACTTTGTCTAATCAGTTCAATAACCTGACTGTGTACCTCTTCTTTCTCCTTTGAAGAAAAAACCCAAATTAACAAGATGTCAAAATATCATACCAGTCCATGTGCAAGTCACAATCCAAAAAGTCAAACACAAACATACAAAACCATATCCAAGTCTTAATCCCAATGGTCAAACACAAATATATTGTTTAACATCCAAGTCATAATACAAAAAGCCAAACGAAAATACTGGTCCCTGTCCATTCAAAAAATTAAAAAATTGACAAAGTCAAATTTCCAATGGGACATTTTCAATTTTAATGTCGAAATAGAAGAAAAAACTGCAGTTAATTGAGATTTGTCAATACTCATTTGCAAAACAAATCCTTGACACCAATGGGTGGTTTTCTCTTGGCACTGTGGTTTCTTCCATAGAGTTATAGTTCTCCATGACTTCATTCCAGTGGAATAATCTTATTCAAGGTAACGTCTGAACAATGAAACATTTACTCCTATATAACAAAAACGCAAAGCTAATGACCTTTTCTGTGACATCCTTTTTATCTGCTAAAGATGCTCTCTGTGACCGAGTTCTAACTGGCGAGGGACCAACATTACCGATCTCCAAATTCAACAACAATCTTATCTGTGAAAAAGACAAAATGAAATATCAAACAGTATCATCAATGAAGACATTTCCTTCAGGTTATTTTGAAACTGATAACAGCAATAATTTTATAGCATTGACCTCCATCCCCACCCCCACTAAAAAACTAAAGTAAATTTAAAATTAACCTACACTGTAACTTTTAAATTGATTATTTTTAATAAAATTTACAATTTTTAATCATTTTGTATCTCTTGCATTGAAAAATGTTTATTCAAATAAAGTTACAGAAGAGTGGCCATGTTCCTTGAACTTCTTTTTCGGAGTGCAAGGTCACATGAGTATCGTTGTTATATGTGGTTGTGGTGTGCCAGGGTTTCTATAGTGAAATATACATGTATTAGAAAGAAATCAGTTACTTTGTAGCTAGCCTAACAGAAGGTGCTAACCCTTCCAGAACATCCAGCCCCACTTTTCTAGTGGAAGTTCAGATATTTAACCTACAGTAATCTGCCAACTTTAAAGTTTTTACTTTGCTTTAGCATTGTGATCTGGTAAAGGATTAGTATGTTTGTTTTTGATTACTGTTTTAGGAAATTTATATTCCAATTCACTGGAACGTTTTAGATAAAGGTTTGGTTAAAACTTACAACTAAGAGACAACCATCTGATACTGTGACTACAACTTGTTTACTAGGTGCTGAAATATACAAAAAACATCAAATGATCAGTTAATATTTACAATCACTCATTGTTTCTTATAGGTAAACAACATTGACCTGTCCGTTTGACCTTTCAATAGGAATTTTCATATAGGAGGGTCCACCCAATTAGTGGGTAGTGTTAAGATCCAAATTAATACATACACAGTGCACAGGTGTACTCTATGAGGTGATAATATCTTATGATGTATACAAAATAAACACCTGTGTAACCTATACACAGATGTACTTGGTCTGTGATGGATATTTAAATTAAAGGTCAAGCAGACAGGTCAAAGTTATTTGCCTATACATAACTTATTGACAAGAATAATGTTTACATTTCAGTAAACTGGCATGAACTGTCGTCTGATGACATCAATTTCCTAATGTCACTATAAATATTCATCCTAACCTTTGACATTACAGATAACAAGTTTATGATGTGACTAAATATTCACCTTGACCTTTGACCTTATAGATAGCAAGTTTGTGATGTGACTGTAAATATTTATCCTAACCTTTGACCTTACACATAACAAGTTTCCAATGTGACTGTAAATATTTATCCTAATCTTTGACCTTACAGAAGTCTCTGCTAATATTGATAGTGACCTTTGATCTAACAGATATCACTGTTAATATTGATAGTGACCTGATATCAAGTTCTTGATGTCACTGTAAATATTCATCATGACCTTTTACCTTACAGATGTCACTGTTAATATTGATAGTGACCTGATATAAAGTTCTTAATGTCACTGTGAATATTCATCATGACCTTTGACCTTACAGATATTGAATGTAAATATTCAAAATGACCTTTTATCTTACAGATGTCACTGTTAATATTGATAGTGACCTTTGATCTAACAGATGTCACTGCTAATATTGATAGTGACTTTTGACCTTACAGATGTCACTGCTAATATTGATAGTGACCTTTGATCTAACAGATGTCACTGCTTATATTGATAGTGACCTTTGATCTAACAGATGTTACTGCTAATATTGATAGTGACCTTTGACCTAACAGATACCACTGCTAATATTGATAGTGACCTTTGATCTAACAGATGTCACTGTTGATATTGATAGTGACCTTTGACCTTACAGATGTCACTGTAAATATTGTGACCTTTGACCTTACATATATCAAATTCTTGATGTCACTGTAAATATTCATCATGATCTTTGACCTTACCTTCCTCAGACATCTGTAATATACTTTTAACTGTATCCAAACATTTATCTTTACCTACAGCAGATTTTGCATGAACCTGAAAAAAAAGATGTAGCCCAATTTTATTTTTATCATTTTTGAAATATGGAATTACATAAGTTGATATTTTTGGAAAACATTACATTACTCTGGTAACTTCTAATGTAAACATTTTCCATATTATACTAAACAAACATTATGGAGTATTGATCCTGTGGTATGGAAGCAAACTCCATTACCTACATACAAATTGTATTTTGAGATATATACAAGTTCCTAGATACTGACAAATACTAGTAAACAAGAAAAACGGATTAAATTTTAAAAAAGACAGTTTTAAGAACAACTGAAGTTATTTTCCTGAAATATTAACATTTTAAATGAGCAATAGAATTACAAAAAGTCTTAATATTTTAAGAATCTAAGAGCCAAATCTACAAACCTTCCTAGAATCATCAAATATTTTGAGTTAATGCCCTGCTACAAATGAAATACACAACAACATAATGATCACATGACCTTACCTCAGCTCTTTGTAAAGGAGGTGAAATAGGTTAGTGGCTCTGTTACCCAATTCCCGTTCTTCCTTTTGCTTGGCTCCATGCACCATCAGTTCCATAATGGCATTACAAGATCCTATCATAATAAAAAACATCTGGTTTAAAACATATTTTACCAAAACAATTTAATAACTGGTCTCTCTGGCAGACTGGTCTAAAGTTCTTGCTTACATATCACAATATGTTAAACATTTTGATTGATAAATCAAGTGTCATGAATTATGTTAGTCAAGTTTCAAGTGTCATGAATTTTGTCAGTCAAGTTTCAACTGTCATGAATTCCATCATTCAAGGTTAAAGTGCCATGAATTTTGTCAGTCAGTTTCAAGTGTCATATATTTTGTCAGTCAAGTTTCAAGTGACATGAATTTCGTCAGTCAAGTTTTAGGTGTCATGAATTTAGTCAAGTTTCAAGTGTCATGAATTTGTTAGTCAAGTTTAAAAAATGAGTGAGCTTCTCTTGGCTCCTGGCACTCTTGTTTGCACCATCAATTAAGATCAAAATATTGATTACAGTGAAAATATCTTGCCTTTGACCAACCAATCAATCAGACCAACCAATCAATCTTCCAAATTCAATTCAAGTTTCAAACTTCAACAAAATATACCAGTGATCATTTAATCTGGGAGTGTATAAGAAAGAAGGTCATGTCAAAAGTTTGATAGATCAAAATCATGACTAAAAATATAAACCAAATACTCTACTATCTCCCAATATAACAGTATTTCTTTTGTCAGTAACTATGACATTTTCCATATATCTAAGTATATTTCATGGAAAGTAACTAGACTCTCCCTAGTCCCTAGCCTCAACATCTAAATAGCAGTCTGACTAATACATAAACCAAATATGTTATCATCTCCTAATATAAAGGAGCGTTTCTTTTGGTCAGTAACTATGACATTTTCAATATATCTAAGTGCATTTCATGGAAAGTAACTAGACTCTCCCTAGTCCCAAGCCTCAACATCTAAATAGCAGTCTGACTAATACATAAACCAATATATTACTATCTCCCAATATATAAGAGCGTTTCTTTTGGTCAGTAACTATGACATTTTAAATATATCTAAGTGCATTTCATGGAAAGTAACTAGACTCTCCCTAGTCCCAAGCCTCAACATCTAAATAGCAGTCTGACTAATACATAAACCAAATATATTACTATCTCCCAATATATAAGAGCGTTTCTTTTTGGTCAGTAACTATGACATTTTCAATATATCTAAGTGCATTTCATGGAAAGTAACTAGACTCTCCCTAGTCCCAAGCCTCAACATCTAAATAGCAGTCTGACTAATACATAAACCAAATATATTACTATCTCCCAATATATAAGAGCGTTTCTTTTGGTCAGTAAATATGACATTTTCAATATATCTAAGTGCATTTCATGGAAAGTAACTAGTCTCTCCCTAGCCTGAACATCTTAATACAAGGATGAAGATAAGCAGGGCCCAGTAGCATATGCCTACTAAAATCAGTCTGGGCTCCTAAATGTTTACACATTTTAGCTATTTTATAATTTATTACTATTACAAATTCTTTTCTGAAGTCATCTGGACCCCTAACTCAAAATAGTTAAGCTTCATCCCTGTTAATATCAGTCAAATAGGGATGTTTGTCATCAAAAACAAACATACCAGTCCAAGTCCAAATCACAATCCCAAAGCAAAGTAAAAACTATGTAAAGACGTGAACTTCCACTAGGGAAATCAGGCCAGATACTCCGGTAAAGATAAGCACAGGAGCTGTTTGTCATTAAATATACCTACCAAAGCTAGATCTGGTGTTGCATGTCCTTTAACCAATGTCTCTACCAAGTCTAAAACCCTGTTTTAAAACACATAAAATTGTCAAGATTAAAATTAAACTATTTTTTTTTAATTTGCAATTACACAGCCAGTTTTATTCACATGAATTTTCCTGAGAAATTAACATGAATAGAGCTTATATATACGTGTGGAATTCACATGAAAAATTTCATTTAAATCTCACATGAAAGAATATATGTGTATTTCATGTTTTGATTCATGTTAATTTCACATGAAATTTTTCATGTGCATCTCCTTTCACTGTTGATACATTCTGCAAAGTTTTGCGAACTTCTGATAAATAATCAAAATCAAACATTACAATCCATGTCCAAATCACAATCGCAAAGCAAGGTAAGAAGTGTTAAACTGACAAGTTAGGTTATAACACATGAACTTTCACAAGGGATGTGAGGTTGAGTGCTCTTAAAAGGAAACAACATCTGTTTAGCTAGCTACACCCGCCATGTGTGAAATCAAAATTGAAAATGAAAAGGAACAAAGAACTACAAAATGTATTTGAAATTAAATATATCGAAAATTTTATCTGAGAATTAAACCAGAAAATAATTTCCTTCTGAACTCATTTTTAGATTATGATTCTGTTCTCTATATTCTTATGTCACAGACAGTGACACAATGATACAAACCGTTATTACCGTACCTTAACTTAAAAGCCACAATCTGTTTCAATTGTCCATATTTTTCTTTGCTTTTTGTTTTCTTTAAATTTCTAAATACAGAAGCCAATGCTTCATCAAATTTAAACATCTCGCTGTCGCTTAAATCATCAGCTTCTTCTGCACTATCTTCATCCTGATATACATTTATAAATCATTTTTAGTAACCTACCACTACGGTAGCTCAGTTGGTTAACTGCTCACTCTGTATGTGGGAGGTTGTGGGTTTGAACCTCAGCCAGGGATGACCAAGACCACTAAGGTAGCTCAGTTGGTAAAGTGCTCACTCTCTATGTGGGAGGTTGTGGGTTTGAACCTCAGCCAGGTCTGACCAAGACCACTAAGGTAGCTCAGTTGGTAAAGTGCTCACTCTCTATGTGGGAGGTTGTGGGTTTGAACCTCAGCCAGTCTGACCAAGACCACTAAGGTAGCTCAGTGGGTAAAGTGCTCACTCTCTATGTGGGAGGTTGTGGGTTTGAACCTCAGCCAGGTCTGACCAAGACCACTAAGGTAGCTCAGTTGGTAAAGTGCTCACTCTCTATGTGGGAGGTCGTGGGTTTGAACCTCAGCCAGGTCTGACCAAGATCACTAAGGTAGCTCAGTTGGTAAAGTGTTCACTCTGTATGTGGGAGGTCGTGGGTTTGAACCTTGGCAGGGTCTGACCAAGACTAGAAAATAGTTAGTGACTGTTCTTTTGCCAAGCACTCAGAATTTAGAAATGAAAGTTATTGGGTCCTTTGGAAGAGACCTTAAAAACAATATAAATAAAATTTCTTGACTGGGACATTAAATCTCACTCAATCAATCAATTTATAGTAACCAAATAGATAAACAATTGGCAATCTCATCAAATTTTACCATCTGGGTTTGAATCTTAGATATCTAAGTAGAGCCTTGTGTAAGAATATTTTTTTCTAAACTGACCACTTCTTTAAATTTAATTGAGTAAAACTGGTTGTTTGAATGAGGTTAAACATCCCAGTCAACAATGTTCACCAGCTATAGGTAAAGGGATAGAAATTCTGACCTTTGCAAAGATGGGTTCGTTCATGTGCAAAGCCTGCAGTGACATTGGACATCGGTTTTTAAGGTCTCTTGCGAAGAAGCTTTTAACTTTTACCGAGGTGGTCAGTTTATGAGTGGTGGAGTTTTATAATCAAATATCATATAGAGACATTACTTTCTTATTAATAAGGAGATTTTGTGGTCTTATTATTTGCTAGAATCAATTTTCTGTCCAAAATATCTGACCAACTAAAAATTAATTTGGCATGGCCTAACTACCAAATAAATAAAATACCTCTTCCTCTTCAGCAGCAGCATCTCCTAAAGCATTTTTCACAGATTTCCGAAACTCTTCATCTACATCCTCATCACCTTCTGAATCATCATCACTGGAACTACTTTCATCATCATCCTTGTTATCTTCATCATCAACGTCATCACTGCTTTCATCAACATCACTCATATCTACATCATTATTCAGACCATTGCTAAATTCTTCAGACGAAACATTATCCCCATCATCAATGTCTTCATCCATGTCATCTAAATATATTTAAAATCAAGGGGAGTTAATAAAAATAAGTACTTTGCAATAACCCAAAACAAGAACATGATATAAGAAACAAAAGAAAACGTAAACAATGCATATAACGGATTAAGCTGAGTGGTGTTTAAAAACCCCAGTAAAATTTCTTTCACCTAAATCCAGTTGGTCATTTCTGGGATGGTAGAGGAAACCAGAGTGCTCAGAGAAAACCATTGACCTTGGGTGGAACCAATATCTGAAGGATGTAGCAACAATTTATATAGATTTATACCCCTTTGTTTCAGATTTTAATCCCATAACCCAACAATAAAACTCTTGCTGTAAAAGAATGAGAATTTACCTTCAAAACTCAACTGTCCTTCATCATCTGCATCGTCTGATTTCTCTGTCTTAAAAACCTACAAAGATACAAGAAGTGTTTGTGAAACTATACATGAATGACTGTTGATATTATGTATTTTAGGTGAAAGGTCAAGATCATCATGAAAGGTCAAAGATTTGCAGTGATGTCACTATCAATAGGTAAATCACAAGGTCAATAGGTCAGGTCAAGGATTTCTAGTGATGACACTATCTCGCATATAAAAGGTCAAGGTCATAAAAGATCAAGGATTTGTAATAATGACACTATCTTAAACATGAAAGGTCAAGGTCATCAGGTCAGGTCAAGGGTCTGTAGTGATGACACTATCACACATTAAAGGTCAAGGTCATAACCTCAGGTCAAGGAGGTTAGTGATAACAGTGTTTCACACATGAAAGATTAAGGTCATCAGTTTCGGTCATGGATATGTAGTGATAACACTATCTCACACGTGAAAGGTCAAGGTCATCAGGTCAGATCTAGAATTTGTAGTGATGACATGTGAAAGGTCAGTGGTCTGTAGTGATTACACAATCACATATTAAAGATTAAGGTCATCAGGTCAGGTCAAGGATTTGTAGTAATGACACTATCTCACATATGAAAGGTCAAGGCCATCAAGTAGGGTCAATGCTTTGTTGTGATACAAATACTGTGATAAATTTGAAGGACTTTCTTTCAATAAGATAACAGTGAATTGATCTATAGATATTAACGCTAAACATGTTTTAATTTTTGCACCACTAAACCGCTGTTTGGGATCAAATTTCACGACAATAGTGGTCAGGAACAAAGATTTTATTTGAAGTTTTTTATTCTATATATTCCCAGATATATTTTCTACCACTTGATTTTGTTTTGAACTACAATTATTGTTCTTGTACTTGAAAATCATAAATCCAGGTCGGCCACATATAATGATATTTATAGAACACTATAAGAAAAAGGGTAAAGTTTTTAAGCGGCAGATTAGATTTTTTCGGGTCATTTGAACGGGAGACAAAAACATCAGCCAATCAATGAAATTGTATGTTATAACTATATTTGTGAAGAGAATGTTCATGATTTTGAAAGTTACAGGTCCTTAGCCCCTAAAAGGGCAGAAAATACCCTATGAACATTTGATCTGGTAATTAAAAATATTAGCCAGTTACAGTAAAACATGAATATAACGAACACACTTACAACGAATACATGGATAGTATGAAGTCAAATAACTGGACCCAACTGCTTCTCTATATACCGGTGAGTCTTTTATAACAATATAACAAAGCTAAAATAGAGTCCCAAGGGCTTCTAGTAAAGATATTGTTCCTGATGTGTAATGTTGGAGGTTTTGGGCCTCTAAACTAATGGAAATTAATATCTGGACAATACTTTCATTTAAACAGGAACTGTTGTATATAACTTACATTTGTAATGAGTCCTAGTGCTTCTGGTGACACATGACTAGTCAGGTACCCAAACACACTCTTTGCTGTTATCCTAGCTAGACTGGATCCCTGTGACATCATACTTAATAGAAGTTCTGTAATAACTGCTATCCATTCTGGTTCTAAATAATTAATAAAGAAGGTTGTGTAAATATGGGCGGACAAGGCTGAGTGGTACTGTCACTGGCTTTAGAAGTCAAGGGATGCTGGTTAGAACCTCACTCGGGACTTGGAAATTATCTGAGGTGATTTTCATCTCCTGCCCCAAAAGCTTGACACTAGAATAGTGTTTGGGATGAGACTCAAAATTGAGGTCCCATGTCTCAGTAAATGCTAAAGACAGCTCTGTTGAGTTAAAAAAGAATATGTCACATGTGGCTGCTACAGAGGACACTTACAACTAAAAGCAACTGAAACAGACTGAGCAAAGTAAGAAAAAAATATGTCAAGGATCAGAACCATATCAGATTATGTTAACCCAATGGCTTATTATTATCTCCATGGTGATAGATTCTTTCTTAATTTTGATTACACATGTGGTGGGTGTTAACGTGTTACTAGCTAAACAAACAAACATTTAAGTCAAATAATGTTAAATCACAATCCATAAAGCAAAATATAAACTTTGAAGTGTCAATTTTAGTTGAACATATGAATTGCCATGAAATATAGAGTATGCGAACTTCCATGAGAGAAGAGAGGCCAGGTGTGTTGGGGTGTTAAGAAATACTGACTTTAAGAAATGTTGTTTTTAAAAAATAAAAAATAAAATTTTTTTTTGTTAAAATATGAAGCAAACAGATATTAAAACACTGGTATTAATGATGAGGTAGTCCTGATATAGATTTGGTCCCTAAAACAGTTTGTACTTCAACATTAAACTTCATGGGAAAGTTATAAAGCAAAATATAAAGAATCATATTTTAGGATTTAAAAATAGGGTGGCAATAAAAGCAAGTTGGCAATTATAAGATTTAGAATTAGTGTGACGATTTATGAAGGTAAAAATTTCAGAGTTAAATGTAGTGTGGCAATAAAGTAAGGTGGCAGGGTGTTATGAGATAACCCTTCAATAGACAATTGTATAAGTCTGACCTCTGACCTTGTAACCAGAGGACGCTTTTGTTCTACGCATGTCATTCATTGATTTCTGTAACATGTACTTTTGGCAGCAGTTCGTCTGCAGCCTCCGACATAAATGGTTGTACCTCGAGACGAGTTGTCTTATTTATTTCTTTATGAATGTGTGGGTTCATAACACAGGGTAATCAGAAGGAATTCAATGGGGTTTTATTCTATATGTCTTATGACCTAGGAATAAACAGGGATAAATAGAAAAATTCAATTCCAATAGTCCAAACCTTACCTTCTTCTTCTGGGGACTTTTTAGATTTTCTCCCTTTTGTTGCTATTGGAAACGCTTTCAGATAACAAATTTGTATATCCTGAAAAATTAAAACAAGAAATAAAATGCTATATAAATATTGGAAGTACATTTCACATCATATGTGAATGTAAATTATTACAAATCTTTTTGGTTCTTACACATATGGATCTGTTCACAAGGGGGAGGAGGGGGGAGGAGGGGGGGGGGGTTTGGTGTCTGAGTGGTCTAAAACACACACATATGGATCACAGGTCCTCTTATTGTCTAGGTTCCAATCCAAATCTGGACAGATCCTAGTGTGAGAAAGTGTGTCAACTCCCTCACTGAAAGTCAGTGATTTTCTCCAGGTTTCCTCCACCATCCATGAAATGACTGTCTTGATATCAGTAAAAGATACTTGATTTGAGTAAAAAGCTCCATTACTCCACTCCTCCTTGTCCATAAAGCCAATGAAATCATACTAAAAGAGAAAGGGTTCCTGTTCTATACTTGGATAAATTGTTTAAAACTATTCTAGGAATATTCGCATGATATATGAATTCGAGACCGGAGTCCGTGAAATTATGTGTTAATAAATCTCTCGTAATAAAAAAGTAACCTACAGTATTGCAGTTTTTAATTATTTGTCCTATGAATGCTATGAACAATGGACAATGCATGACAGACAGCAGATGGAGAGTGATCGCAATAGCTTATCTGAGCCCAAGGCTCAGGTGAGCTAAGAATTTGTCAGAATTATGACTTCTGTTGATGCAGATGTGGCTATGGATACATCTTATCCTTAATCACTATCACTCTATTATAAACTAAATTTATTAACAGGGACCAGTTAAAAAATCTATCTAGTATTTCTACATCTGGCTTATCCATGTTATAACATTTGAAAATATTTCATAAATAACTTTAAAACAACAATCATTATGTATAGTTAAACAACATTGACCTGTCTGCTTGACCTTTAATATAAATATTCATCATGGACCACTACATTTAGTTAAAAGGGGCACATGTTTTTATTTCAATTAAAAAAATGGAAAGAGTAAACACTTCCACTGTGTTTTTATTAATTGAGAGAATTTTAACTACCCATGTATTGGGTAGATCATCATATATGAATATTCCTGATAAAAGGTCAAGTCGACAGGTCAATCTTGTTTGTCTGTACTATCAATCATTATCATCAGTATAATGTTTAAGTAAATTTCTGATTAGAGAAATTTAACTTTGAACTTTGACCCTGAACCTTGACCTTTATTAAAATCATGATAAACAAAATAATATATTATAATGGTGATATCAAATAAAATATTAGATTAATGTCACTGTGTGTGTGTGTGTGTGTGTGTGTGTGTGAGAGAGAGATTTACCAGTATGAGAGATATCATGTTCCCATGTTGGCAAAGTTGGTATCTATTGTTCCTCCATGTGGAGAGTTTAATATGAGAGAGAGAGATTTAACATTTAACTGTATAAGAAGGCTCATGTTGACAAAATTGGTATCCATGGTTCCTCCATGTGGAGAGTTTGATATACACTTTATAGACAAGCCCGAGAATTTCCCTTCGTTCTAGGATGTCAATCAAATTGACCACATAATACTGGGATGACTATCCACTTCTTAATTTCAATGGAAACACAATTACTTTCTGGCCACATTGTATGAGGTGGACATTCATGCTGATTTATTGCTTTAATGTTGTTACTGTAGTAATTTAATTCATCTCCATTGCCCCTTAAGTCCAAATTTAAATAAAACCTTTTCAAATTTTGTTATTTGAATTGAACAATTTTTAAATCATTGGGGTGTATAGAATTCATTTAAAATGGAAAACAAAATAAATGATTTTTGTTAATTACGGAAGAAATAAAAATGTCAAAATACAATAGTCCATAATGTGATTTCATTTTATCTTAATTAATAAAAGAAATTTTGCATTAGAATGTTTGAAAAATTACAAATAATTAAACTATATCATGCTAATTTGATTACATGGATGATTATTACTTTATATAAAATATGTAGAAATACAGGTAGGTGCCTGTATAACTTGAAATACACTTTGAAACAAGAGACACAAATTACCTGTTATGCTCACCTGGCTAGTGAGTGATCCTAATTCGATTAACAATGATTCAAAATATTAAATATTTTAAATAGTTAGTTATATATCTATTTTGTATATTAATACAGTCCTCTAGATGTAGAGTTTAACCTTTTTTTACACTTACGCAATTATATCCCCTGTAAAAGTTTATGGGCCATACACTAGAATTTACTCTACTTTTGAATTTTTAAAAAATAATCAGGGTTTGTACAGGCCTGGTAAAGTCCTTAAATCTTGAGGTTTAAAAAGAGGTTTAAAAGAGGCCCTAAAAAGACCCTAAAAACAAGTCTGGCCCTAAAAGCTTTTGAATTTATCCTGAAGGTCCTAAAAGCCCTTGAATTTTGGCCAGTTGGGTGTCTGTATCTCGCTATTAAGTGGTTGCAAATAGGCTGATATAAATATATAATTAATCAATGTTACATTGAAACGTGCAATTTAAAGGTACCTGGCCCAACCAAACGCCCAACTTCAACCTTCCTTTCAAGTGCCATTACTATGGACATGTTTGATTGATTTAGTTGCCTTTGCACCAATTTTTTTTTGGCCAAAATTGTCCTTCTGATTAGGCCTTAAATTTGCAAATAAGACCCTGAAAATACCATGAAAAGTCCTTAAATTTGGAGTCACAGTGTCTGGACGAACCCTGATAATGTATATGGGTACTTTTAAATGCATTATTTTATAAAAAAAATCAAAGTAGCACATGGCATATCCATTTTTCTCCCATCATCAAAGTATCCATTGTAGGAAAGCCTTGTAGAATATTTCCGTATTTCATCACGTGGTTTTGTTGTCTTTCATCACATGATTTTCAGTGACGTAACAATCAAAGGATAATTGAATGACGTCATTCTATGGGGACATGACGTTGTCTTGCGGGAAAATGACATCCAAGACTCAAAAATTTAGAAATTTTCATTACGTTTCAAATGTTAATTCTGAAAAATTAAAATAAATAGCTTTGTTTTCTAGTTTATACACTTTGTATAAACCATTTTCAGGTGCATTCTGTCCGATGGTCATATTTATTTTTATGTAAAACTTTAAATAACAAAGTTAGATTTTCTAAGATGGCCGCGTCGATGCCGATGTCACTCCTTTTTGAAGCCAAAAATTGTCTATTGGGTAAAAATTCCAACAAAATAACATATTTTACGTCCCAAAATACTATAATCATCATCTTGTAAGCAGATGGTTGTGTCTTGAACTTCTTTGGCTTCAGGAACCCAGACCCTACCCATTGACGACTTTGGGCTTTACTTAGCTCTAGATATTGAAGCTAAGTTTCATTTACAGTCACCAGATGCAAAAGAAATCATTCTTTGGCCTAAAATGCTTCAGCAAGGCGCTGCATTTTAATGCTCTGGTTGACATTTTTGCTCATCGCCAAGAGATTTGCTGTTAAATTAATAGGTATTGCATGAATGTTAAAACGCTACCATGTGGCATGCTTAATGCCAGCGATACATATTATTTATGTTAATCATACATGAATCAATATAGAATCTGAAATTGCAACTCAACTTGTGCACCCTGTATGGTGCCTTCTGATTTTAAGAATTTCAACTATGATTTGTAGCATGCTACAAGCAAGTTGAATGGTCATAGAACATGTTGTAGGTATGTTACTTTGATAAATTTGAAAAAAAATCAACAAATGAAGTTTGTTCCCTCTGACACAACAAAGTTTCGAGCACGTCCTCTGAACATGTGGAGTCATTTTTGATTAAATTTATGATAGAACTTCAATCAACAGTCGTAAAGTGAATTATGTATGATGAAACATTTAATTTATTTAAGAAATAACATTGTATTCATTCGTAATAATGAACGAGGGTAAGGAATAGCATTGATTCACAGTTCATGTTAAATATGCTATTCCTGACTCTCTTCATAATGTTGAATGAATACTCAAAAATACAATGTTATTTCTTATATTTCCAATCATGAGAATTATTGTTAGCAAGTCAGAAACGTTAAACTGTCGCTACAATTATTATATTTATTCAAGTTTCTGACAAACATATGGGATTGATGGAACAGCCTCTTCCAAATAAGGATGGAATGCCGACCAATCAAACGCATGACGTAATAGGACATGTCAGTCCATGGCGTCATCTGATCGTTAAAATTACGTAATCAGAGATCATGACCCATACCGTATTCATGAGCAACTGAATGCCAGCAAAAACAAAATTAATTGTTACATCTAGAGAAGGTCCTTTCGAATTTATATATGTAAGAGAAAAGATTCCTTCTTTTGGTTAAGTCCTTCGGGGTTTTCTGTTAAACACGTTTTGCCACTCTCTTTGGTGTATAATCAAAACTCTGATTTAGGTATATCGCAGGATTACACTAAATCCGCGAAAGGGAATACAAAATTTCAATTTACATTTTTACATTGTTCTTTTTTTTGCATTTTTGATGCCATTTTTCAATCAAAAAAATACCATGACAATATAAATTCACTTTACAAAATTAATATTGTATAAACGATAATAAATTTATTTAATAGAATAAATGGATGGGCATTAGTTACACTTTGTATTGTGCAAAAGACAACATACTGAAATTATGTCCCACATCTCAGTGCTTCAGTACTTTGATTACTTTGATTTTCTGTTGGGGGAAAAATGAATTTAAGTTTCAGTTGTATGATCTTGTCACAGGTAAATGTACCGTTATTGAAGTTTAAAACTGGTCTTTTCTGTGTGAATCTTCAGTGATGTTACACTGGTCAGTTTTAATGTTGACTTTCACCACAGGAGATGACCCAATGGTTTTTTAATTGTCCCGAAGGTTGGTTAAAAGGATCAATTTAATGTAGCATGAAATGACTATTTCTCCGCCCCTTTTTGAGAATCCGGGCTTGTCTATAAAGTGTATAAGAGAATAAGAGAGAGAGAGAGAGAGAGAGAGAGAGATTTATACACTACCTGTAAGACTGTAATTGAATTACTGGCATCAAAAAACAGTTGTAGCATATGAAATATTGTTAGCAATTCAAATGCTCTACAAAGGTTTACATCTCCAGATCCAGAAGTAGTTTGGCAACTAGTAATCTGAAATAACACATATAATAATGGTTTCTTGTATAAAATATAAAATGTTCAAAATTAAATATTTTCATTTCTGATGTTTTATTGTATTAAACATGTTTCAGTCACTCATTCTGATTACTTTAATATGGCAGGTATCAAATTTCGCTGCTAACATCTGAGTTTCATGTCGGGAATACGTGTATTCCCGTCCACAATCCAGGTGCATATTTAATTTTATGTCCACTTCGTGGCAGCTATATAGTTATCTACCTTTCTTTAGGATTCTTGTTTTGTTGATCGTTTCTCAATGTTCTATAGACATTGTAAACGGTTGAAAGGAATTTTTAGTTGAGCCTTGTCAGTCAGTGTTTAATGGGAAATTTCAATGGAACCATGTAAGTTACAGCGAAGTTTCTTAAAGACTATTTTTTGTAAACGGTTGATAAGAAACTTTAATAACCAGTAAGCCTGTTTAACAGAAGTTTCAATGGAACCTTGCAAATTACGCATAAGTTAACGATTTACTTTATTGCATCTAATATGGCATGCTTTAGAGCAAATTAACGCGAAATTACACTTTTAAGAAATTAAATCTTTCGCGATAAAAAAGTAATCTACAGTATACACTTGATTTCATGGAGTGGCTGTTCCAATGATTGGAAATGCATGCCATACACTATAGTGTTTTTAATTTATTTTAGGATTAAAAACAAAAAGAAAGTTTTCACACATGCGAAATGTAAATATAACCATTGAGCTACCTAGAAATGGCATTTAAATTGCTAAGACTTTCATTACTGTGCAAAGCAAACTTATTATAACATGCAAGGACACATTATTCTATTAGCTTGGAATGGCAGTAGAAGTTATAGCACCGTAAATACCATTTCTAAACAATTCAATAGTTAAACTAAAACTGTCTCTTGAGAGCCAAATATCCCCGTGCCCAACATTTAAAGTTTTTCTGGGACCTTTACCTTTCTGATATGACCTTGGTCATGACTCACCTTTGGACCATGAAGATCATTCATGTGAATTTTCATGAGAGTCGTTCAAAGCATTGATGAGATACGGCCTGGACACAATTTTACACTGACAGAAGAACAGATGGACAGACAGACAGACAGATATGGTGACATATAGTCGGCTCGGCCACTATACCTCTCCAGACAACACTGTAGGAGAACAGTTCCCTCGAAAGAGGTCCATAATAGAATAGTGGGATGTTAGAGTTCACTTCGAATAGACTTGAAATTATAAATTGGTAGTGCTCAGTCAGTACCAGGTGTAAGTGTTTAATTCTATGCAAAATAAAAAGCCTAGACTGAAAAAATCATGTTGATAGAGTGCTCCATTCATGTGTGGGTTGTTGGCATTCACACATTCTAGTGTAGTATACATAGAACATTGTGTATTACTATGGGGACCTCACTAGACACAACGACGAAGAGTGCTCCATTCATGTGTGGGATGTTGGCATTCACACATTCTAGTGTAATATACATAATATTACTATGGGACCTTACTAAATACAACAACGTAGAGTGCTCCATTCATGTGTGGGATGTTGGGATTCACACATTCTAGTTCTGTGTACATATTATTACTATGGTGACCACACTAGACACAACGATGTAGTGCTCCAATCATGTGTGGGATGTTGGCATTAACACATTCTAGTGTAGTATACATAATATTACTATGGGGACCTCATTAAACACAACAACGTAGAGTGCTCCATTCATGTGTGGGATGTTGGCATTCACACATTCTAGTTCTGTGTATGAACTATCATAATCTATGGTGACCACAACAGACAAAACAACATTGGACATTAAATACTTACCTTGTTATGTATATCATTCACAAGTTCTGATGTTGTATTCCAGGATTCTAAAACCTAAAAATCAAAATTAATATTCATATTCATTATAAAGAAATACAGTAATGCCTGTAAATAAGAACCAACTTTAGTAATTTTTATAATACCCATTTATAAAGATCGCATATGGGATCAAGGACCAACTTTAGTAATTTTTGTAATACCCATTTATAAAGACCGTATATGGGATCACGTACCAACTTTAGTAATTTTTTTAATACCCATTTATAAAGATCGCTTATATTAATTTTATAGACAGGACTTTGTAGACAGGTGGTCTTTATATGGAGGTTTTTTGGACAGGTCTTTGTAGAAAGGTGGTTTTTATATGGATGTTTTTTTGTCAGGACTTTGTAGACAGGTGGTCTTAATATGGAGGTTTTTTGAACAGGTCTTTGTAGACAGGTGGTCTTTATATGGAGGTTTTCTAAACAGGTCTTTGTAGACATGTGGTCTTATATGGATTTTTTGGGACAGGTGGTCTTTATATGGAGGTTTTTGGACAGGACTTTTTAGACAGGTGGTTTTTATATGTAGATTTTATAGATAGGTCTTTGTAGACAGGTGTTTTTATATGGAGGTTTTTTCAACAGGAATTTGTAGACAGGTGTTCTTTATATGGAGGTTTTTTGGACAGGTCTTTGTAGACAGGTGGTCTTTATATGGAGGTTTTTTGGACAGGTCTTTGTAGACAGGTGGTCTTTATATGGAGGTTTTTGGACAGGTCTTTGTAGACAAGTGGTCTTTATATGGAGGTTTTTTGTTGAAAATTGAAGCAAAAAGGCCATAAATCAGTGGTCTTAATGGACAGGTGATATTAATTTAGAAAACTGTAAACCAAATTTTATTTGCCTCAATTCTCCTACCAAATAGTGGCTTTCACGATATGACCAACAGGTAAATATTTTGTATAAATTACATATTATAGCAGTGTTTATTATATAATCTAATCAATAATCCATGTAATACGGTTAGACAATAAAAATTGTATTGAATGAGTGTGAGGTCATAAAAAGATTAAAAGTCATTCCAGAGTGACGTCACACAATTGACCTGGTTCACAGTTGTTTGTTTCATTTGACACTGTTTGTTGATTCTAATTTGAGCCGATACTTTTGTACTTTTCTTCTAAAAAGAAGATATATTGTATTTAAATTGAAAATGTTTGTTTTGTTTTTGTATTCTGCGGACAGACTATTGTTTACTTTTAATATTTCAGCAGGATTACATTTGGCGCATGAACTTGTTGTGTTTCGGTCAATCAGCTGTTTTCTTATAATGAAAAGAAAAGTTTTAAATCTACGAAAAACACATTTTTTAAGGGAATTTATAATAAATAGAATCTTGCATTCGTGTTTATGCAATATTGAATTTATTAAACTTGTTTTTTGGGGTTTTTTTGGTCAAAACATTGCAGACACAAAATATCAACCAGGAATTAATTTATGCTGTTTTTGTCACATGTTCCTCGTTCCTTTGGTTAGACATTATACTTCTATAATATTTACTCATTTTTAAAGTTTTAAATTTAAAAATAAGTAGGATAATAAAAGCCCCCAAAAAGTACATGGACATTTGTATGCTACAGTTTTTGGCTACAAGATGTTGGTTCTTATGGTTTTCTCCCACCTTAAGTGATTGCACATGATAAATCTGAGCAAATATTCACTAACCACACCCTTGTTTATATCTAGCACCTGTTTAAATTCAGAAGGTTTATCATCTGTTAACACTTTTATACACCACACCCCCTGAATATCATTGTTTATATGAACTGCCTGTATGAATTCAGGAGTTCAAGGATTATAAAGTTTTTAACCACATACCTGGATATAATTATTTATATCTAGTACCTGTCTGTGAGTTTTATTACTATAAAAGCTTATTAACCACATCCCTGGATATAACTTTATATCAACTGCCTGTCTAAAGTAGGGAGTTTCATCAAGTTTATTAACCACATTCCTGGATATCATTGCTTATGTCGAGTACCTGTCCTAAGTCGGGAGTGTTATGATTATAAAGTTTATTAACCACATCCCTGGATATCATGGTTAATATGTAGTGTCTGTCTGAAGTCAAGTTTTATTACTATGAAAGCTTATTAACCACATCGCTGGATATCACTGTTTATATCCACTGCATGTCTAAAGTTAGGAGTTTTATAAAGTTTATTAACCACATCCCTGGATATTATAGCTTATTAACCACATCCCTGGATATCACTTTATATCAACTGCCTGTCTAAAGTCAGGAGTTTGATCAAGTTTATTAACCACATCCCTGGATATCATTGCTTATATTCAGTACCTGTCCTACGTCGGGAGTGTTATGATTATAAAGTTTATTACCCACATCCCTGGATATCACTGCTTATACCTAGTACCTGTGTGAAGTAGTGAGTTTAATGATTATAAAGTTTATTAACCACATCCCTGGATATCATTGTTTATATCCACTGCCTGTCTTAAGTCAGGAGTTTTATAAAGTTTATAAACCACATCCCTGGATATCATTGTTTATACCTAGTACATATGTAAAGTAGTGAGTTTTATGATCATTAAGTTTATTAATCACATCCCTGGATATCATCGTTTATACCTAGTACCTGTGTGAAGTAGTGAGTTTTATGATCATTAAGTTCATTAACCACATCCCTGGATATCATTGTTTATACCTAGTACTTGTATGAAGTCAGGAATCATATGATTAAAACCACATTCCTAGATATCATATGTTTATATCTAGTGCTTGTCTAAGTCCTTAGTTTAATAATTCTAAAATTTATTTTCCACATCCCTAAATATCACATGTTTATATTGAGTGATTGTCTGAAGTCAGAAGATTTGATTACTATGTTCATTAACCACATCCCTGGATATTATTGTTTATATCTAGTACCTTTCTAAAGTCATGGGCTTTAGGACTATTAAGTTTTTTAACCACATCCCAGGATATTATTGTTTATATCTAGTGCCTTCTAACGTCATGTGCTTAGGACTATAAAGTTAATTAACCACATCCCTGGATATCATTTGTTTATATCTAGTGATTATATCAGATTTATGATCTGTCATACATGTCTTACTCTGTGTTCTGTGATTAGGTTTGTGTTGCTCTTGTTATTTTAGTATTTCTAGGTCACCTTATATAATTTTGATAAATACATTTTACTGTAATTGATTACAGAAAATATAACATGTATACAGGTTATCAAGTATAACACGCACACACTATATAGCGTGGTAGTAAGGCTGAACTTTATACTGGGGCTGACATGATCACATGAAGTTAACAGATATACTCTATAGGTAGAGAAGTAGAGTGACTAAACCTGATACAGGGACATCAAATTGATAAACACTGGCAAAGTATAAACAAAGATCTTAAGAATATGGTGGCGGATTCTGAATAAAAAAGTAAGTCAAAATTTATTAACAATTGCTATTATACATACCCAGACACATAAAAATCCTTTTAATTTTTTAAAAATCGCTTGATTAGACACAATACAATCTCCAAATGAGACACAATACAATCACCAAATGAGTCACTATATAATCACCTAATGAGACACAATACAATCATCTAATTAGACACAATACAATCACCTAATGACACACAATACAGTCATCTAAAGAGACACATTACAATCACCTAATGAGACACAATACAATCATCTAAGGTGAAACAATGCAATCATCTAATGAGACACAATACAATCATCTAATTAGACACAATACAATTACCTAATGAGACACAATTCAATCACCAAATGAGACACAATACAATTACCTAATGAGACACAATTCAATCACCTAATGAGACACAATACAATCACCTAATGAGACAAAATACAATCACCTAATGAGACACAATAAAATCACATAATTAGACAAAATACAATAATTTTATGAGACACAATACAATCATCTAACGAGACACAATACAATCATCATATGAGACACAATAAAATCATCTAATGAGACACAATACTATCACCTAATTAGACATAATACAATAACCTAATGAAAAACAATACAATCATCTAATGAAACACAATACAATCATCTAATAAGACACAATACAATTGCATAAATAGACACAATACAATCACCTAAGGAGACACATTACTATTATCTAATGAGACACAATAACATCATCTAATGATACAAAATACAATCACATAATGAGACACAATGCAATCATCTAATGATACAAAATACAATAACCCAATGAGACACAATACAATCATCTAATGATACAAAATACAATCATCTAATGAGACACAATACAATCATCTAATGAGACAAAATACAATCACCTAATGAGACACAATACAATCATGTTATGAGACACAATACCATCATCTAATGATACAAAATACAATCACCTAATGAGACACAATACAATCACCTAATGAGACACAATTCAATCACCTATTGAGACACAATACAATCACCTAATGAGACACAATACAATCACCTAATGAGACACAATACAATCACCTAATGAGACACAATTCAATCACCAAATGAGACACAATACAATCACCTAATGAGACACAATACAATCACCTAATGAGACACAATTCAATCACCTTTTGAGACACAATACAATCACCTAATGAGACACAATACAATCACCTAATGAGACACAATTCAATCACCTAATGAGACACAATACAATCACCTAATGAGACACAATACAATCATGGAATGAGACACAATTCAATCATGGAATAAGGCACAATTCATTCACTTAATGAGACAAAGTACCTATCTACAATGAGACAAAATACAATCACCTAATCTGATACAATAAAATCTACAATCACCTAATGAGAAACAATACAATCACCTAATGAGACAGAATGCAATCATCTAATGATACAAAATACAACCATCTAATGAGACACAATACAATCACCTAATGAGACACAATACAATCATGTAATAAGACACAATACCATCATCTAATGATACAAAATACAATCACCTATTGAGACACAATACAATCACCTAATGAGACACAATACAATCACCTAATGAGACACAATTCAATCACCTAATGAGACACAATACAATCACCTAATAAGACACAATACAATCATGGAATGAGACACAATTCAATCATGGAATGAGACACAATTCATTCACTTAATGAGACAAAGTACCTATCTACAATGAGACAAAATACAATCACCTAATGTGATACAATAAAATCTACAATCACCTAATGAGAAACAATACAATCACCTAATGAGACACAATGCAATCATCTAATGATACAAAATACAATCATGTAATGAGACACAATACAATCACCTAATGAGACACAATACAATCATAGAATGAGACACAATACAATCACCTAATGAAACACAATACAATCATGGAATGAGACACAATACAATCATGGAATGAGACACAATACAATTATCTAATTATACACAATTCATTCACTAAATGAGACAACTACAACCACAATGAGAAAAAATACAATCACCTAATGAGACACAATACAACCACCTAATGAGAAACAATAAACAATACAATCATCTAATAAGACAAAATACAATCACTTTATGAGACACAATACAATCATCTAATGAGATACAATACAATTATCTAATGAGATACAATTCAATCATGGAATGAGACACAATACAATTATCTAATTATATACAATTCATTCACTTAATTAGACAAAGTACATAACTAAAATGAGACAAAATACAATCACCTAATGTGATACAATACAATCTACAATCACGAATGAGAAACAATACAATCAACTAATGAGACACAATACAATCATAGATGAGACAACATACAATCACCTAATGAGACACAATACAATCACCTAATGAGACAAAACACAATCACCTAATGAGACAAAATACAATCACCTAATGAGACAAAATACAATCACCTAATGGGACACAATACAATCATATATTGAGATACAATACAATCATCTAATAATACAAAATACAATCATCTAATTAGACACAATACAATTACCTAATGAGACACAATTCAATCACCAAATGAGACACAATACAATTACCTAATGAGACACAATTCAATCACCTAATGAGACACAATACAATCACCTAATGAGACACAATACAATCACATAATTAGACACAATACAATCATCTAATTAGACACAATACAATCACCTAATGACACACTATACAGTCACCTAAAGGGACACATTAAAATCACCTAATGAGACACAATACAATCATCTAAGGTGAAACAATGCAATCATCTAATGAGACACAATACAATCATCTAATTAGACACAATACAATTACTTAATGAGACACAATTCGATCACCAAATGAGACACAATACAATTACCTAATGAGACACAATTCAATCACCTAATGAGACACAATACAATCACCTAATGAGACACAATACAATCACCTAATGAGACACAATAAAATCACATAATTAGACAAAATACAATAATTTTATGAGACACAATACAATCATCTAATGAGACACAATACAATCATCATATGAGACACAATAAAATCATCTAATGAGACACAATACTATCACCTAATTAGACACAATACAATAACCTAATGAAACACAATACAATCATCTAATGAAACACAATACAATCATCTAATGAGACACAATACAATTGCATAAATAGACACAATACAATCACCTAAGGAGACACATTACTATTATCTAATGAGACACAATACCATCATCTAATGATACAAAATACAATCACATAATGAGACACAATGCAATCATCTAATGATACAAAATACAATCACCTAATGAGACACAATACAATCATCTAATGATACAAAATACAATCATCTAATGAGACAATACAATCATCTAATGAGACAAAATACAATCACCTATATGAGACACAATACAATCATGTAATGAGACACAATACCATCATCTAATGATACAAAATACAATCACCTAATGAGACACAATACAATCACCTAATGAGACACAATTCAATCACCTATTGAGACACAATACAATCACCTAATGAGACACAATACAATCACCTAATGAGACACAATACAATCACCTAATGAGACACAATACAATCACCTAATGAGACAAAATACAATCACCTAATGAGACACAATTCAATCATCTAATGATACACAATACAATCATCTAATGAGACACAATTCAATCATGGAATGAGACACAATACAATCATGGAATGAGACACAATACAATTATCTAATTATACACAATTCATTCACTAAATGAGACAACTACAACCACAATGAGACAAAATACAATCACCTAATGAGACACAATACAACCACCTAATGAGAAACAATAAACAATACAATCATCTAATAAGACAAAATACAATCACTTTATGAGACACAATACAATCATCTAATGAGACACAATACAATTACCTAATGAGACACAATTCAATCACCAAATGAGACACAATACAATTACCTAATGAGACACAATTCAATCACCTAATGAGACACAATACAATCACCTAATGAGACCCAATACGATCACATAATTAGACACAATACAATCATCTAATTCGACACAATACAATCACCTAATGACACACAATACAGTCACCTAAAGGGACACATTACAATCACCTAATGAGACACAATACAATCATCTAAGGTGAAACAATGCAATCATCTAATGAGACACAATACAATCATCTAATTAAACACAATACAATTACTTAATGAGACACAATTCAATCACCAAATGAGACACAATACAATTACCTAATGAGACACAATTCAATCAACTAATGAGACACAATACAATCACCTAATGAGACACAATACAATCACCTAATGAGTTACAAAAAAATCACATAATTAGACAAAATACAATAATTTTATGAGACACAATACAATCATCTAATGAGACACAATACAATCATCATATGAGACACAATTAAATCATCTAATGAGACACAATACTATCACCTAATTAGACACAATACAATAACCTAATGAAACACAATACAATCATCTAATGAAACACAATACATTCATCTAATGAGACACAATACAATTGCATAAATAGACACAATACAATCACCTAAGGAGACACATTACTATTATCTAATGAGACACAATACCATCATCTAATGATACAAAATACAATCACATAATGAGACACAATGCAATCATCTAATGATACAAAATACAATCACCTAATGAGACACAATACAATCATCTAATGAGACAAAATACAATCACCTAATGAGACACAATACAATCATGTAATGAGACACAATACCATCATCTAATGATATAAATACAATCACCTAATGAGACACAATACAATTACCTAATGAGACACAATACAATCATAGAATGAGACACAATACAATCACCTAATGAGACACAATACAATCACCTAATGAGACACAATTCAATCACCTATTGAGACACAATACAATCACCTAATGAGACATAATACAATCACCTAATGAGACACAATACAATCACCTAATGAGACACAATACAATCAGCTAATGAGACAAAATACAATCACCTAATGAGACACAATTCAATCATCGAATGATACACAATACAATCATCTAATGAGACACAATTCAATCATGGAATGAGACACAATACAATCATGGAATGAGACACAATACAATTATATAATTATACACAATTCATTCACTAAATGAGACAACTATAACCACAATGAGACAAAATACAATCACCTAATGAGACACAATACAACCACCTAATGAGAAACAATAAACAATACAATCATCTAAAAAGACAAAATACAATCACTTTATGAGACACAATACAATCATCTAATGAGACACAATACAATTATCTAATAAGATACAATTTAATCATGGAATGAGACACAATACAATTATCTAATTATATACAATTCATTCACTTAATGAGACAAAGTACCTAACTAAAATGAGACAAAATACAATCACCTAATGTGATACAATACAATCTACAATCACTAATGAGAAACAATACAATCAACTAATGAGACACTACAATCATAGATGAGACAACATACAATCACCTAATGAGACACAATACAATCACCTAATGAGACAAAATACAATCACCTAATTGGACACAATACAATCATCTATTGAGACACAATACAATCATCTAATTAGACAAAATACAATCATCTAATAAGACAAAATACAATCATCTAATGAGACACAATACAATCACCTAATGAGAAACAATTCAATCACCAAATGAGACACAATACAATCACCTAATGAGACAAAATACAATCACCTAATGAGACACAATACAATCATCTATTGAGACACAATACAATCATCTAATTAGACACAATACAATCATCTAATAAGACAAAATACAATCATCTAATGAGACACAATACAATCACCTAATGAGAAACAATTCAATCACCAAATGAGACACAATACAATCACCTAATGAGACAAAATACAATCACCTAATGAGACAAAATACAATCACCTAATGGGACACAATACAATCATATATTGAGACAGAATACAATCATCTAATTAGACACAATACAATCATCTAATGATACAAAATACAATCATCTAATGAGACACAATACAATCATCTAATGAGACACAATACAATCATCTAATGTGAAACAATGCAATCATCTGAGACACAATACAATCATCTAATGAGACATAATACAGTCACCTAATGGGACACAATACAATCACCTAATGAGACACAATACAATCACCTAATGAGACACAATACAATCACCTAATGAGACACAATACAGACACAATACAATCACCTAATGAGACACAATATAATCTCCAAATGTGATACAATACAATCATCTAATGAGACACAATACAATCACCTAATGAGACACAATACAACCATCTAATGAGACACAATACAACCATCTAATGAGACACAATACAACCATCTAATGAGACACAATACAATCACCTAATGAGACATACTAATTTCACCTAATGAGACACAATACAATTACCTAATGAGACACAATACAATCACCTAATGTGATACAATACAATCACCTAATGTGATAAAATTAAGTTAAAAAGTTAAAGTCTGTCCAGAGCCATTAGGCCCATCAGGCCGGAGCTTATCCCGGTTTCTGTGGCGTTAAGCGACTGAGAGTACAAGACTCTCCCCTGAATGGGACGCCGGTCCATTGCAGGGTTAACCCCCAGCATTTTGCTGGTACTCATTTATTTTTCAGCTGAGTGAACTGGAACAACGTGAAATTAAGTGTCTTGCTCAAGGACACAACACATTGCCCGGTCCAGGGATCGAACCCATGACCTTCGAATCATGAGTCCAACGCCTTAACCACTGGGTCATGCGCTTCCACCAATGTGACACAATACAATCACCTATTGAGACACAATACAATCACCTAATGAGACACAATACAATCACCTAATGAGACCCAATACAATCACCTAAAGAATCACCAAATGAGACACAATACAATCACCTAATGAGACCCAATACAATCACCTATTGAGACACAATGCAATCACTTTATGAACACAATACAATGACCTAATGAGACACAATACAATCACCTAATGAGACACAATATAATCACCTAATGAGACACAATACAATCACCTAAAGAATCACCAAATGAGACACAATACAATCACCTATTGAGACACAATACAATCACCTAATGAGACCCAATACAATCACCTAAAGAATCACCAAATGAGACACAATACAATCACCAAATGAGACACAATACAATCACCTAATGAGACCCAATACAATCACCTAAAGAATCACCAAATGAGACACAATACCAGCATTAAATGAGACACAATACAATCGCCTAATGAGACACAATACAATTACCTATTGAGACACAATACAATCATCTAATGTGACACAATACAATCACCTAATGAGACACAATACAATTACCTAATGAGACACAATGTAATCACCTAATGAGACACAATACAATCACCTAATGAGACACAATACAATCACCTAATGTGACACAATACAATCACCTAATGTGACACAATACAATCACCTAATGAGACACATTACAATCACCTAATGAGACACAATACAATCACCTTATGAGACATAATACAATCACCTAATGAGACACAATACAATCACCTAATGAGACACAATACAATCACCTAATGTGATACAATACAATCACCTAATGAGACACCATACAATCACCTAATGAGACACAATACAATCACCTAATGAGACACAATACAATCACCTAATGAGACACCATACAATCACCTAATGAGACACAATACAATCACCTAATGAGACACCATACAATCACCTTAAGGACACAATACAATCACCTAATGAGACACAATACAATTTCCTAATGAGACGTAATGCAATCATCTAATGGGACATATTATAATCACCTAATGACACTAATAGAATTTGAATAAAGTCTCAGGTGATGTAATGTAACATCACCCTCGACAGATCAACCCATATCGTTCACAAACAGGTGACAGATTCTATTTCTCGTACCATTAAAGTGTTTATAACGATGATACGTACAAAACAAAACATTACCCTCATAAGGCCTCTTGCATGCCTCTGGGGCACTTTATGCATTGTACAAATCCGCCCTTTGAAAAATAATCCGATCGACAACACTTCAAAATTTTAAGATATCAACAATATGTATTTAATGCAAATATAAAACAACTCTGACAATAAAATATTTTGAATAAAAGTAAAATAAAACACATATTTAAAACATAGCACTGCCGTGCTGTTGCACGGCATAGTTGGGAAAATGGTGTTGTGGCAAGACAGAATATAACAGAAAATCCACCCCCGGGGGGTTGGTAGGTTCGATCTATGCATAGTCCTACGGATTTTTTGGAAAAAGAAACAATGTACCAAACCATGTATTACTTAATCAAATGGTAGAAAAAAATAATTTCATAAATATATGAAAAAGACAATCAGTAATTAAAATTTAATAAAGTCGTACCGATCGTTTTGTCATTTCGGATAGAGAGAAAGTATCGTTTTGCAGACCCTACCGTCGATATAAGGGGGTACATTCTAGCGGTTGTATGTAACTGGATCATTTGCTGTTAAATCTGGGTTTTAATAAACTGCTGATTATCACTCACAATATTCCTGTTTCATGTTAATGGTGAAGTATTTAAAATCCACATGTGGTCATTTGCACACAACACTGTTTGAATTATCTCCCTTTCACGAAAGTGAAATCTAATCGATAAACAATTTTAAAATATGACACAATTGCCTCAACATCAAAATACCTTATCATACCCTTCAAAATAAATTTAAATTACCGTAGATTTTATGAAGAATTAATTAAATCAACCTGCCATTGCTGTTTATTTAATAAAAAGTTATGATTTTACATCGTAGGACGCAAACTTCTCGGACTACTTTTTATTGTAAACACGAGATCAGTTCGCCAAATTGCAGAAATTATTGAATGCATCCCGTCGCAATATTTTACTAGATTCCGAAATGTATTCCGAAAATTTATTCAAAATGTGCATATGTAACCAAATGCATTACCCGTCTCAGAATACATATCTCACGATAAAACAGATATATTTCTTTCACGCTCATTTACCAGGCGCACTATTTCCATGCATATTTCTTATAATTTCATAGCAAAGAAGCCCGATATCTTGGAAGAAAGCGAAAACAAAGTACTCGTTTACTATCGTGAAACGCCGTACAAAAATAAAGAAAGAAAGGCTTTGTTTTGATGACGTCAAGCACAATGATCTGATACGTCATCCTGATTGTTCAATTGTCGTGTGAGACAGTACCAGACAAACTGGACAAGACAGTACTGGTGTGTGTGTGACATTTTTCTGTCCAATGTACGAGAAAAATACAAATACAATTACATAATGAGACATAGTACTAACTACATATTTTTAGCAAAATAAATTTAAACATTTGTAAGTCTTTCATTTATTATAAAATTACATATATCTAAAACAAATTTCTTGATAAAAATCCTAGATGATTTCAATTTTGTAATTTTAAATTATTTTTGTCAATTTAGGAAGAACCTCCATTAATTTACGCAACAACGGCAATCATCAGCAACATCATGTCAATTATCTACTAAAGACAAAACGGTAAGTTGAATATCAGTAACCATGGCAACTGGAACCACAAGGGCACAAGAGTTGTTAGGTGACACTAAATGTGACTTATGTGACACATACAAAAATGTCTCATGGAAATGCCAGAATTGTAATGAAATTCTGTGTGAACAATGTAAAAGGCTACATCTACGGAGTAAAGCTTCTAAAACCCATATTGTAACTGAACTGGAAGATTGTATAGATGATGGTGAAAGTTCCAGTATATTTTGTCCTGATCATGAGGATGAAGCATTTCAGATGTTTTGTACCACGTGTGATATTCTGGTATGCTTGGACTGTATCAGAGGGAAACATAAAGTACATGATTGTAAGAAGATAAAAGAAGTTGTGAAACCAAAACAAACACAACTTGAAGATACATTTGAACAGATAAAGACCAAGCAGATACCAAATTTAGAACAGTCTCTTGTGTCCATAACCAACATGCAGGAGAAATATAACCAAGATATAGACCGAGTAATCGCTGAGATAAAAACCAAGGGAGATGATTTAAAACAAGAAATAACGAGCATACAAGACAGGTTAATAGATAAACTGATGAGACAGGTGAAAGAAGATACAAAATGTTTGAATGATACAAAAGAACAATTTGATGTGAGACTGAGTGCCATGAAAGAACAACTAAAAGAACATGAAGAGAAGATGAAAAAGTACACCGGTATTGACATAATTACCAAAGCTGCCAGCATCAAAGATTCTTTGTCCCAGCTAACAAGTAGTATAGAGATACCAACAGTCAAATCTCCAAACTTCCAAACTGGTCAAGTCAATACCAGTGACCTGGATAACATGTATGGGCTACTGGTACTACAACAGCCAGGTAAAATGCAGACAGAAAGGTCAAAACCTTACAGAAGCCAGACGAATCTTCCAGATGAAAAAGTTAAACAAGACCAATCCACACCCAAGGATACCAGAGTTATCAGAGGAAATATTGCCTCGTCATTTACATGGAGAGAGGACCTTTATAAGATAGAGATGACAAAACAGAATCAGAATGAAGCCTGGATGTTGTCATGTATTTATTCAACTATGAAACAATATCTAGATCTGGTCGATTGTCAAGGTAAAACTATAACATACATCGAACTTGACTTTTATATAAGGGACATGGCTACAACAAAATCTGGGGATTTATTGGTAACAGCAGGCCGTCAGATCACGCAAATGTCTAGATCAGGTGGTACAGATGTCTTTGCTGATTTATCACCGTATGAGACATGGGGTATACATGTTACACAGAATGGTGATGTACTTGTTGGTTTGTATCACTTAAGTAAAGATAGTAGAGTAACTAGACTGTCACAACAAGGAAAGACAAAACAAGTGATAGACATTAAAGGATCATGTACTAGTATTACAGAGAATGTTAACTATGACATTGTGATGATATGTAACAGGAGGTACATCCTAGTTGTGGACAAAGATGGCAGAAGGAGGTTTACATACACAGGACCACCATCAAGAATAAAGTCAATCAACCACTTCCATCCATCAGACATCGTCTGTGACCAGAGTGGACGGATCCTTGTTGCTGATAGAAATAACAGTACCATACACCTTCTAGATGAAAATGGTACATTTCTACAATTTATACTGACAAAACAACATGGAATAGAACATCCAAGAGCACTAGCAATAGACGACCGTGATAGAATCTGGGTTGGTTGTGATAATGGTAAAGTGTTTATAGCAGAATAGTTTTGTGACAGTACATCTACTGGATATACATAACATCATCCTACAACAGATTCAACAAATTTAGATGGTTAGAATGTCCAAAGTCTCTTACTATTGTGTGACATCATACAGTACATCTACTGGATATACATGACATCATCCTACAACAGATTACACAAATTTAGATGGTTAGGATGTCCAAAGTATCTTACTATTGTGTGACATCATACAGTACATCTACTGAATATACATGACATCATCCTACAATAGATTCCACAAAGTTAGATGGTTAGAATGTCCAAGGCCTCAGTTTGCGTTGGTCTGCCTTTCTTTTAAAATGTCTTGAAATTTTTTAGTCAGATTTTCAAAATATTTTTATATTGCGTGCTTATTAAATTCAAATGTGAATTATTGTCAGAATTTTGTGATTCGATAATAATAACTGTATTTTGTTAGCATAAGTAGAGTGAGAGCACAAGTGAACAGGTACGAAAAAGTACAGGTCAGGATATATTTATGAACTCATTTATTTGTGAAAATCATAAATTAGCACAATTTGTCTTGCGCGAAAATCGCTAAAACAAGACCACTGGCAAATAAAGTACATTTAAAGTACCGATATGTACAACTTCTTATTCCTGTGTTCTCAGATGCAGTAACAGTGAACACCATCACACAGCTCTTCCAACATAACAATGGATTGTTTTTTTTATATTTTTGATCACCTAGAATGGATTTGTGTATTTTTGTGGATAAGAGGAGTTTTAATGGTTTTAATTAGATATTGTTGTAAGAATATTTAATGTTTGATAAAAGAAAACATTATATTCTAGCGACATGATACATACACAGTGTGTATGTACAATTCTCTGTATCAGGTTGATGCCTTTTTAGTTGCGTATCACAACGAGTGGTGCTTGTGTGAGACCTGATACGAAGGGTTGTACATACAGTGTGTATGATATTTTTATCATTATTTCCAACTAGGTTACTTTAAATAACAAAACAATACTTTATGTGAAAAAAATATATTTTACTACAGAAAAATACTAAACTATGTTATGACATATGTTCTGTAGTAATGATGTCATTATTTACATTTGACAAATCAGAGATTTGCCAATGATATCACAATGAGAAATCCCAACTGAAAGTGGGTGTGAACTTTACCGTCAATGTTGTGTCACCACACTGATACAAGATTCTGTATGATACGTGTTCAATAAAACTTTTATTTGGTCAAATCAGATAGAAAAACTAGTCTAATTTTAGATAAATTCTGATATAAAACAAACAAATCCTAAGGATACCAGGAAGGGTGGACTACACTTAGACAACAATCGTAGAACATTTTTATAAACATTCTGTGGACAATTGATGGATTGCCGGCCACGTCCATAATGTTCTGACAAAGGGGTGTCATGCTTGAATTACACACAAAAAGAATGAAATCTTGGCCTGAATTATGCCATTTATTGATGTCACAAACACTTGTTCGTCATTAGTTGCTGTGATGCTGCTTTGGTACCGTAATGGCGGCCAGTGGCGGAACATAACAGGCATGACCGGCGATACGTCAATTCTAGTTCTATTAAAGGAAATAGATATACCAGGAACAAAGAAAACTTCTTATGGAAATCTGAAAACAAGCGAATGCCTCGTAAAAGTGAATATGCGACTACATCTTTAATTTGTGGAACTTTGTATATATTACAATTATAATGTGATATCATTTCTGTCTTGTTGTGATGCCTTAAAAAGTGACTTTGGGACTTTATAATCGTGGAAATGGAAAACTTGATCACCTTGTCAGACAAGGATGGATGTATACTGCGAGACTTTATCGTCATGGAAATGGAAAAGTTGATAACCTCGTCCAACAAGGATGGATGCATATTATAAACAGACATTTATTTACGTGTGATTAATTTTCATTGTATCATAAGGACAAAATAATTATTAACCTACAGACAAATTAACCATAAGCTTACAGCACATGTCATTGCATTTAGATATTAATAGTGTTCTCTTAATACCAGTATCATCTCTCTCTCTCTCTCTCTCTCTCTCTCTCTCTCTCTCTCTCTCTCTCTCTATTTGTAACAATAAGCATATTTCATTTTATCTATAGATTAATATATCTATGTTCTGTTTACTGTTTTGTAATTTTTGTAAAAAAAAAAAAAGAAGCATAAATTTTCATGTTAACTCCATAAATTGTATGACCAAGTCAATTATATGCTTGTAAGATAATTATCTTTTTACCATTGTATGCAAAAGTGACCTGTAGATATTTAATGCTATTGAAAGTGAAAATAACTCTCTCTCTCTCTCTCTCTCTCATTGTGTATAACTAGTTACATTTAAGACTTAAGTACTTGATGGCAAAAAATAATTTAGTAACCTTTCACTTGGCTCTCATTGTTCATTAATTCATTTAGTTTTTATTTTTAGTTTGTTTCTCCTTTGGAAGGAGGAAGTCCAAAGGAGGAAGATCTTCAATGTCATGTTGTTTACTTCACCTTCACCATTTTTTTAATATAGGGTTTAGACCAGGAAAATTGGCAAACATTCAGATTAATAATATGCACTTATCATATCACTAATGATAATGTCCACAAAGTTTTGTAAACTTCTGACCAATTGGAATTTTTTTTGAACAAAATTGTCCTATTGTAAACTTCAAAGGACATACCATAGCTCCAAGTAAAATTGGAGAACAAACTCAGGTTTATAATGTCAATTTCTATCACAGTTGATACTGTCCACAATGTTTTGTAAACTTCTGACCAATAGCTTTGGATAATTTTTCTGGACAAGAATTTTCAATGGAAGGACAATTGGCAAACAATCCCAGGTTTATAATGTGCATGTCTATCACAGTTGATAATGTCCACAGAGTTTTTGTAAACTTCTTACCAATAGCTTTTGAGAATTTTTCTGGACAAGAATTTCAAATGGAAGGAAAACTAGCAAACAAACTCATTTTAATAATATACACTTCGCTCAACACTGTTGATAATGTCCACAGAGTTTTTGTAAACTTCTCAGTGATAGCTTTAGAGACTTACTCCGAACAATGGCCTCAAAGTATGTTTTTCCTTTACCTATGAGTGAGTGAGTAATGGTGATTAACGTCCCAGTCAAGAATATTTCACTTATATCAAGATGTCCCTAGCTGTAGGCTAAGGTGCAGAATTTTTTACCTGTGCATTGCACTGATGGCATTATACAGCAGAGTTCTTTAGCGTTCCAAGCCCACCATGACACGGGACCTCGTTTATTTTAAGTTCCAATCCGAAAGAACCGTGACTTTCATTTCGTAATGCCGAATGCTTGGCGAAAGAACAGTCACTTCCCACTTTTAAGTCTTGACTCAGACCCGACCAGGGATAGAACCCATGACCTCCCACTTATGGAGCGAGCACTCTACCAATTGAGCTACCGCAGCGGTTCCTTTACTTATGATATCATTCTTACACTTTTCGTGTATATAATTAGGACCTCTATATATATATATATGATTGCATTATCATGCTAATTTTTGTATTTTGAATGTGATGACAGCATTAGAATTTAATTAATTTTTTTTGCACTACAGTTCATTTGCATTAAATTAGGACCTCTATATATATATATATATATATATGATTGTATTATCATGCTAATTTTTGTATTTTGAATGTGATGACAGCATTAAAATTCCTATATTTCTAAATATCACATACCTCACATTTTACACATCCAATCATAATTGGGATTAAATAAATTTAATTTTTTTAACTTATTATTTTATTTTGCAGTTCATTTGCATTAAATAAGAACCTCTATATATATATATATATATATATATATATATATATATATATATATATATGCTTGTATAATCATGCTAATTTTTGTATTTTCAGCGTGATGACAGCATTAAAATTCCTATATTTCTAAATATTACAAACCTCACATTTTACACATCCAATCATGATTCGGATTAAATAATGTTAATTTTTTTTAACTTAACATTTTTTTTGCACTACAGTTCATTTGCATTAAATTAGGACCTCTATATATATATATATATGATTGTATTTCATGTTAATTTTTGTATTTTGAATGTGATGACAGCATTAAAATTCCTATATTTCTAAATATCACAAACCTCACATTTTACACATCCAATCATGATTGGGATTAAATAAATTTAATTTTTTTAAACTTATTATTATTTTTTAAATGCAGTTCATTTGCATTAAATTTGTAACATTTATGTTTTGAAATTACAGTAAAACCTCGTTACATTGCCCCTCGATAACTTTGCCACCTTGCTTATCGCCACACTATTTTGAAGTCCCAAAATCCATTTTGTTTATGTTTTTCTTTACCCGCCTCCCCCCGATTTATCACAAAACCCCTTTATAATGCCAAAATTTGACTGAACAAATGGTGGCGATGATTCGAGGTTTTACTGTATATAGTCATAATACAAGAGGCCCATGGGCCTTAACGCTCACCTGAGGAAGAGCACATATCTTATGCAGAGGTTCAATGGTCAATGACATTAATAAAAGAGAATATTAAAATTTTTAGCAGTAAGGGCCAATAATATGCAAGTATTTTTGCAAATTAATTATAATAATTATTATATAAGTATGGTATATATAACATATTTAAAGTCTAGCTACAATATATTATTTATAAAAAGCTAAAACATCTGTAAATTAAAATGATCATTAGGCCAATACCTACAATATTCCAATATACATGCCTATACAAAAAGTTTATAGTTTTTGAGATAATTAACCATTTACATATTCGTTCCCAGCTATGACCTTGACCTTTGAACCTATGACCTTTATTCATATATGAAAATGATCATTAGGCCAATACCTACAATATTCCAATATACATGCCTATACAAAAAGTTTATAGTTTTTGAGATAATTAACCATTTAAGTATTCGTTCAATTCTATGACCTTGACCTTTGAACCTATGACCTTCATTTATATATCAAAATGATCATTAGGCCAATACCTACAATATTCCAATATACATGCCTATACAAAAAGTTTATAGTTTTTGAGATAATTAACCATTTAAGTATTCGTTCGTGTCTTTGACCTTGACCTTTGAACCTATGACCTTCATTCATATATCAAAATGATCGTTAGGCCAATACCTACAATATTCCAATATACATGCCTATACAAAAAATTCATAGTTTTGCAGATAATTAACTATTTTGGTATTCTTGGACATCTGTGACCTTGGCCTTTGAACCCATGACCTTGATCTATGTATCAAAATGATCGTCATGTCAATACCTACAAATAACTGAAAATCCTACGCCATTATCACAAGAAATGTTAAAAAAATAGCATTTTTTATCAAAGGTCAAAAACTGGGACATGACCTTGACCTTCGACCTTGACATCAATTGGAAGAAAATTGCAAGACAAGATCAACAGTGAAAACTCCATACAATTATCTTCAGTCGTTATGAAGTTATAACAATAAATGTCTCATTTTAAAAATTACGTAACTTTACGCAAAAAACGCGTAACCTATTTTTCGTTCAATTTTCATGAAAAACACAATTTTAATGTTCCCAGGTATGCTGAATCCAAATATCCAATCAAAATTTGCCTGCACCTTTTGGTTTCAGAGAAGAAGATTTTTTTGTCTTTTTGTTATTTTTAGTAACAGCGGCCATCTTGTTAGGCGTGGCCAAACCCCGAACACAATTTTGAAAGGCTGTTACCTAGGCATGATAATCACTAAGTTTCATCAAATATGGTCCAGTAGTTTTGGAGGAGAAGATTATAATGTAAAGTTTATACACGACGGACGACGCACGACGCACGACGCACGACGGACGACGGACGGTGATAGATAGCAATAGCTATCTGAGCCTTTTGGCTCAGGTGAGCTAATAAAGTTACAATATATTTTAGTAAATATATTCCGTCAAACCTGTTTTAAATGACAACTCTATACAAGGAAACAACTTTTTTACCCTCCACTAAAATTTAAATTTTACTGAAAACTAGAGGCTCCCAGGAGCCTGTATAGCTCACCTAGGTAGAGTTGTTGCAGAATGAATATCAACAGATTGTCTTATGTTTAAATAAATGCTTGAAATTTATTACACAATATTTATTTCTATCACAAAATTTCAATATTATTTCCTTTCAAAACTAAACCATATTTCAAAATTTTGAGACAATACATACCAAGTATCATCGACATTTCATGTATAATACCTGATAAATTTTCCTTATCCAAAAACTGGTCAATCGACCATGAAATTATGGTCAAGGACAAAAGCCATAAGGCAGTCTGACTGATGTACTATCCAAAATCAAGCTATATACCAAATATCATTGACCTACCATTGTAGTATTCGAGATTTAGAGAAACTGACCTAATCCAAAAAGTTCAACATAGTCACTGGAGGGTTAAGTTCAGGTCAAAGACAAAAGTCATATGGCAGACTGATATGTACTCTCCAAGACTAAGATACATACCAAATATCATTGCAATTGGCCAAGTGGTTTCACAGGAGTTGATTTTTAAATGCAGATGTTATTTTAAAATACCAAAATGTAAAGACCCAAATGACTATTGTGGCCGAGTTTGGTTCCAATTGACTCAGTAGTTTCAGAGAAAAATATGTTTGAACTTATTTTCCCATAGGGTCCAATGTTAAAATATGTTTTCCACTGACGGCCATCTTGAATTTTGTGTGGCCCTCAAAAACACCAATGTTGTAGGGGGCCATCCAAAGACTATTGTGGCCAAGTTTGGTTCCAATTGGCTGAGGGGTTTTAGAGAAAAAGATCTTTGATATTGTTCCCATAGGGTCCAATGTTAACCTATGTTCCCCGTTGGCGGCCATCTTGGATCAGGTGCAGACTTAAAAAAATACCGGTTTCAGAAGGTACCATCTAAGGACTACTATGACCAAGTTTGGTTCTAATTGGCTAAGTAGTTTTAGAGAAAAATATCTTTGAACATATTTTCCAATAAGGTCCAATGTTAAAATATGTTCTCCACTGGCGGCCATCTTGGATTTGGTGCGGCCCTCAAAAACACCAATGTTGTAGGGGGCCATTCAAAGACTATTGTGGCCAAGTTTGGTTTCCATTGGCTAAAGGGTTTTAGAGAAAAAGATCTTTGATATTGTTCCTATAGGGTCCAATGTTAACCTATGTTCCCCGCTGGCAGCCATCTTGGATTAGGTGCAGACTTAACAAAACACCGGTTTCAGAAGGTACCATCTAAGGACTACTGTGACCAAATTTGGTTCCAATTGGCTCAGTAGTTTCAGAGAAAAATATCTTTGAACATATTTTCCCATAAGGTCCTATGTTAAAATATGTTCTCTGCTGGCGGCCATCTTGGATTTGGTGTGGCCCTCAAAAACCACAATGTTATAGGGGGCCATCCAAAGACTATTGTGGCCAAGTTTGGTTCCCATTAGCTAAAGGGTTTTAGAGAAAAAGATCTTTGATATTGTTCCCATAGGGTCCAATGTTAACCTATGTTGCTTGCTGGCCGCCATCTTGGATTAGGTGCAGACTTAAAAAACACCGGTTTTAGAAGGTACCATCTAAGGACTACTGTGACCAAGTTTGGTTCCAATTGGCTCAGTAGTTTCAGAGAAAAATATCTTTGAACATATTTTCCCATAGGGTCCAATGTTAATCTATGTTACCTGCTGGCGGCCATCTTGGATTAGCTGCGGACATGTCGGACACAATTTTTAAAGTAGACCACCCAAGGACTGTTTTGACAAAGTTTGGTTGCAAATGGCCCAGTGGTTTCTGAGGAGTTGATCTTTAACGACGGACGGACGACGACGACATCGCCGACGGACGCAAAGTGATGGCAAAAGCTCACATGGCCTTTTAGGCCAGGTGAGCTAAAAAGTCTGAAAATGACAGAGTCAAGCCATTTTTAACGTTTCTGTGAAAAATGATTTTTCAAAATTCTCTATGGAAACATACCTGCCAACCTATGGAGACTCCAAAGAGAGAGTTCTCCCCACTTGACAGTGCTGCTTGGGGGGAGATTTTTCTGTGTAAAGAAACGACTAAAACACGATTCATACCCCTGTATTCAATTGTTTAATCTTCATCAAGGTTCAATAATCTGAACAGAGACCCATCAGGGGAAACGCCAAGAGCAAATTGTGTTTCGGTTTTGTTTTTTGAAACCTTCCGCAGTCGAAAAAACGGGATTATTTTTTGTCAAGTGTCCGACACCGGAAAACAATCGGTCACATTCAGTTTCGTATTTTAACGGTAAAATTTGCATTTATGTGTGAAAACGCAATATAAGCACATGTATCATAAACTTAAAATTCCGTATGTATTATAAAATTTTAGATGACATATCATACTTATAAAAAATTCGCGATTTTCTGAGGGCACCCGATTTCTCTTGAAAATCAGCACGAAATTCAACTCGATTTTTAAAACTTGTACGTTTTTTGTACCATGAATATTTCTCTTTGAAATTTTGACATAACATTAAAATACTATTGTTATTTATTTTCGCAAAATATTATACCTGGTGCATACGGTGTGGATATCTGAAAAAAGCAAAAAACTAAGATCCTTCATTCGTCGTCAATGAAAGCAAATATGGCCGCGAGCTTCAATGTACACTAAATTCAGAGTCGTATTTTAACGGTAAAATTTGCATTTATGGGTGTAAACGCATTATCAGCAGATTTGTTATGAACTTAAAACTACGCATGTATGAAAAAATTCTGGATGACACGCATACTTGCAAAAAAACCTCTATTTTCTGACGGCACCTGATTTCTCTTAAAAATCACTGTAGCCTAATCAGCATGAAACTCGACTCGATTTTTAAAACTTGTACGTTTTTTGTACCATGGTCTTTTCTCTTTGAAATTTTGACATAGTATTACAATATTATTGTAATTTATTTTAACAAAGTATTATACCTGGTGCATGCGGTGTCAATATCTGAAAAAAGCAAAAAACCAAGAGCCTTCATTTGTCGTCAATGAAAACAAATATGGCCGTGACCTTCAATGTACTCATACATTGTACATACATCTGACGTAGTGACGTCAATATCGTGTTTCGCTTCATCACACAGTCGAGTCATGACTGTTGCATGCATTATCGATTTTTCTACCTACATGCACTGTCAGCTGCCCAGCATGTTTTACTGACTTCTAATCGTTACATGTTGCAGGGATCCTACCATTTTGAGGTCCAAAATATAGGAAAAATAGGAATGTGGCATCAAAATTATAGGAGTTTATAGATAAGTTTATAGAAAATTATAGGAGTTTCCACTAAAATTATAGGAATATTTTTAAATAATTTGCACAAAAATATACATCCATGGCCTCTCCTACAGCCATTTCTGTTCCCCCTTTTACTAACAAACATAAAATATTGGCAACTGCAAATACTTACTGGTTTAAAAATACATAAACGTGAATGTTGTTTCATATATGTACTAAATGCAAGAAAATGTCCCCATTCTGAATTCCAGTAACAAAAATCATGATAGGAAAATATAAGAAAAGGGTAAAAAAATATAGGAAATACAGCCCAACCTGCCCTCAAGGCCACATCTATATAATGGTCACCTGCCTATAAAGGCCAGTATAATTGTATCCTAATTGTTCTTTATTCATATTATTTGAACCTGTATACAAAGGTCACCTGTCCATTAAGGCCACTTTTACTGGTTCCTTTGGGTGGCCTTGATAGACAGGTTTAACTGTGTAGGAAAACATAGAAATGGTAGGATCTCTGATGTTGACCTCCACTCAAAGCAATATGTCTTGCTGGTCCAAATAATCAGCATTAATGTGTGTGTGTGTTGTGTGTGTGTTGAGAGAGAGAGAGAGAGAGAGAGAGAGAGAGAGAGAGAGAGAGAGAGAGAGAGAGCATATGTGTGATGGGAGGGTAGGATTTGAGGAATTTTAAAACTGCATGATTATGTACAACATATTTACCCATTACAAGCCATATGTGTTATATACATGTACATGAGTAGTCTACTACAATATTTGACTTATTTCAAACCAACACCAGAATATGCAGGTGTGCAATAAAGTATTTATAAATTGAAAATGAAATGCATACATTAAATAATTAGAATGCTGCATCAAAACTAACCAAAGATATCTCATTTTTTTAAATTTTAAAATTAATTGTACATGTGAAGTAGTCATGGACTTGACATTTTAATGAGGGAAAAAGCATAAACTATATTATGTTGAGGCAGTGCTTGTGAAAACAATATTCATTAACTTGGGTTTGAGCTTAGCTGTGGATTAACATCTTTAGACATTGCTTCAATATTTCATATCACAAAATTTCATATATATATATATATATATATATATATATATATATATATATACATATGTATTTTAGTTGTTTAATGTGTAATTTCAGTGTTCAATCATGAATTTTATTCTTTCCTGATCATTTTCAGCTTATGAGGGTTAATTTGAGGTTGAATGTTACACAAATGAAAGTGTAAATAAGATTTACATCAAATACTTATTATAATTCCACATCAATTTAGTTTATTTTATATAGTTTTAATTTTAATACTAATTTTACCAGTCTAAAAAATGGGTTTTATCATAATTATAAATGAAAAAATGCACAAGTCATGAGTTATCAGTGAAAACTTGTTAAATCCATGGACTGAAACAAAATCAGCAAGGAATAATATAACTACCAGATGTGAAATAAGGTGTTTGTTGCTGAATAAGAGAAAGTTTATAAGTGCCTTACATTGCATGTCCAAATTTCACAAAAAGTGAAATCATTTTTCATATTGAAATAATCAGTATGGGGGGTCTTTCTCTGGTTCCATACTTGTTCATCATCTGAATTAAATGACAACTTATGATGGGCCATGTTAGCTTAAATTTGAATTACTCTGGCTTTTAAGTCAACATCAGATGATGGACACATGTATTGTTGTAGGTATGGTATGTCTATGTGTTTGTAACTCACATCTAAACACATCTGTCAAACTAAATTAAGCAAAGTGACTTTAATGACTTGGCTCAGTTGTGGGTGTTGAATCAAGATTATAATGGACAATTTGCAATGTTTTAGACCTATCTGTTTATGGTTTAAGTTAAATTATAATTTCATTTCATTATTTAGCAATTTCAATTATTACATAGCAAAAAGATGCTGTCTCCTCTAAAGTTTTAGAGCAAAAACAGTAGAGCTGTCATGTGCTACTGAAATAATATAATTCAAATGTTCTGACTTTGAATGCATTATTTTAATAAAAATTCAAAATCACTTTAATCAGCACATGACAATTTCATAAAAATTCAATAGTAGCATATGCCAGAGCTAATTACAATAAAAATAACTTAGTAGCTTAGATCATAGATGTATACACACTGTATGAGTCCAGTTTTTATGCAAATTTTCAATTTGTATAGGATTTCAAATGAATTTTTTTCTGTTAAAATTTGATTAAACAATTAAATGGGACTGTATAATAAACCATGAGTTCATGCTTTGTACCAAAGTAAGGAAGGCGGGGTTTTTATTACATTAGAATTTGAAAAAATATATAATTAAGACCAGTGCCAATCTTGTGATGAAATTCAAAATGTACATATTTATGAATTGAGAGCTAAATCTAAGTTGAAAGATGTTCCTCATCTAAGGAATATTTTATGTAGAAATCCACACTCCTGGTCAAATATTAATGGTAAATATTTTGAGTAAACCATTCCCCATGTATTTAAAATAAAATAAATAAAATAAGACAGTTGAATGTTATTTAGCAGCCAAATAAATTGAAGGCCTACAAAGCATACAGGCCAATGTGTCCTGAGTACATGCAGGCCAGTGTATTGGTATCCATGCAAACTTCATATATTCAGTGGTACCACAAATCAATCCTGCATGTTATATGGTGTAAAAACCATGACTACCATGTACAAAATACAAAAGGATCATTCGGGAATGCAAAAAATAACTTTGAGGCGGTGACGGCACTTTTCTAAGATGGCTGCCTGAAAGTAGACCCAAATTTCCGGCAAAATCGGCTTGAAGTGTGAAGAAAATTACTATTTAAATGGTAAAACTTACTTTATTTCAGCAAATAAATCCAAACAGCGTCTCTGGACTATCAAATTTACACATGGTGTACCATGAGGAAGCTGCCGTTGCATTATTTATGGGTCAAATGAGCCGGAAAAGGGACCGACCCATGATCACATATCCGACATTTTCATAGATTTTTTCGACTTTAAAACTTGTACGTTTTTTGTACCAGAAAATTTAACTGTCGAATTATACATCAAAATAAACACGGGAAAAAGTTCTTTCCATTCATATTAAAACATCTTTGGTGCATGAGCAAATGATTGAAAGAGATCACATTTTTCAAAAAAATAATTTTCGATTTTAGGCAAGTGTCCCGCATTCAATCGGTATTTAAATGGTAAAATTGCCACCAAATTAGAGCAAATCTGCCTTTAATCAATTACAATTATTCAGAAATTTTAATAAAATGCCATGTGTTTCAGTAATAACAGTCGGTAAGACAAATATTTCATTATTTCCACGCCTCGAGTGTATGCCGTTTTTGGCCATTTTTTCACCCCTTCTGCGCGTGCAAACTTGTTTAATGAATTAATGCGTAGGCCGGGTTGGCGTTTCCTCTGCATTGCATAATGTTTCTCAGTTTTAAATAATATTTACAAAATGGTCATAAGATTGAAAAACTATACCCACTGAATGCATGTTTACTAAAACAATTTTTTATTTTATTTCACTCTGTTTATTGTTAAAAGTGCATAAGTACTTTACAACAAGCTTCTTATATTTTATGTCATAGTTGAGCAGGACATTTTTTTTAAATAAAGGAATAATTCAAAAAAAAAGTTGTTTGAAAATAAACTAAAGATAAATAATATTATGTTGTTTAATGTCATAATGCTGAATGAATAAAATAAACATATTCATACATGCCATATTTTTAAGGGAGCAAACTGTGAGATTGGTGGCAATTTTAAGGGAGTTTTGAAAAAAATAAGGGAGGTTTTACGTAAACCTTTAATGCCGACAATTTTCGCGTATTCTTAGGTTTTTTTTACAACTATAGATACTATTATATTTTGTCACAGCTTTTTCAGACTTATCTTTCATCTGAATTTTCATAAAAAATATTTTAATGTCCATTACATTATATATAAAATTCAAAAGATGTGCATTTTGTCAAAACATTAAATGATAAAACACTAGACTAGATTTTTATTACAAAAAAGTTTCCTTTCTTTTTTTCCTTTTATCAATCAAAAAATTTATTCATTAGATACCTTAAGTACATATTCAAGACTTTTAATTATTAGGCTACAAGTAAGACTAAATAGAAAATTCATGGGACACTGAATAGGGTTTAGTACATATTCAATATTGAAAGGAATTGTTCCATGAAAGAAAGAGTTTATTTTTTGTCTGGAAAAATAAATAAGTTACACAACAAAAACCTGCTTTCATGTGTTTCCTTTCTATATTCAAGTTTTATTCATCCAAACAATCACCAAAAAGTTGTCAAAAGACTGCCATGTGTTTGTTTACGTTTTGTAGAAACATGATTATTTCCCTTATTATACTTTATACATGTTATTCAAAACAGATTGGTTAACGACTATTTCATCGGGTTAAGAGTTAAAAACATGGATGCTACAGCATGGGACATTGTGTACATTAAACAGTCTTATTTGTTAAATTTGGGTATGTTTAGAAGAAAAATAAAGAGATCATGATTTTAATTGCATTAAACAGCCTTCATTTAAAATAAAGAATACATAAAAGGTAAATTATTTCCATCTGTCTTGTGCTATTCACATCGTTTTCCATCCAAAAAATTCCATGTGCAGAAAAGATAGTTTCTCTCTGCCTCTGGTGCCGGATATCTGAATGGAATTTTCACAAAGAACAATTGGTGTAATTGTTTATTTATCTATCACAGATGATACTCCATACACGTGTATCTTAAATTAAATGACTAAGTACGCCATGAAGGTGACAACGTGTGTCCACTTTGTGATAATTGCACACGACTAGACACTTCAAACCATGTTTATTCAGTAATTATCCAAATGTTGTTTAAAAAAATTAAAGGGAGGGATAGCAATTTTCCGTGAGAAACCGATCTAACGCCGGGAGTTTCAAAAATAAACAAAAATGTGTGAGATTTTGTCTCATGGCGTGAGATATGGCATGTATGCATATTCTAGAATAATGCCAGTCTTGCAATTATTCCAAATCACATGTGAATGTTTCTAAATATAGATTGCTGTTTGAGTTATCTCCCTTTGTAAACAAGAGTAATGCACACCTGTCACTTTTCAGCAATGATTTTCACTATTTAACATCATGCAATCGGATAATGCTTTTATTTATGGATATTTCATGAAAAAGAAACATTCTAAATGAGTGAGTCTGTTATATAATTAAAGTTCTATTTAAAACATCGAAGTGCAGTTTATGTTTGTTCCTGTATGCAGTACTGTTTTACGTATGTATAATCGATATCCAGTACTGTGCTGTTTATTTAACCATTAATAATCAATCACAGGTGAATAGGTTAATTAGTGTCTATACACAAACAATCATCGCCAGGGGATCTTGGAAATTGGAGTAATTGAGGATTACTTCACGGAAAACTTCAAAGGGGTAGGGTGTTAAATCGGGAGATTTCAACCTCCCACATGGGAGAAGCAGTGATAGCGGGAGATTCCAAAATTTTGTCTTGATATCGGTAGATTTCCAACTTATATCGAGAGGGTTGGCAGGTATGACGGAAAATAATGGGTAAAAAAAAGTCTTACCCCTGCTTTTGTAAACCAGTAAATTTTATCTAGAATTATGTTAATTGAACCTGTATATAAAGGTCACTTGCCCATCAACACCTATTTTACTACTTCCCTTAAGTGGTCATTAAAGACAGGTTTGACTGTATATAATATTTAGGATAGTATATGCAAACAATACTGACCGTTTGACCTTTAAGTAGTAATATTCGTGATAGTCCTCCAAATACATGGGTAGTGTTAAGGATTTGCAGTTAACACATACACGTTGCATGTTCCCATGATTCATGTAAACGAAATAAACACCTATGTCCCCTATCAGTAAATATACTTGCCTATCATAAATGTTCCAATAAAAGGTCAAGGGACAGGTTAATGTTGTCTGGCTATAACTGATGGCTATAGTGTACTTTACACACACAAAATTGTTGTTTATAGTATAACTATATAGGCAAACAACATTGACCTGTCTGTTTGACCTTAAGTTTTGATATTCATTATAGACCAGTTCATTTATATATTGTGTAAAATTTTTGTCATCTGCAGTGTGTACATGCATTATCTTTGAATCCGGACATTATACATGTGTATAATGAAAGGTCAAGCAGACAAATCAATGTTGTTTCCGTATACCTACATATAATTAAGTGTTATTAGTTCAAACCCCAGTAATCATAGATAGAACTTTTGATATTGTGTGTCACACAAAGCTTAGAGAGAAACAAGATGAAATCATTTGCATATGAAATAATAAATGTTGCACTTTCATTGTAATTTTTACAAATTTGTTCAATAAAATGATTTAGAAGTGTTTCATATTTATTCATATATACTTTTGAAGACTTTTGCACCCCTAGGTCACCTTGACCTAGTTTTAGAAGCCATGGCAACATCACAACAAATCTGAATTGCACCAGCCCATATATACTTCTGCTCAAGTTTCATTGAAATCTGTCTGGTGATTTCAGAAGAGAAGTTGAAAATAGGTGTGAACCACCCATGCGTGTACACTAGCACACATAGATGCACATACATACACTAGGCTATGCCACAAGCTCACAAGAAACTGATTAACTGAGTCACCACTATTTTCTGCAGTGGATGAGAGTATTTCAAGTAAGTATTGAGACTACTTCCTGTAGGTAATGAGACTATTTCCTGTAGGTAATGAAACTACTTCCTGTAGGTATTGAGACTACATCCTGTAGGTAATGAGACTACTTCCTGTAGGTATTGAGACTACATCCTGTAGGTAATGAGACTACATCCTTTAGGTAATGAAACTACTTCCTGTAGGTATTGAGACTACATCCTGTAGGTAATGAGACTACATCCTGTAGGTAATGAAACTACTTCCTGTAGGTATTGAGACTACATCCTGTAGGTATTGAGACTACATCCTGTAGGTAATGAGACTACATCCTGTAGGTATTGAGACTACATCCTGTAGGTCATGAGACTACATCCTTTAGGTAATGAGACTACACCCTGTAGGTCATGAGACTACATCCTGTAGGTAATGAGACTACTTCCTGTAGGTATTGAGACTACATCCTGTAGGTAATGAGACTACATCCTGTAGGCCATGAGACTACATTTTGTAGGTATTGAGACTACATCCTGTAGGTACTGAGACTACATCCTGTAGGTATTAAGAATACATCCTGTATGTCATGAGACTACACCCTGTAGGTATTGAGACTACATCCTGTAGATATTAAGACTAGAATACATTCTGTAGGCATTGAGACTACTTCCTGTAAGTAATGAGACTACATCCTGTAGGTCATGAGACTACCTCCTGTAGGTAATGAGACAACACCCTGTATGTAATGAGACTGCATCATGTAGGTCATGACACTATATCCTGTAGGTAATGAGACTACACCCTGTAGGTCATGAGACTACATCCTGTAGGTCATGAGACTACACCCTGTAGGCATTGAGACTACATCATGTAGGTCATGACACTATATCCTGTAGGTAATGAGACAACACCCTGAAGGTCATGAGACTACATCCTGTAGGTCATGAGACTACACCCTGTAGGCATTGAGACTACATCCTGTAGGTATTGAGACTACATCCTGTAGGTCATGAGACTACTTCCTTTAGGCATTGAGACTACATCCTGTATGTAATGAGACTACTTCCTGTAGGTATTGAGACTACATTCTGTAAGTTTTGAGACTACTTTCTGTAAGTATTGAGACTACTTTCTGTAGGTATTGAGACTACTTTCTGTAGGTCATGAGACTACATCCTGTAGGTATGAGACTACTTCCTGTAGGTAATATGACTACATCCTGTAGGTCATGAGACTACTTCCTTTAGGCATTGAGACTACATCCTGTAGGTCATGAGACTACATCCTGTAGGTATTGAGACTACTTTCTGTAGGTATTGAGACTAATTCCTGTAGGTCAAGAGACTATTTTCTGTAAGTCATGAGACTACATCCTGTAGGTATTGAGACTACATCCTGTAGGTATTGAGACTACTTCCTGTAGGTATTGAGACTACTTCCTGTAGGTTCCTGTAGGTATTGAGACTACTTCCTGTAGGTATTGAGACTACTTCCTGTAGGTATTGAGACTACTTTGTGTAGGTCATGAGACTTTTTTCTGTAGGAGTTGGGACTACTTTCTGTAGCTAATGAGACTACTTCCTTTTGGTGTTGAGACTATTTCCTGATTGAGATTGTAATTTTTTTCAGGATGTTTCAAGATAAACAAGCATTCTGAGAGTATTGCAAAACAATACATAGTCCCCTACCGGTCGCATATTTCACTAATCCCAAAGTTTTAGGTAAAATGTACATTATTATATGGTACAAAGATTTATAGTTATAAATTATACGTGTTGTTCAAGATGAAAGCAAAACTTGATCATAGTAAAATAAAAAACCACCAAAGTTCAAAAGGCCATAACTCCATTAAAAATTAGCAGATGGAAACGAAACGTAAACTTGATCTGTAACTCATCATGGTAGAGTCACATACCAAACATTAGTTCCATTTCTGCAAGCATGTAGAAAAAAAGTGCGGAAAACTAAAATTTCTGTGAATTTTCAAAGTTTAAAGGGCCATAACTCTGGTAAAAATTAGCAGATGGAAACGAAACGTTAACTTGATCTCTAACTCATCATGGTAGACTCATATACCAAAAATCAGTTCACTATCTGAAAGCATTTAGAAAAAAAGAGAGGAAAACTGAAAATTCGGTGAGTTTCAAAGTTCAAAGGGCCATAACTCTGGAAAAAATTAGCAGATGAATACGAAACGTACACTTGATCTGTAACTCATCATGGTAGACTCACATACCAAAAATCAGTTCATTATCTACAAGATTTTAGAAAAGTGTGGAAAACTGAGGTGTGACAGACGGACGGACGGACGGACGGACAGTCGGACGGACAGTCGGACGGACAGACAGACAGAATGCAAACCTAAAGTCTCCGTCGGTTTTCGCCGGTAGGGGACTAATAAAACCTTTTTACCTCTTTGGAGATCTTTGGAACAGGAACTATTTCTTCTCTATGTTCTAAAAGTGTCTAAAATGAAACATAAAAATTAAGCAATTTGACTCACATATTACATTACATATGCATATTGTATATAATTATGTATATTGCTGAAAAATAGCTATGTGTAACTGCAAATTTCAGAAAAGCAAAGGAATTGTTGGAACAAATGTATGCTCCCTGAATAAAGGCTCGTTGTAAAAGTGCTATTTCTTAATTAAAATGTGTGTTTAAATAAAAAATTTCAAAGGTTAAAAACATGGATGCTACAGCATGGGACATTGTGTACATTAAGCAGTCTTATTTGTTAAATTTGGGTATGTTTAGAAGAAAAATAAAGAGATCATGATTTTAATTGCATTAAACAGCCTTCATTTAAAATAAAGAATACATAAAAGGTAAATTATTTCCATCTGTCTTGTGCTATTCACATCGTTTTCCATCCAAAAAATTCCATGTGCAGAAAAGATAGTTTCTCTCTGCCTCTGGTGCCGGATATCTGAATGGAATTTTCACAAAGAACAATTGGTGTAATTGTTTATTTATCTATCACAGATGATACTCCATACACGTGTATCTTAAATTAAATGACTAAGTACGCCATGAAGGTGACAACGTGTGTCCACTTTGTGATAATTGCACACGACTAGACACTTCAAACCATGTTTATTCAGTAATTATCCAAATGTTGTTTAAAAAAAATTAAAGGGAGGGATAGCAATTTTCCGTGAGAAACCGATCTAACGCCGGGAGTTTCAAAAATAAACAAAAATGTGTGAGATTTTGTCTCATGGCGTGAGATATGGCATGTATGCATATTCTAGAATAATGCCAGTCTTGCAATTATTCCAAATCACATGTGAATGTTTCTAAATATAGATTGCTGTTTGAGTTATCTCCCTTTGTAAACAAGAGTAATGCACACCTGTCACTTTTCAGCAATGATTTTCACTATTTAACATCATGCAATCGGATAATGCTTTTATTTATGGATTATTTCATGAAAAAGAAACATTCTAAATGAGTGAGTCTGTTATATAATTAAAGTTCTATTTAAAACATCGAAGTGCAGTTTATGTTTGTTCCTGTATGCAGTACTGTTTTACGTATGTATAATCGATATCCAGTACCTGTGCTGTTTATTTAACCATTAATAATCAATCACAGGTGAATAGGTTAATTAGTGTCTATACACAAACAATCATCGCCAGGGGATCTTGGAAATTGGAGTAATTGAGGATTACTTCACGGAAAACTTCAAAGGGGTAGGGTGTTAAATCGGGAGATTTCAACCTCCCACATGGGAGAAGCAGTGATAGCGGGAGATTCCAAAATTTTTGTCTTGATATCGGTAGATTTCCAACTTATATCGAGAGGGTTGGCAGGTATGACGGAAAATAATGGGTACAAAAAAAGTCTTACCCCTGCTTTTGTAAACCAGTAAATTTTATCTAGAATTAGTTAATTGAACCTGTATATAAAGGTCACTTGCCCATCAACACCTATTTTACTACTTCCCTTAAGTGGTCATTAAAGACAGGTTTGACTGTATATAATATTTAGGATAGTATATGCAAACAATACTGACCGTTTGACCTTTAAGTAGTAATATTCGTGATAGTCCTCCAAATACATGGGTAGTGTTAAGGATTTGCAGTTAACACATACACGTTGCATGTTTCCCATGATTCATGTAAACGAAATAAACACCTATGTCCCCTATCAGTAAATATACTTGCCTATCATAAATGTTCCAATAAAAGGTCAAGGGGACAGGTTAATGTTGTCTGGCTATAACTGATGGCTATAGTGTACTTTACACACACAAAATTGTTGTTTATAGTATAACTATATAGGCAAACAACATTGACCTGTCTGTTTGACCTTAAGTTTTGATATTCATTATAGACCAGTTCATTTATATATTGTGTAAAATTTTTGTCATCTGCAGTGTGTACATGCATTATCTTTGAATCCGGACATTATACATGTGTATAATGAAAGGTCAAGCAGACAAATCAATGTTGTTTCCGTATACCTACATATAATTAAGTGTTATTAGTTCAAACCCCAGTAATCATAGATAGAACTTTTGATATTGTGTGTCACACAAAGCTTAGAGAGAAACAAGATGAAATCATTTGCATATGAAATAATAAATGTTGCACTTTCATTGTAATTTTTACAAATTTGTTCAATAAAATGATTTAGAAGAGTGTTTCATATTTATTCATATATACTTTTGAAGACTTTTGCACCCCTAGGTCACCTTGACCTAGTTTTAGAAGCCATGGCAACATCACAAACAAATCTGAATTGCACCAGCCCATATATACTTCTGCTCAAGTTTCATTGAAATCTGTCTGGTGATTTCAGAAGAGAAGTTGAAAATAGGTGTGAACCACCCATGCGTGTACACTAGCACACATAGATGCACATACATACACTAGGCTATGCCACAAGCTCACAAGAAACTGATTAACTGAGTCACCACTATTTTCTGCAGTGGATGAGAGTATTTCAAGTAAGTATTGAGACTACTTCCTGTAGGTAATGAGACTATTTCCTGTAGGTAATGAAACTACTTCCTGTAGGTATTGAGACTACATCCTGTAGGTAATGAGACTACTTCCTATAGGTATTGAGACTACATCCTGTAGGTAATGAGACTACATCCTTTAGGTAATGAAACTACTTCCTGTAGGTATTGAGACTACATCCTGTAGGTAATGAGACTACATCCTGTAGGTAATGAAACTACTTCCTGTAGGTATTGAGACTACATCCTGTAGGTATTGAGACTACATCCTGTAGGTAATGAGACTACATCCTGTAGGTATTGAGACTACATCCTGTAGGTCATGAGACTACATCCTTTAGGTAATGAGACTACACCTGTAGGTCATGAGACTACATCCTGTAGGTAATGAGACTACTTCCTGTAGGTATTGAGACTACATCCTGTAGGTAATGAGACTACATCCTGTAGGCCATGAGACTACATTTTGTAGGTATTGAGACTACATCCTGTAGGTACTGAGACTACATCCTGTAGGTATTAAGAATACATCCTGTATGTCATGAGACTACACCCTGTAGGTATTGAGACTACATCCTGTAGATATTAAGACTAGAATACATTCTGTAGGCATTGAGACTACTTCCTGTAAGTAATGAGACTACATCCTGTAGGTCATGAGACTACCTCCTGTAGGTAATGAGACAACACCCTGTATGTAATGAGACTGCATCATGTAGGTCATGACACTATATCCTGTAGGTAATGAGACTACACCCTGTAGGTCATGAGACTACATCCTGTAGGTCATGAGACTACACCCTGTAGGCATTGAGACTACATCATGTAGGTCATGACATATATCCTGTAGGTAATGAGACAACACCCTGAAGGTCATGAGACTACATCCTGTAGGTCATGAGACTACACCCTGTAGGCATTGAGACTACATCCTGTAGGTATTGAGACTACATCCTGTAGGTCATGAGACTACTTCCTTTAGGCATTGAGACTACATCCTGTATGTAATGAGACTACTTCCTGTAGGTATTGAGACTACATTCTGTAAGTTTTGAGACTACTTTCTGTAAGTATTGAGACTACTTTCTGTAGGTATTGAGACTACTTTCTGTAGGTCATGAGACTACATCCTGTAGGTATTGAGACTACTTCCTGTAGGTAATATGACTACATCCTGTAGGTCATGAGACTACTTCCTTTAGGCATTGAGACTACATCCTGTAGGTCATGAGACTACATCCTGTAGGTATTGAGACTACTTTCTGTAGGTATTGAGACTAATTCCTGTAGGTCAAGAGACTATTTTCTGTAAGTCATGAGACTACATCCTGTAGGTATTGAGACTACATCCTGTAGGTATTGAGACTACTTCCTGTAGGTATTGAGACTACTTCCTGTAGGTTCCTGTAGGTATTGAGACTACTTCCTGTAGGTATTGAGACTACTTCCTGTAGGTATTGAGACTACTTTGTGTAGGTCATGAGACTTTTTTCTGTAGGAGTTGGGACTACTTTCTGTAGCTAATGAGACTACTTCCTTTTGGTGTTGAGACTATTTCCTGATTGAGATTGTAATTTTTTTCAGGATTGTTTCAAGATAAACAAGCATTCTGAGAGTATTGCAAAACAATACATAGTCCCCTACCGGTCGCATATTTCACTAATCCCAAAGTTTTAGGTAAAATGTACATTATTATATGGTACAAAGATTTATAGTTATAAATTATACGTGTTGTTCAAGATGAAAGCAAAACTTGATCATAGTAAAATAAAAAACCACCAAAGTTCAAAAGGCCATAACTCATTAAAAATTAGCAGATGGAAACGAAACGTAAACTTGATCTGTAACTCATCATGGTAGAGTCACATACCAAACATTAGTTCCATTTCTGCAAGCATGTAGAAAAAAAGTGCGGAAAACTAAAATTTCTGTGAATTTTCAAAGTTTAAAGGGCCATAACTCTGGTAAAAATTAGCAGATGGAAACGAAACGTTAACTGATCTCTAACTCATCATGGTAGACTCATATACCAAAAATCAGTTCACTATCTGAAAGCATTTAGAAAAAAGAGAGGAAAACTGAAAATTCGGTGAGTTTCAAAGTTCAAAGGGCCATAACTCTGGAAAAAATTAGCAGATGAATACGAAACGTACACTTGATCTGTAACTCATCATGGTAGACTCACATACCAAAAATCAGTTCATTATCTACAAGATTTTAGAAAAGTGTGGAAAACTGAGGTGTGACAGACGGACGGACGGACGGACGGACAGTCGGAGGACAGTCGGACGGACAGACAGACAGAATGCAAACCTAAAGTCTCCGTCGGTTTTCGCCGGTAGGGACTAATAAAACCTTTTTACCTCTTTGGAGATCTTTGGAACAGGAACTATTTTTCTCTATGTTCTAAAAGTGTCTAAAATGAAACATAAAAATTAAGCAATTTGACTCACATATTACATTACATATGCATATTGTATATAATTATGTATATTGCTGAAAAATAGCTATGTGTAACTGCAAATTTCAGAAAAGCAAAGGAATTGTTGGAACAAATGTATGCTCCCTGAATAAAGGCTCGTTGTAAAAGTGCTATTTCTTAATTAAAATGTGTGTTTAAATAAAAATTTCAAAGGTTAAAAACATGGATGCTACAGCATGGGACATTGTGTACATTAAGCAGTCTTATTTGTTAAATTTGGGTATGTTTAGAAGAAAATAAAGAGATCATGATTTTAATTGCATTAAACAGCCTTCATTTAAAATAAAGAATACATAAAGGTAAATTATTTCCATCTGTCTTGTGCTATTCACATCGTTTTCCATCCAAAAAATTCCATGTGCAGAAAAGATAGTTTCTCTCTGCCTCTGGTGCCGGATATCTGAATGGAATTTTCACAAAGAACAATTGGTGTAATTGTTTATTTATCTATCACAGATGATACTCCATACACGTGTATCTTAAATTAAATGACTAAGTACGCCATGAAGGTGACAACGTGTGTCCACTTTGTGATAATTGCACACGACTAGACACTTCAAACCATGTTTATTCAGTAATTATCCAAATGTTGTTTAAAAAAAATTAAAGGGAGGGATAGCAATTTTCCGTGAGAAACCGATCTAACGCCGGGAGTTTCAAAAATAAACAAAAATGTGTGAGATTTTGTCTCATGGCGTGAGATATGGCATGTATGCATATTCTAGAATAATGCCAGTCTTGCAATTATTCCAAATCACATGTGAATGTTTCTAAATATAGATTGCTGTTTGAGTTACTCCCTTTGTAAACAAGAGTAATGCACACCTGTCACTTTTCAGCAATGATTTTCACTATTAACATCATGCAATCGGATAATGCTTTTATTTATGGATTATTTCATGAAAAAGAAACATTCTAAATGAGTGAGTCTGTTATATAATTAAAGTTCTATTTAAAACATCGAAGTGCAGTTTATGTTTGTTCCTGTATGCAGTACTGTTTTACGTATGTAAATCGATATCCAGTACCTGTGCTGTTTTATTTAACCATTAATAATCAATCACAGGTGAATAGGTTAATTAGTGTCTATACACAAACAATCATCGCCAGGGGATCTTGGAAATTGGAGTAATTGAGGATTACTTCACGGAAAACTTCAAAGGGGTAGGGTGTTAAATCGGGAGATTTCAACCTCCCACATGGGAAGCAGTGATAGCGGGAGATTCCAAAATTTTTGTCTTGATATCGGTAGATTTCCAACTTATATCGAGAGGGTTGGCAGGTATGACGGAAAATAATGGGTACAAAAAAAAGTCTTACCCCTGCTTTTGTAAACCAGTAAATTTTATCTAGAATTATGTTAATTGAACCTGTATATAAAGGTCACTTGCCCATCAACACCTATTTTACTACTTCCCTTAAGTGGTCATTAAAGACAGGTTTGACTGTATATAATATTTAGGATAGTATATGCAAACAATACTGACCGTTTGACCTTTAAGTAGTAATATTCGTGATAGTCCTCCAAATACATGGGTAGTGTTAAGGATTTGCAGTTAACACATACACGTTGCATGTTTCCCATGATTCATGTAAACGAAATAAACACCTATGTCCCCTATCAGTAAATATACTGCCTATCATAAATGTTCCAATAAAGGTCAAGGGGACAGGTTAATGTTGTCTGGCTATAACTGATGGCTATAGTGTACTTTACACACACAAAATTGTTGTTTATAGTATAACTATATAGGCAAACAACATTGACCTGTCTGTTTGACCTTAAGTTTTGATATTCATTATAGACCAGTTCATTTATATATTGTGTAAAATTTTTGTCATCTGCAGTGTGTACATGCATTTATCTTTGAATCCGGACATTATACATGTGTATAATGAAAGGTCAAGCAGACAAATCAATGTTGTTTCCGTATACCTACATATAATTAAGTGTTATTAGTTCAAACCCCAGTAATCTAGATAGACTTTTGATATTGTGTGTCACACAAAGCTTAGAGAGAAACAAGATGAAATCATTTGCATATGAAATAATAAATGTTGCACTTTCATTGTAATTTTTACAAATTTGTTCAATAAAATGATTAGAAGTGTTTCATATTTATTCATATATACTTTTGAAGACTTTTGCACCCCTAGGTCACCTTGACCTAGTTTTAGAAGCCATGGCAACATCACAAACAAATCTGAATTGCACCAGCCCATATAACTTCTGCTCAAGTTTCATTGAAATCTGTCTGGTGATTTCAGAAGAGAAGTTGAAAATAGGTGTGAACCACCCATGCGTGTACACTAGCACACATAGATGCACATACAACACTAGGCTATGCCACAAGCTCACAAGAAACTGATTAACTGAGTCACCTCTATTTCTGCAGTGGATGAGAGTATTTCAAGTAAGTATTGAGACTACTTCCTGTAGGTAATGAGACTAGTTCCTGTAGTAATGAAACTACTTCTGTAGGTATTGAGACTACATCCTGTAGGTAATGAGACTACTTCCTGTAGGTATTGAGACTACATCCTGTAGGTAATGAGACTACATCCTTTAGGTAATGAAACTACTTCCTGTAGGTATTGAGACTACATCCTGTAGGTATGAGACTACAATCCTGTAGGTAATGAAACTACTTCCTGTAGGTATTGAGACTACATCCTGTAGGTATTGAGACTACATCCTGTAGGTAATGAGACTACATCCTGTAGGTATTGAGACTACATCCTGTAGGTTCATGAGACTACAACCTTTAGGTAATGAGACTACCCTGTAGGTCATTGAGACTACATCCTGTAGGTAATGAGACTACTTCCTGTAGGTATTGAGACTACATCCTGTAGGTAATGAGACTACATCCTGTAGGCCATGAGACTACATTTTGTAGGTATTGAGACTACATCCTGTAGGTACTGAGACTACATCCTGTAGGTATTAAGAATACATCCTGTATGTCATGAGACTACACCCTGTAGGTATTGAGGATACATCCTGTAGATATTAAGACTAGAATACATTCTGTAGGCATTGAGACTACTTCCTGTAAGTATGAGACTACATCCTGTAGGTCATGAGACTACCTCCTGTAGGTAAATGAGACAACACCCTGTATGTAATGAGACTGCATCATGTAGGTCATGACACTATATCCATGTAGGTAATGAGACTACACCCTGTAGGTCATGAGACACATCCTGTAGGTCATGAGATACACCCTGTAGGCATGAGACTACATCATGTAGGTCATGACACGATATCCTGTAGGTAATGAGACAACACCCTGAAGGTCATGAGACTACATCCTGTAGGTCATGAGACTACACCCTGTAGGCATTGAGACTACATCCTGTAGGTATTGAGACTACATCCTGTAGGTCATGAGACTACATTTCCTTTAGCATTGAGACTACATCCTGTATGTAATGAGACTACTTCCTGTAGGTATTGAGACTACATTCTGTAAGTTTTGAGACTACTTTCTGTAAGTATTGGAGACTACTTTCTGTAGGTATTGAGACTACATCCTGTAGATCATGAGACTACTTCCTGTAGGTAATGAGACAACATCCTGTATGTAATGAGACTACTTTCTGTAGGTCATGAGACTACATCCTGTAGGTATTGAGACTACATCCTGTAGGTATTGAGACTACTTTCTGTAGGTATTGAGACTAATTCCTGTAGGTCAAGAGATATTTTCTGTAAGTCATGAGACTACATCCTGTAGGTATTGAGACTACATCCTGTAGGTATGAGACTACTTCCGTAGGTATTGAGACTACTTCCTGTAGGTTTCCTGTAGGTATTGAGACTACTTCCTGTAGGTATTGAGACTACTCCTGTAGGTATTGAGACTACTTTGTGTAGGTCATGAGACTTTTTTCTGTAGGAGTTGGGACTACTTTCTGTAGCTAATGAGACTACTTCCTTTTGGTGTTGAGACTATTTCCTGATTGAGATTGTAATTTTTTTCAGGATTGTTTCAAGATAAACAAGCATTCTGAGAGTATTGCAAAACAATACATAGTCCCCTACCGGTCGCATATTTCACTAATCCCAAAGTTTTAGGTAAAATGTACATTATTATATGGTACAAAGATTTATAGTTATAAATTATACGTGTTGTTCAAGATGAAAGCAAAACTTGATCATAGTAAAATAAAAAACCACCAAAGTTCAAAAGGCCATAACTCCATTAAAAATTAGCAGATGGAAACGAAACGTAAACTTGATCTGTAACTCATCATGGTAGAGTCACATACCAAACATTAGTTCCATTTCTGCAAGCATGTAGAAAAAAAGTGCGGAAAACTAAAATTTCTGTGAATTTTCAAAGTTTAAAGGGCCATAACTCTGGTAAAAATTAGCAGATGGAAACGAAACGTTAACTTGATCTCTAACTCATCATGGTAGACTCATATACCAAAAATCAGTTCATTATCTGAAAGCATTTAGAAAAAAAGAGAGGAAAACTGAAAATTCGGTGAGTTTCAAAGTTCAAAGGGCCATAACTCTGGAAAAAATTAGCAGATGAATACGAAACGTACACTTGATCTGTAACTCATCATGGTAGACTCACATACCAAAAATCAGTTCATTATCTACAAGATTTTAGAAAAGTGTGGAAAACTGAGGTGTGACAGACGGACGGACGGACGGACGGACAGTCGGACGGACAGTCGGACGGACAGACAGACAGAATGCAAACCTAAAGTCTCCGTCGGTTTTCGCCGGTAGGGGACTAATAAAACCTTTTTACCTCTTTGGAGATCTTTGGAACAGGAACTATTTCTTCTCTATGTTCTAAAAGTGTCTAAAATGAAACATAAAAATTAAGCAATTTGACTCACATATTACATTACATATGCATATTGTATATAATTATGTATATTGCTGAAAAATAGCTATGTGTAACTGCAAATTTCAGAAAAGCAAAGGAATTGTTGGAACAAATGTATGCTCCCTGAATAAAGGCTCGTTGTAAAAGTGCTATTTCTTAATTAAAATGTGTGTTTAAATAAAAAATTTCAAAGGTTAATAACTCTTAAATGATACAAAATAAAGTTATGGTTCTTGTGCATTGCACTTCTCATTGACCTCTATCTACCTATGAACAAGATATAACTGAAATAAGATGCCATTTCAAAAGTGCCCCCCAAACAAACCCCAACTTGGAAATCCTCAACCATGAACATGATCTAAATATGAATAGCCAATTGCACATCAACTCCACCTTAATATTCTATGAGGTTTCAAAAAAAAAAAATTGAAACAATTTTAGAGAAAAGTGGCAAACAAAATGTTGGCAAGAAAATTGAGTAATTACTTCACCCCCACCCACCCCCCCTTCCTTTAGGGGACAAAAATATTATGCAAAGTTTGAAAACTATACCAGCCAGACTTACAGATTATACAAATAAGTACCTTTAGTTGTGACAGACAAACGAAAGCGACAGAGAGATGGTGTCTAGCACCTATTAGACCCGATTTCAACATTGGTGACAAAGATAAAAATTTCAACTATTTCTTTTGTAATATCTAAAACGTGTCAAGTGTTGCTAAACAGGAGGTGCTTACTGTTCTGGAGCTCATGGTCTCACCTGCCTGGTAGTGTTTAACATAGTTTATGAGTTTACGAGGTTTTTACTTTTACTTTATTTGGAATTGTGATTTGGACATGGACAGGTATGTATGCTTTTAATTTTTACTTTGCTTTAATTTGTGATTGTGATTTGGACATAGATTGGTATGCTTTGGGATTGTGATTTGGACATGGATTGGTATGCTTTGGGATTGTGATCTGGACATGGATTGGTATGCTTTGGGATTGTGATTTTGATAAGGACAGGTATGTATATTTTTACTTTGCTTTGGGATTGTAGTTTGGACATGGATTGGTATGCTTTGGGATTGTAGTTTGGACATGGATTGGTATGCTTTGGGATTGTGATTTGGACATGGATTGGTATGCTTTGGGATTGTGATTTGGACATGGATTGGTATGCTTTGGGATTTTGATTTGGATATGGACAGGTATATTTGTTTTTACTTTGCTTTGGGATTGTGATTTGGACATGGATTGGTATGCTTTGGGATTGTGATTTGGACATGGATTGGTATGCTTTGGGATTGTGATTTGGATATGGACAGGTATATGTGTTTTTACTTTGCTTTGGGATTGTAATTTGGACATGGATTGGTATGCTTTGGTTTTGTGATTTTGATATGGACAGGTATATCTGTTTTTACTTTGCTTTGGGATTGTGATTTGGACATGGATTGGTATGCTTTGGGATTGTAGTTTGGAGATGGATTGGTATGCTTTAAGATTGTTATTTGGACATTGATTGGTAGAATTGTTAAATAAGATTTTCAAAGATTAATCTTGTTTTTCAAGTTTGAGTTTTCCATAAAAGTAAATTACAGAACCACATTAAACTGTCTCTCGAGAGCCAAATATGCCCCCAGCATCTACATGGGTTTAATGTTTTTCCAAAACCTTGACCTTTCTGATATGACCTTGGTTCAAGGTCATGACAAACCTTTGAACCATGAAAATTATTCATGTTAATTGGTTCAAGGTCATGACAAACCTTTGGACCATGAAAATTATTCATGTTAAGTTTTATGACAATCGTCGAAAGCAATTATAAGATATGATCCAGACACAATTTTACACAGACAGACATGGTGATTCCGATATACCCCCCCTCAAACTAGTTTGTTTGCAGTTGGATAATAAAACTACCATAAGTAATGGTCAAAACTAACCTTTATATAATGTACTAGAGAGTGGACTGTGTCTATGTATGCATTCAATGATGAAACTTTAGACTTTTCTGAAATTAAAAAAAATTATTTTATACAAATTGTTTAATTTATACAAATTAATATACAAATATATATATATACAAATTATTTAATTTATACAATTACAACCTATAAGTACAATTACCTAACACAGCTAGGTTTCCACAAATTAAAAATTTAAGTAGCCAAATTCCAGAATTTTGTGCAAATATAGTCCATTTAAAAGTATTTTTTGCACAAATTTGCTAATATACTTTGTTTTGAATGAGCTACTCAGAAATTGGTTGCCAATAATGATTATGGGTACCAGGATCGGGAAAATACAGCAAATGTTGATGTCACTGCATTTGTCACAATGAGGGACATTTTGGTGCAAATCAATCTCAAAACCATGTTCAGCTTATGTTTCTATACATAACTGTGGAATCAATAGGAATTATGATGTCATTACTCATTTAATCGGTAATTGACAGATTGTCAGCCACATCCACAATGTTTCGATAAAGGCCCGGCAAGCTTGAATTAAACACAAAAAGAATGAAATCTCGACCTGAATTGTGCCATTTAATGAAGTCACTGACACAAATATGTCATTAGTTGCCGCAACGCTGCTTTGATACTGTGATGGCGACCAGTGTGTGAACATAATAGACATGGCCGGTGATATGTCAATTCAATAATCCAGTCCTTTTATCATTTCAGGCTTAATGCTTCTCGTCAACCTTTTTTCATAAAATATCTAGTATTTACTTTAATGAAGTTTGTTATCATTCACTAACTTCAGCCGCGCTTCAACTATTTTGTGTTTTGGAAAATAAGAACATTTACCAAACAGATAGTTTTAACTGTTTTGTGGCAAACCAAAACCTCAATAACTTTGCCACTTCATTAATTGCCACAATATTTTAAAGTCCAAATATCTTTTACATTTTTCTTCAGGAGCTTCCCTGAATTTATCACCAAACCACTTTATAATGCCAAAATCTGATTTAACAAATAGTGGTAATGAATCATGGTTTAAATAGGCTTCATCCTTACTGTATTTAACACACTTCACACCAGGACCCACGTGTAAGTTTTACTTTTTTTTTCTCTCTCTCTCATATTTAACACACTGCACAGCAGGACCCATGTGTAAGATTTACTTTTCTCTCTCTCTCTCTCTCCTCTCTCTCTCTCTCTCTCTCTCTCTCTCTCTCTCATATTTAGAAATAAAAGTTATGGTGTCCTTTAAAAAAGACCTTATGAACTGATGTATATTTCATGGCAGGCGTGGCACGTTGAAGAAATCTCAATTCACATTGCCCTGAGCCCTTGCAAAGGTAAAACTTTTGCCATTTCACCTATAGCCTATGGCTTGATATAAGTGAAATATTCTTGACTGGGATGTAAAAACCCTATTCAATCAATCGATCAATCAATCAATCTTAGACTATAGGCTTATTTGGCAATAATCACACTTCCATTATATTCAAGTGACTGAGAGTACTATACTTTATCTTGAATGGTACATCAGTCCATCATTAGGTTAACCACCAGCAAAATGTTGCCAAAAAATGATGGTTTCCTCCACCATTCCAGAACTGACAACCTTGATACAAGTGAAATAATCTGAACCATGTTGAAAAATACTCCACACCAATTCCTACCTACCTTCCTATCCTCTTCGCTGCATAAGGTCAATACAAGATTTCGCCATTCAGGTCTGTTTTTTGCCTTTGACTCCGCCTCTCCCCAAGTCAGCTGTAGATCTTTCAGTTGACCTTCTACAGTTCTTCGCCATGTTGTTTTTGGCCTTCGCGAGGTCTTTTCCCTTGGGTGTCCATCTTAATGCTTCGTTGGTTATGCATTTCCTTCATTCTTAAAACATGCCCAAGCCATCTAAACCTTTTGAGTGATCTCGTCAATGATACATTTTGAGTCTGTCATTTTCAATAAGTTTGAATTTGATATGGTGTTCGGCCAGAATGTTTTACAAATTTGACGCAAACAGCTATGATGGAAACTAGATAGAGATCTCATATCTCCTTTGGTAACCCTCCAGCATTCACTTCCATACAACAATACTGATTTAACATTGCTGTTATAGAGTTTGACTTTGGTCTTTCTGCTGTATTGTTTTGATCTCCATATAAGTTGTAATTTGTGGAATGCTGTTCTCGCTTTAGATAGTCTGTTCTTTATGTCTTTCTGTGTTGATTCTCCCGTGCTTACAACTGCGCCTAAGTATGTGGATTTGTCTACTTGCTTAATTTCGTTTCCATCAACTTTTAATTTTTAATTAGATGTTGTGTTGAATCTCATTTCTTCAGTTTTATTGGTATTTAGTTGAGTCAACTTGACTGGCATAGTGGCTGAGTCTCTGTGATTTTTTTGTATGTGGTCATGTCTAGATGACAATAGAGCGATATCATTAGAAAAGTCTAGGTCCTCTAAGGTGGAGAAAATGGACCATGTGATTCCTCTTTTCATATCGCTTGTGGTTTTCTTCATTACCCAGTCGTGGTACCAGGAATACATTAGAGATATGATACATCCTGTCTGACTCCAGAGTTGATGGTGAACAGTCTGTCTCTTTGTTGTTCAATAAGATGGCACATTCAAACTGGGTGTAGAAGCATTGACAAGGGTACGATCTTCTCTGGCACTCATATGATCTGATGATTTTCCATAGGGTGTCTCTGTGTATGCTGTCAAATGTCTTTTTAAAGTAAATAAAGTTTATAAATAGTGGTGTTTTCCATTCAATTGATTGTTCAATGATGTTTTTCAGTGTGAAAATTTGGTCAGTGCAACCTCTTCCTTTCCGAAATCCAGCTTGCTCTTGTCTAAGGATAGCATCTAACTTTTGTCAATTCTATTGAGGAGAACTCTACAGAAGACTTTGCTAGGTATGACAGCAAAGTTATACCTCTCCAATTAGCACAGTTCCCGAGGTCTCCTTTCTTGGGAAGCTTCACAATAAGACCCTTGACCACTCTTTTGGAATTTCGTCTTGAACCCATGGTGTTAAATAGGTTGAACAGTTGGTTTGTGGCTGACATCAGATAACTTTAAGAAGTTCTGCTTGAATTCCATCTATGCCTGCTGCTTTACCAGACTTAGGGATTTAATAGCGTGGTTATTTCTTCTCTTGTTGGTGGATCGATATTGATATCTAGATCGTCTTGTTGTTCTACTCCTCAAAGTCTGACATCGGTTCTGGTCTATTCAGAATATCTTTAAAGTGTTGAAGCCATCTTGCTGATTGTTCTTTCTCAGTTGTTATTATTTTTCCAGCTTTATCTTTCACAAGTGGTACTTGGTGTGATTTACCACATAATTCCTTGGTGATTTTAAAGACTGTGTTTAGATCACCTCTTGACGCTGCTTGTTCGGCCTCATCTGCACGTGCATTGATGAAATTACGTTTATCTTTTCTCGCTGATTTCTTCACTTCTTTATCCTTCTCGCTATATAACTTCTGGAGTTGTTCCTTTTGTCTTGTAGATCTCGTATTTAAGACTTTCTCCTTTAACTTTGCTCTTTCTTCAATGGTGTCCCAGGTTCTTTTTGATATCCACTGTTTATCGTTTCGTTTTTTGAAACCAATAGTTTTCTCAGCCGTTTGCTGGTAGACTTGTTTGATGTTTTCCCACTGGTTTTCTACAGATGTTGCATCGTCATCTTCAAGATTTTCTAGTGCTCTAAATCTGTTTCTCAATTCTATAGAAAATTTCTTTTGAACGTCTGAATCTAATAAACGTTTAATGTCAATGATTTTTCTATTGGAGCTGTTGTTTGTGAAAGATTTCTTTAATTTGAGTCTTAGTTTGGCTATCACTAGATGTGGTCACTGTTTACATCAGCCCCTCTGTAAGATCTGGTGTCTAGTAGTGATCTTTTCCATTTATTATTATATGATCAATTTGGTTTTTATCACGATTGTTTGGTGAATTCCATGTGATTTTATGTATGTCTTTATGTTTGAACAGTGATCCTCCAATGATGAGCCCATTTGTAGAGCAGATATTTGCAAGCCTTTCACCGTTTTCATTCATTCCACCGACTCCTTCTCTTCCCATTGATCTTTCATGTTGGCTGTTGTCGTTTCCAACCTTGCATTTTTATCACCAATCACTAAGAGAACATCATGCTGCGGTGTTTTGCTGATCTGTGATTGTAGTGCTTCATAGTAAGCGTCTTTAGCTTCGTCTTCAGCGTCGTTTGTCGGTGCATAGCATTGGATGATGTGGTCTTAGCATAGATAGAATTAAAGCGAGCTCTTATAAGCCGTTCATTATAGCTCCCATTCCATTAGGCTTTTGGCACAGTCTTTATTCATGATTATAGCAACTCTTTCTCTATGTTGTCATCTGATTTTCCAGAGTAAACTATTGTATGGTTGTTTGAGAAGTCTTCCCAGATCTAGTCCATTACATTCACTGACTCCCATGATGGCAACTCCATATCTATCCATTTCTTTAATCACTTGTGCTGTTTTAGAGACCACACCAATTCACTCTGCATTTTTGTTGAGTTTCTATTCATTAATTAGCTGTGAGGTCTGGGACTAAATATGAAATACAATTTCTTGCAAAGTAGATATCTCACAGCCAAACTGTGGCTTGAACCCATGACCCTTGAATCCTCTTCACACTCTTCACATATTTCCATATCATTTACAATACACTACAGTCCAACCTGCCTTTAAGACCACCTCCTTATAAGGGCCACCTACCTATAAAGGCCAGTAGAATTGTATCTTGTTCTTTAACCTGTATATAAAAGCCACCTGCCCATAAAGGTCACTGAGCTGGTTCTCTTGGGTGGCTTTTAGAGACAGGTTTGACTGTATATGATTTCATGTATTTCAGTGGGTATTGGATGGTTTTCAGTGGGGTTGTGGAACATAATTTTGTACCTGTCAGCACCACTGTCCATGATTAAACTTGGTATCATATTCTTAAGTTTTATGCTGCTTGCCACAATATTGCTGCCATAGACATGGAAGAAAAGAAGGCCGCAAGAGAAATAGAGTCAAATAAGAGACGAAAGATAACAGAAATATTGTTAGACATTTTATTATACAAAAATTGTTTAATTCAACCACATTGTTGTTAAAATCACTGTTATGTAACTTAACTTTGTATGTAAAATATATATATTTATTTATATACAGTACAGACTCTCAAATTTTAACACTATTACTGTAGAAACCACTGTGGCTGTGACAGTAAATTATATCCATAGAAAATCAAATAAATTTGAATAATTGATAATTTTCACTTACTTGTACCTAGTCGTAACAGGAAATATGTATGCGCATCCGCGATGTCATAAAGTATTGTCATAAAGGATTGTCATAAAGACAATTTCACTGTCTACAGTGGTTCCTACAGTAGTGCCAAATTGGCAAGTCATCTTTGCCCCTCGTTAGCCACATTTCTACAATTTTTCAGCAGATGGTATCTAGCTCTTGGCAGCTTTTTAGCCACTGGCTGTCTATATCTTGGCCAGTTGGAATTGACTCAATTTTGTTTACCTAGTGTTAAGCTTAGAACAGTCCTGTACTATATATATTGTCTGTGTTTTACAAATCATATTGTGACAAACTTTTGAATGAAAATCCATTATGCTTAAGTTTTCAATTTAAACAAATTTCATCAAGCACCCCTTTTATATTTTATTATTAATTTGTAAATACATGCACATACTCTCGTCTTCTTGTCTGATGTCTGTCGAAGACAAACACTTTGTAATCAGTGATCTCTCTATGTATTAATTGTGCAGTACATGTCATCTGAAAAATTTATGTTTACATTATCTTCAAAATATTATTTATGATTTTGCACCTCATATGTGTGTGTGCATGTGTGTCTGTGTGTGTTCGTGCATGTGTGTCTGTGTGTGTTCGTGCATGTGTGTCTGTGTGTGTTCGTGCATGCATGTGTTTGTGGCTTTGACTTTACATACTTGACATATGATGCCTGCATAATTTTTTTAAAATAATACTGTAAACATTAAATGTTATTGGTAGAATCTCATTTTATAACTATGCTCACATTTTTGGACACATTCAGAAATTCATTTTTTTCTCTTATTTTTATTGGTTCTTTTTTTTGAAATTTTAAATACATTAGTATTATATGCAAGTCATGTGAAATCAAATATAAATATATACACAGTTAACAAATAACAGAGATATAGAACATGTATAATGTTGCACATTCAGAAATTCTGCCCAATTAAACATTATTTTTTGCACATAAATCAACAATTATTTGGTGATATTTAATTTTCAAGTCGCAAATACCAAATGCTTACTTTGTCCAAAACTTTTGATTTTATCACAATTTTTTTGCTTCAATAAACCACCAAATTATTTTGTTTACATACACATTATTGTTGTAAAGGAATCCAAAATCATATAACACAGTTAGTTTCATGCAGTATGAATGTGTATGATGTTGAAAGATAACTTCCATAAATAAATAAATACTTGCTGTTGTAAATATTGTCTTGTGTCAGTGCTTCTTAGAACTAGATAAGAAGATGGTACTTAATGTTATTGGTTTTAATTTGAATTTCTGAATACTGATAGTATAATCATCAAATCTGGTGAGAATATCTGTATTCTGTATAAAAAGATTTTGATGGACAAATACTGTGTACGGAGGAATATTAGAGGCAGGAAACTTTTGCAGTTTTGACCTTCTAAACTACCAGTATTTCACGGTAAAAAATTTAAAGCATCTCGAAAACGCTTTATAGTTAGCCAGTAAACTGTAAGTATGCATTGATGTCAAAGTACAAAGGGACATAGTCCCTTTTAATTATTATATAAGTTTTCGAGGTTTTAAGACTTACCTAGTTATAATGGTTTTCCAACTTAACACATGGTACATCCACCAAAACCTTTTTAGGAATTGATGTGGATACCAATTCATTCAACATTTTTCCATTAAAATATTATCACAGGAACATGTGATGTCAATGTGTTCTATTTCTGTTGGAAACAATTGTCTGAACAAATGTTGTTGAGAACTTGAATAAAAATTATATGCTGAAGTTCCACATTGAATTTTCTAGTGGCTATGACATGGTATTTTGGAGAACCCGAAATCGAGGGAATTTTTCTTTCATGTAGCACATGGTTCCTTTGAGAACTCCAGTTAATTCTTCTGTAAGATATCATATGTTGGTGCTGAAAAAGTATTCATATTTGTATATGTATATTAAACAAGATTTAATTAATCATGTGTTAAATTTACTTTGATGTTTTTTGTTTTGAAATATTCAATAATTTTGTAGTTTTTTTTTTGGGCTGCCATTTTAACAATGACATGTAAGAATAATAGTGCAATAGTAAAGTGAAATATTAAGATAATTTTGTTTGTTTAATTTCAAACTAAATGACTCAAGTACGAGTCATATAAACCATCAATAAAAATTGTGACTTAAAGGTCTACGGTCACCAAATTTATCAATTTTGTATTTTGCATTCCTATGGGTAGAATAGTCAATATTGATGTGTCTGACGTTTTCCCACGCCTTATATTTACCTGTAATACACTAAAACCTTACCTAAACGAACTGCTAATACTCGGTAGTTTCCGACACCGCTCGTAACTTTCCGGCGACCTAATTGATGACGTACATGGTGTTAAGCTGCTGAGGAAAGACACATTACCTATATATGTATCCATATATTACATGTGGGTTTGTGTGGTGTTTTGAAGGCTTTTAAAGTTTGATTTCAAGTCAAAATGATATATTTTGTGAAGTTTGGATATAATAAAATCATTAATGACCGATGAACACGTTTTTTCCACAAAATTCAGAACAAATTAAAGCCAAATTTACACAAGTTCTTCATGCAGCTTTTTAATTGTTTTGAATGTATTCAGATTAAACATAACGAGATAAGTCAGGGAAATAAGAGCGGTATAATCATTGAAGACAATTCAAATTATTGTTAATGAATTCAGTCAAATATATAGGTTTTAAACAATTTTAATTTTCAAAATTAATTTAATTCCGTTATTCAATCAGTTCACCAATTCACACGTTCAAACAGAGACGTATGTCTTGTTCAAATTAACTAATCTAATTTAACTTTCATTTATTCGATTTTCAGATTCCATCAAAAATAACGTACAAATAACATTTACCAGGTATGTCATAAAGATATACCCACGTGTCAATTAATGTTGCATATTGTAAGGTAAACTGTTAATTACAGGTGGTAGATGTCTACTTCTAAACAGGATTTTCCCAATATAGCATATTGATAATCTTTTAATTACTGGTATGTGAGGGGGTGTAAATCACACTTTGAACGATATTAATTTATTGTGAATAAATGAAAGAAAGTTTCACTCGAGTTTTGAGTCCTTAGTTAGTCGAGCATAATCCCACTGGTATCCAATTTGGTGACGTTCTTTTCATCCCATTAAAATTAAGCGAAATAAAATTTTTATATGATTTTTTTTATTTTATTTTATCATGGAAACAATGATGATGATGATGATGATGATGATTATTAAACTTACTGCAACTAAGGAATAGGAAGCTATTAAATTGAAATTGTTTCATATTTAAGTAATACTGGGGTGAAATATTTTTTGAGAGACAATAACAAATATTATTTTTTAAACCTTTATTTTGATATTTTCGTTGTACAAAAAACCACAGGTCTTGGACCCAGATTCTACCCGAAAACTGTTTTTTTTATTCATTACATGGGTAAATAATAATAATAATAATAATAATAAATCTTTGATTTTAATCTAAACAGGAATTAAAAATGGGACAATTTCTAAAACAAATATGAATCAATTTGAGGTCATAATATAGCTGTACTAGAGAGAAGAAAAGATTTTTTTAAATAAAAAACAAAAAATCGGGGTCTTTTTATTATTCCTTATGATTAATAGATAAAAATAAATAAATAAATAAATAAATAAATACATAAATAAATAAATAAATAAATTATGTAATTAATTAAATAAATAATTAAATAATTAATCAGAAATGTGTAAAGATAATTAAAATGATATTAAATATTAATAAAAATTGAAGTGAACAATATTTTAAATAAAAAACGGAAATTTGGTTTCTTTATTATTTGTTGCGATAAATATATATAAATAAATAAATAAATAAAAAAATAAAAAATAAATAAATAAATAAATTAATAAATTAATAAATAAATCAGAGATATGTAATGACAATTAAAATGATATTAAATATTAATGAAAATTAATATGAACCATAGTTTAAATAAACAACGGAAATTTGGGTTCTTTTATTACTTGTTGTGATAAATAGATATAAATAAAAAAATAAATAAATAATTTTCAAAAGAAATGTAAAATTATGTTTTGTAAAAGTATTAGTAAATAGTATAAACACAAATATAGTTTTTTCTTTATTTATTTCTTATTATTATGTTTATTTTTTATTTATTTTTTTTCTGCTGAAGGAAACTGAAATACCCAATGCTAAAAAATAAATAAATATGTAAAAACACTAGAAGTTATTTCCGATAAATCTGGATAATAAATGCAGTTCACTATACAAGCTTCATTTACTAAATAGCTGGGATAACACCTTCTGCGTCACTTCCGGTTTTGTGCCCTTTTACTACCAAAGGGAGATAACACAGTTTTTCAACAGTTTCAGGACTTTAATTTACGCTGTAGAAAAGGACAGAAATGATTAAAAAATGTTCTTTGTGGCTAAATCGGCTTTTTATGATGTAATCTTTCGAAAACTAATACTAACAAAAATTCGGTTTTTGGTGACCGGTGACCTTTAATTTTGACCTTTAACCACCTTGGTTGCTCAATTGGTAGATTGCTCACTTGATATGTGGGAGGTCGTGAATTTGAACCCAGGCCCTGATCTAACCAAGACTTAAAAAGATTGCGACTGTTGTTTATCCAAGCACTCAGCATTTAGAAATGAAAATCACCGGGCCTTCAAAAGTGACCTAAAAAATTGATGCCCAGTGTCACTGCAGATGTGCCATGCTCAGAGCCCCCCTGCACATTTCCCTTGCATAGGTCAAAATTACTGCAACTTCAGCTATAGCTGGTGACATCGCAATATGAGTGGAATATTCTTGACTGGGATGTAAAACCCCATTAAATCAATCAATCATTGTGACCTAGTTTTTGAAAGATACCACTTCCTGTACAACTAAGAATTCTTTTTTCTAGTATTAGATCTTTTAAATGTTAAATCAACCAAAACCTGAATTACCGATATGGGTAATCTTAGAAATAAATCGCATACTGTTCTGGCCAAATCTAGTTTCACAAATCATGCAAATATAAAAAACAAACATACCAGCATAGTCAATCTCCAAATCTTGATCCCAAAAGCAGAAACTTTGAAACTGGCAAATTGAGTCAAACATGTGAACTTCCAGTGGGAAGTGAGGCTAGGTGCTCAAAAAGGGTAAACACCTGTCTAGGTAGCTACCCCCCCCTATGTAAAATCAAAATGAAGAATGAAAGAAACATGTAACAATGGGACATCAAATACATCCAGGATAATTTCAGATAGAGGCATCATACAGCCATTAACCCCAGGTAAAATTAAATCTTGGTGTTTAAAGCCAATCATTATATTTCATAGGAATTATACAATTTAAAACACTCTTTGTTCATATTTATGAGTTTCATACATAGATGTTTTACCTGGTATATATCTTTGTGCGAGCATTTATGATGTTCTTTGTGCTGCTTTGTGCTGATGGCAACATGCCTGTTTTACAATCTTCCAGACCACAACAACAGTAACTCGATTAGTAAAGTGCTCACTCCATAGGTACTATATCAGGGTTCACAATATTACAAACCACTAGGCTACAGTTGCCTGGTTGGTAGAGTGCTCACTCCGTTTATGGGATTTAGAGGTTCACAATATTCCAGATAAACTGTACAAATCAAATATTGTCACAGTATCTTGAAACTACAATAGTCACACAACTATGAAAACTCAAATGCAATCAAAAAGTGTCAAGTCTATAGTTGATAAAAATGAAAACCTTATTTGATTAAAGTTACTTGATTGGCCATGACTTTGCCACACACAGGAGTCGAGTCATGGTTAAAAAAACTTGGATGACCTATAAAGATGATCAAATTCACTTGATATATTTGCTAGGAGCCAGGCATCATTGCTCTTGATATTTGTTCGTTTTCACTTGTTTCTGTTAGTTGTGCTAAGTTCTTGGCTGTTTTGGCTATTGGCAAGTACAAATTTCTATATTCCATCAATGATACACACCCATGTTCAAATCTATTGTTGTCCAAGAAGTGTACCAAAAACAAACACAAATCCATGTCTTATTCATGATCCCAAAGCAACATGAAAACTTGGGAAATCGCAAATTAAGTTAAACACAATTAAAGGCAGTTAGTCAGGTTACATGCTAAAGGTTGGTTGATTTTCAGCACCATCACAGAACTGACTGCTTTGGTATTATAAGTTATACAGGGCTTTGGCAGGTTACACGGCTTCGTGCGGCTCAGGGTACATTCATCTTTAACGGGGTTCATTGGGCCGTGTAACCTGTCAAAGCCCTGTATAACGTTTTTGTCACCCTTCAAAGTGTTGACAGTTGGATCTTTTTACATTTGTGTGACTTGCGTACGTTGTCGCCATGTTTGTTTACCATAACTAGACGTCAGAGATGTACAAGTTACTTCCTTTTTACCACTAAACGTCACATGCGTTCATGTACCCCGGTAGATCCCCAAACATAGTTCCATGTACCCCAGCAAGTTAACCAATCGCTATGCAAGAAATTTCTTTGAAGGGTCACAAAAATGAAGTAATCTTGATTAGGATGTAAATCACCATTACTCTACTATCTTAGGGGAAAACTTTAAGACAGGATTGACTCTATTTTCATGTAACATAATAAATTATCAAAAAATTCTAAATTACACAAAACCTTGTTATTTAAAATTTATTTCCATCTGTATATTTAAATATTAATAACATATTCATGTAAGAACAGACCTAATGATGCAACAAATAGTTACCGGTACAGTAAAATATCTGTACACAAATAATACAAATATTTGTTAAACAAAATAGTATTTTTAGTTCTTAATAATGTTTCTTCTCTGACATGTATACATGGGTCATACAAATTAGACAGCAATGTATATCAAAATGCATGCTAATGATAGAAAATGCACACAGTGGTCTAAAATATTTTAGTTATTTCTGAGGCTTAAATGAATTGGACATTGTACAAAATTTATCTTGCATGTGATGGCACACAAAGGGAATAAATATGACTGCTGAGAAAACTGTCCTTACATACAGGTCTAAAACAGATAATTACAGAAGAAATGCTGGAAACAGTTCTACTGTTCAATTATAGAAGACCGAGACAATTTGATATCATTCTGTTTAAACTTTAACTTTCTTTTGTTTTGGAGTTTTCATCTCTTTATCTGCATCTTTTTGTTTTCTTTTCTTTTTCTTTTTCTTTTTATCTTCAGAACTGCAAAAAATTTAACAAATTAAAAACATAACCTGATATTTTGCAATATGAGAGAGTGAGGGAAATTGCTTTCCACAACTCCTCCTTAATCATACATATAAATCAGAATATCTTTTCATTGTATAGTTGTGCAATTTATTTTTTCTTCAACTGGTTTATTACAGCAAATATAACTTTTGATATTTTGCAATATGGCAGAGAGAGAGAGAGAGAGAGAGAGAGAGTGATCATCTGCTATCTGTAACTCCTTCTGAACTCTTTACAACAAAAACTTACTCTTCTTTCCAAACTTATGAACTAGGTTGATCAAGAAATTTCATTTTTCTTTTGAATTGTAGTTGTGCACATTACATTTAGTTGATCCTTTAATTCAACTGTTAATTCAATTTTTTATCAAAAATATTGCTTCGTTTTACAACAAGGAGAGGATGTACATTTTCTTAAACTTAGGTAAATGAATAGTTACAATGTAAGACTCACACTTGTCCGCTGTCTGCATTTAATTTTGTTACTATTTTCTTGTATAATCTTCTGGTATCTGTATTAAAATGATCATGTAACGATTCCAAATTGTCTAACACATCTTTTGATAACATCTAAAATTAGAAATAGAAAACAACTGTGAACCACATTTTATTGACAATTTTAATTAAATTAGCATATCAGTTTCTCAGTTGTGTACTTTGAGTCATTAATATGTAAATTATTACCACAAACTTTTCACAGAGAAAAACACACAATAAATTAATAATATCTTCCATATTCTTTTTGCTTAATGCAAAAATAGAAACATTTCTTTATCAAACAGACAAATTACTTCATTCACACCTGTCATTCCATCAGCCTTATTTTACTTAACCCTCTTCTTAGCAATCTTTCTATGATGCATTTATTTATACATTAATGTACATTCAAGCTAGGTGGATATTACACACACTAGAAGAAACAGCATCATGGGCAAGAATGACATTCAAACCCAGAAAGTCGAGATCATTGATAATTAAGAGAGGCAAAGTTACACAGAAGTTCAACCTAACCATTCAGGGTGAGAATATTCCATCTTTCGTCGGAAATCCTATTAAGTGCTTAGGCAAATGGTTTGATGAAACTCTTGGAGATAAGGACAACATCCAGAGAATAGAACAGCAAGTTAAAGAAGGAATGAGGAACATAGACAAGACAAGACTACCTGGAAAGTTCAAGACATGGCCTTTTACCACGCTTATCCTGGCCGTTAATGCTGTGTGAGATATCAACATCGGCAGTAGAGAAATTGGAGAGAATCATCAACAAACATCTGAGGAAATGGTTTGGAGTACCACCAAGCTTCACATCAATAGGCTTGTATAGCAAAACAGCTAAGCTACAACTTCCTTTGACATCAATAGTAGAAGAGTTCAAGACTGGCAAAGCAAGACTTGTTATGACTCTAAAGGATTCAAGAGATGATAAGGTGAGATCAGCGGAAGTAGAAGTACGGACAGGGAGGAAGTTATCAGCAACACAGGCAGTAGAACAGGTGGAGAGCAGATTAAGACACAAAGACATCATAAGAACAGTGGCTGTGGGAAGACAGGGTTTAGGAACTTCTAAGAGTTGCTATTGGAACAAGGCTAACGCAACAGAAAAACGTAGTATGGTGCAAAAAGAAATCTGAGCAAGTGAGGAAGATAACCAGCAAGCCAAGGCAGTAGAGATGGGAGTTCAGGGAGCTTGGACAAAATGGGATACAGACCAACAAACACTATCCTGGTCAGACAACTAGAAATATCCACAGTTCCAATTACAATTTCTCTTACATTTGCGATTTGCTACCAACACCAGCAAATCTCCTGAGATGGAATCTTACTGAAACACCAGATTGTCCCCTCTGTGGTAAAAGAGGAACTCTACAACACATCTTGTCCTCCTGTCAGGTGGCGTTATCACAGGGAAGATACACTTGGCGTCATAACAAGGTTCTATGAGAGATGGCAGACACGGTAGAGAAAGAGCGGAAAAACAAAGGAAAACACACAAAGATAAAACACAGTAAAATCCAGTTTGTGAAGGAAGGTGAAACAGTGAAGAGAAGAGGAAATGAGAAGTTTGGAATACAGGACCAGGCAGATGACTGGAAGATGGTTGTAGACCTTGACCAGAAACTGGCTTTCCCTGAGATAATTCCAACCAATCTCAGGCCTGATAAGGTATTGTGGTCACCAGGGACAAAAATATCATTGTAATAGAGCTGACAGTTCCATGGGAGGAAAGATGTGCTGAAGCTCACGAGAGGAAAAAAGGCAAAGTACGATACGTTGCTGATGGAGGGCAGAGAGAAGGGGTGGCAGACCTGGAATTATCCGGTAGAGGTTGGATGTAGAGGCTTTCCAGCACAATTAGTTTGGAGAATGTTATCTGGGTTACGAGTTGCAGGAAGAAGTAGACGAGCAGCAGTCCAGAAGATGGCCCAAGCAGCAGAAAGATTGTCATGCTGGGTGTGGATGAAGAGGGACATTAGTAGCTGGATACCCACCACCAACGCGCAGTGACTGATCACCACTGTGGACCCCCATCCTGAGAGTGTACGGAGCTAGGGGTCGAAACACACGATGAGGGATGGCCTCGGCTGAGGGCGTTGGCGATGCAGCAGCAGTACCATCACAGCTGTATGTAAGTTATGTTAGGCAAAACAAAGAGCTAGGGACATCTAGTCATTTTCTGTAGATTGACTTTGGATTACTGAAGATTTCACAGTGACTGACTAGATGAAGAGTTCCAATAACATCAGATAAACTTATCGGTTAACATTCTTAGCTGTATATATGGTCCATTCATTTCATTTCAACTTTTTTTAAATCATTTATTCTATGCTCCTTTTACTCAATTTTGATATTACAAGTGGCTAGCTAAACAGGTGGTGCTAAACCATCTGGAGCACCTGGCTTCACTTCGATGGTGGAAGTTCGTGTGTTTAACTTAATTGCCAGTTTTAAAGTTTTTACTTTACTTTGGGATTGTCATTTGGACATGGATTGGTATGTTTATTATTTTATATATTTACCTGTTGTTTGTCAGGAAGGTGAACATATTTATTTATCAGCACTAAGATTTCATGAAACAATCCTGATTTAAAGTTGCCTGTGGTCATCCCCATAATTACCTGATAAAAAAAATTAAAACCATATAAAAATAAATGTAAGTAGTAACTTATATATAACAACATAGGTTTAATTAGCAAGGTCACATTCTGTTTCTTTTGAGCTAAAGTGGACACCCCTGTAATGTGGTAAGTGGTTGTTAAATATTTAGGCCCTATAATAATATTTTGTGTTGATGGGCACTTGTCTGTACAACATATCTATACAGGTTTGGTCAGTAAGGTCACAATCATTTTAGCTACACATGTATATCACACCTGCCTAAAGTTGACACCCTTATAATGTGATTAGTGGTTGCTAAATATTTAGGCCCTATTATAATAGTTGTGTTGATAATCACTTGTCTATACATGTTTGGTTGGTCTGGTCAAAATCACTTTGGCTAACATGCATATTTCACCTTTTTAACCGGAGATCCTTACCATTCCACAGCATCAGGTCTCTCACTACTTCCCTGGTGGACGTGCACATATTTAAACTTAATATGCCAGTTTCAAAGTTTTTACTTTGCTTTGGGTTTGTAATTTAGACATAGACTGGTATGTTTGTTTTCGATGCAAAACGTGAGGCAATGACAGAGATGGGTATCAAATATGACAATTTGAGTTTAAATGGACAGTTATTATCAGTTTCAAACATTGTGACTTATAGGTACATCTGTACTTACTTTACTGACTGTATCTATCAAAGCAGTACTAGACTCATCCCAGATGTCCTCACCAATGTGGTTTACCTAGCATATAAACATGTAAAATAAATCTTAATTGAACAATAAAATGAAACCTTTTGGGATTTCAAAGTTCAATAGATTTAAAAAAAAAACCCAGGTTTTATCTATGGATAACAACAACTCTTGAATTTAAAAATAGCTATTTACAAACCCTAAAGAAAAAGAAAACTTTTGGGAATTCAAAGTTCAATAGATTTTTTTCAAATTTAAAACCCAGGTTTAATCAATAGACAACAACAACTCTTAAATTTAAAAATAGCTATTTACAAACCCACAAAAAATTAAAGATGCAAGTAAAAACTAGAATTTAGGATTAAGAATTACAAACATTTTTATTGAAAGAAGATGTTCTGTAAGTAGCCAGATACTTTTAATCTGTAAATAGCTCAAGTATACTGATTTTTACAGTCTTCTCACTCCATTCAACTACAGTCAAAGCTGTCTTAAAGACCACTTCTATATAAGGACCACCTGCTTATATAGGTCAGTAGAATTATATCCCAATTGTTCTTTATTCATATTATTTGAACATGTATATAAAGACCACTTTTACTGGTTCCCTTGGGTGACCTTTATAGACAGGTTTGACTGTACTGGTAACTGCCTGATCCATAACTATTTGCTATTGAGTTTTCTTATCTATTTAAAACAATATACATGTAACTACAAGTAACTTCATTATTGAATGTTTCTTACTGTTGATATATTAAAATAATATAAAATGACGAAGAAGTAATTTGTCCTTTTTTGCACCTCTAGGAAGTTATATACATTTTACTAGTGATGATTACAATCACAAATGAAAATTGACAAAAATGTAAACTAAACTTACAGAATCTCTGTTTATCATAACAGATAACATGGAACATGCTTGTGTCTGAAATAAATAAATAAATAAATTATGTTAAATTTTAAAATCTTAATATTACATTGTATTACATTCAAATAGGCATATCATTTATCTATGGATAAAGCGATATGTTGCAGTCGGTCTTTAAACATAGTTATAGCGTTCATGTAAAACATCTTTTATGTACAATGATATCTATCCAAAATAAACATCTCAAATAATCTTTCTCTCTCTCTCTTTCTCTTTCTCTCTCTCAATGTTTAGGTTTCATTCCAACAAATAACTTTAAGCCAAGAATTAATATTTAAAATCAAATCTGTACTATTTTCAGAAAGGCAATCATGCTTTAATTTTTAAATTTTAAATCTATTTTTTCATAATCCGATATGTTTACCAGTACCCTTCCAGAGCATCCAGCCGGCCTCACTTCCCTAATAAAAGTGTTAAACTAGATTTTCCAGTTTCAAAGGTTTTATTATGCTTTTGGATTGTGGTTAGGACATGGATTGATATATTTGTTTTTGATGCATACCCCTACATTGACCGTTACTGAGTGTGTTTTTCAATGTGCAGAAAGGGTTCTTTTATGTGCTACGTCATGACACAGGGCATTGGCTCTTTAACAACATTCATTTCTAAATGCTGAGTGATTGGCAATTTTCAGGTCTTGGTCATAACCGACCGGTTTTGATCCCACAACCTCCCACATAGTAAGCAACCACTCTTTCAACTGAGCTATCGTAGTGGTAATATAACAAGAGAATGTATACTTACTTTACAATAAACTTTAACATTTTCATCCTGTAGAGAGTTTAACAAAGTTTTTGTTACTGGCCAAAATAAAACCTGTAAAACACAACAAGAACAATCATGAGAAAAACATAACTCTCACACATGTCCTGTCTTGTTCATCATGACATGAGTCATCTTAAGAACAATGGATATGTCTACAATCACCTAAACACTTTGTAAATGACCACTATAGCTGTAAAAAGATCTAACATTAGATGCTGTAGCTTACGATGGTATTCATACTGACAATGGAGGCATAAGCTCATTATTTACACAGGGAAGATAACTCATATGACTTGTTTGGGCATTTATGAACAGGCATGATTGATAAATCTGTATAATCCTTGGATAATAGTAAGTTCTTGTTCATATCTTGGTTTTAGTCTATGGGATTTGAAAATACTTTGAGGAAAGAGGGTTAAATGAGACATGAATACTTGTCTCTTGAAATGAATTTATGGTTTATGGTAAGATAAAAAGAACTTGCAGTGAAAATTAAGTTACTTGCATGTATTAACCTTTTGATGCTTAAATAAATTATTGTATTCAAAGTTGGTAGAATATGTGAGGTCCTAACACCTTGTACTTATTGTGGTACTTCTGTAATTGTCAGCAGACGGATCAGTATGATACTGGTGTTGGATATAGTGTAGACAGTGGAGGAATGGACAAACACCAACGTCTGCTAACAACTGTTGATATTATGTTTTTTATGGGTCTGGTTAAGCTTTTGGTCTTAGGGGGAAGGTGACCTTCATCAGGATAAAAGTTGTTTTTATTCTCAAGTTTACTGATCCCATTATATATTTTATTTCATTAAAGAAAACTTATTTCTTGATAATATATAGAGGATATTTAAAGTGAAGAATGAATATGAACTATATTTTGTCTAGTGAAGTGAGAAAATCCATAGTTTCACAAGATTGTGCAGTCGTCGAGTAAAAATATTTATTTTCTCACTTCACCAGTGAAGCTGGTAGTTGGTGCACAGTGATAACAACGATAAACAAACACAGGGCACCAGTTCTGAAAGGGACGTTACTCTAAACAATGGCGCGTGAAGGAATTTGGAGGGAAATACATTTATCTTCACCAGTGAAAATACATGTATATGTATTTCACTGCTGTGAAAATATGCGTTTTAGCAATTAAATATTTAAAGATTATTATTTGACCATTTTGATATCACACCCCTTATCAGCCAGAGAGTCCTGATATCAGGACTCGAGGGCTGATTAGGGGTGTGATATCAAAATGGTCATATTATAAACTTTTTATCATATGTTTCATTCAAAGAACTAAACAAACTTGTTTTTCTGACGTTGAAAAAAAATCTTGCCAGATAATTGGCAAGATTGCAAGGTGAAATATTTTCTGGGTGTCGAAATTCTTCTACTCTGTGAGGATTTTTATGAGTGGGGTACTGTTTTTCGTAAAGAATTTGTATTTTCATTGCAAGTACATAATTTTTTGTGTATCTTCACCCAGTCGATTGTCTATTAAACCATCTAACTCTAATATTCTGTTGGCAAAACTGCCCATCACACGTTCTCCTTGTTACGACATTTTTGTTTGTAAACAGACGAACGTCGCTTATTGTCCAACAGGTAACGATAAAGGAATTGAATTCGGGTTTTTTTTCATATCAGCCCCGGTCACGTGACCGGGGCGTGATATAATCTGATATCAGCCCTAGGGCTGATATGACTTTTGAGAATTTTGACTTGTATCACATATACAAAACTATCATATTATTTATAAACATATGATAATTTCCATTATTTTATTATTAATATAAAATAAAATGCAATTATATATTTAAAGTCATACTTACAGGATACTTGGAAAATAAATTCTGGAAAAATGCTGGATTTAATCTATGGCTCCTACAAGAATAAAATGTAGATGAATAAAAATAAACTGAACAAAATTTGTAAACAATAATCCTGCAAGCTTTGTCCAATTACAATCACAAAACAGTAAAAAAAAAAGAAAACTGGTCATTAAGTTAAACAGAGAATCGAGGTTCTGAATGTCTACCTAGCTACAACTCTCATGTGTGTAATTAAATTTGAGAATGAAAGGAATATGGAAGTATTGTGCGTCAAATATATCCAGGGCAATTTTGGCTATAGAGACCACATACATTATTGTGATGATAGCCATAAAACTTTTTGAGGGTCTTGTTAAGCCTAGGCCGGTAATATACTGGAGTTAACAATTTATACTATTTATTTGTAAGCAAGTTGCTTAGTTATATAAAGATCTTGTAGTTATTGGGTTTTACTTACCTTTTATAGATAAAATCTTCAAGACTTTGTCTAATCAGTTCAATAACCTGACTGTGTACCTCTTCTTTCTCCTTTGAAGAAAAAACCCAAATTAACAAGATGTCAAAATATCATACCAGTCCATGTCCAATCACAGTCCAAAAATTCCAACACAAAGATATGAGTCACAATCCAAGTTATAATCTTAAAAGTCAAACACAAACATACGAGTGACTATCCAAGTTATAATCTTAAAAGTCAAACACAAACATAGCGGCCCCTGTTATAATCTTAAAAGTAAAATAAAAACATACTGGTTCATATCCAAGTTGCAATCGACATATTGACAAACTAAACTTCCCAAATGGAACATTTTCAAATTTTCAAATAAAAAAAAGAAGACAAAACTGCATTTAATTGAGACTTGTCTGATACTCATTTGTGAAACTAATCCCTAACAACAATGGGTGGTTTCCTTCAGGTATTGAGGTTTCTTCCTAAGAGTTATAGCTCTCACTGACTTGATAGAAACAGATTAATCTTTTTTTAAGGTAACGGTCTGAACAATGAAACATTTACTCCTATATAACAAAAAAGCAAAGCTAATGACCTTTTCTGTGACATCCTTTTTATCTGCTAAAGATGCTCTCTGTGACCGAGTTCTAACTGGCGAGGGACCAACGTTACCGATCTCTAAATTCAACAACAGTCTTATCTGCAATAAAAGACAAAATGAAATATCAAACAATATCATCAGTGGAAATAAAGAATATTCCATTATGATTCTGGAACTAATAACAGCAATAATTTCATTACAGTACTACCCCCACCCATCTCCAAAAAACTAAAGTAAATTCAAAATTAACCTGCATTGTAACTTTTAAATTGATTGTTTTTTTAATAAAATTTATCATTTTTTATCATTTTGTATCTCTTGCATTGAAAAATATCCATTCAAAAAAAGTTACGGAAGAGTGGTCATGTTTCTTGATCTTCTTTTTCAGAGTGCAAGGTCACATTGTTGTTATATGTGGTTGTGGTGTGCCAGAGTGTCTATAGTGGAATATACATGTATTAGAAGAAATTATTTACTTTGTAGCTAGCTAAACAGAAGGTGCTTACCCTTCCAGAGCACCCAGCCTCACTTTTCCAGTGAACGTTCACTACTGTAATCTGCCAATTTCAAAGTTTTTACTTTGCTTTGGGATTGTGATTTGGTAAAGGATTAGTGTGTTTGTTTTTGATTACTGTTTTAGGAAATTTATATTCCAATTTACTGGAACATTTTAGATAAACGTTTGGTTAAAACTTACAACAAAGAGACAACCATCTGATACTGTGACTACAACTTGTTTACTAGGTGCTGAAATATACCAAACATCAAATAATCAATTAATATTTACAATCACTGATTTTTTCTTACATAATAGTTACATTTCAGTAATCTTGCATGACCTGTCGACCTCTCGTCGAGTCTGATTTTGGTTTGGGTTGTTTATAATTTTATGTGTTTAAGCTTGACAGACATCAATTTCCTAATGTGACTGTAAATATTCATCCTGACCTTTGGCCTTACAGATAACAAGTCTGAAATGTGACTAAATATTCATCATAACCTTTGACCTTACAGATAATAAGTTTCTGATGTGACTGTTAATATTCATCATGACCTTTGACCTTACAGATAATAAGTTTCTGATGTGACTGTTAATAACTTTATATTCATCATGACCTTTGACCTTACAGATAATACGTTTCTGATGTGACTGTTAATATTCATCATGACCTTTGACCTTACATATAATAAGTTTCTGATGTGACTGTTAATAACTTTATATTCATCATGACCTTTAACAAGTATTCATTCTAACCTTTGACCTTATAGATAACAAGTTTCTGATGTGACTGTAAATATCTAGTGACCTTTGACCTTACAGATGTCACTTAATATTGATTATGACCTTTGACCTTACAGATAATAAGTTTCTGATGTGACTGTTAATATTCATCATAACCTTTGACCTTACAGATAATAAGTTTCTGATGTGACTGTTAATATTCATCATAACCTTTGACCTTACAGATAATAAGTTTCTGATGTGACTGTTAATATTCATCCTAACCTTTGACCTTACAGATAATAAGTTTCTGATGTGATTGTTAATATTCATCATGACCTTTGACCTTACAGATAATAAGTTTCTGGTGTGACTGTTAATAACTTTATATTCATTATGACCTTTAACAAGTATTCATCATAACCTTTGACCTTATAGATAACAAGTTTCTGATGTGAATGTAAATATCTAGTGACCTTTGACCTTACAGATGTCACTTAATATTGATTATGACCTTTGACCTTACAGATAATAAGTTTCTGATGTGACTGTTAATATTCATCATAACCTTTGACCTTATAGATAACAAGTTTCTGATGTGAATGTAAATATCTAGTGACCTTTGACCTTACAGATGTCACTTAATATTGATTATGACCTTTGACCTTACAGATATCAAGTTCCTGATGTCACTGTAAATATTCACAGTGACCAGTGACCTTACCTTCTTCAGACATCTGTAATATACTTTTAACTGTATCCAGACATTTATCTTTACCTACAGCAGATTTTGCATGAACCTGAAATCAGATGTAGCCTAATTTTATTATAATCATTTTTAAAATATGGAATAACATAATTCGATATTTTTGGAAATCATTACATTGCTCCAGAAATTTTTGATTTAAATCAGCGAGAAAAGATAAACGTAATTTTATCAATGCACGTGCAGATGAGACCGAACAAGCAGCATCAAGAGGTGATCTAAACACAGTCTTTAAAATCACCAAGGAATTATGTGGTAAATCACACCAAGTACCACCTGTGAAAGATAAAGCTGGAAAAATAATAACAACTGAGAAAGAACAATCAGCAAGATGGCTTCAACACTTTAAAGATGTTCTGAATAGACCAGAACCGATGTCAGATTTTGAGGGAGTAGAACAACAAGACGATCTAGATATCAATATCGATCCACCAACAAGAGAAGAAATAACCACCGCTATTAAATCCCTAAAGTCTGGTAAAGCAGCAGGCATAGATGGAATTCAAGCAGAACTTCTTAAAGTTGATCTGATGTCAGCCACAAACCAACTGTTCAACCTATTTAACACCATATGGGATCAAGACGAAATTCCAAAAGAGTGGTCGAAGGGTCTTATTGTGAAGCTTCCCAAGAAAGGAGACCTCGGGGACTGTGATAATTGGAGAGGTATAACTTTGCTGTCCATACCTAGCAAAGTCTTCTGTAGAGTTCTCCTCAATAGAATTGACAAAGCAAACTCCATTACCTACATACAAATGGTATTTTGAGATATATACAAGTTCCTAGATACTGACAAATACTGGTAAACGGTAAACTAGAAAAATGTATTACACACATGTTAGAACAGGCAGTTTTAAGAACAACTGAAGTTATTTAAAAAAATATCAACATCTCAAATGAACAATAGCATTACAAAAGTCTTAATATTTTAAGAATCTAAGAGCTAAATCTACAAACCTTCCCAGAATCATCAAAATTTTGAGTTAACGCCCTGCTACAAATGAAATACACAACTCACATAATGATCACATGACCTTACCTCAGCTCTTTTGTAAAGGAGGTGAAATAGGTTAGTGGCTCTGTTACCCAGTTCCCGTTCTTCCTTTTGCTTGGCTCCATGAACCATCAATTCCAATAATGGCATTACAAGATCCTATAAATAATAACAAGAGGCCCATGGGCCTGATACGCTCACCTGATAACTAATTGCTAGCTCATAGATTTAAAGAAAACATAAAAACTAAACTCCTATGACTTTTTTCTTTACACCATGATAACCGTTGTATCAATACCTACAACATTGTAGTATACATGCCAATACAAAAAGTTAATTGTTATCAAGATAATTAACCATTTCAGTATTGTTTCACATCTGTGACCTTGACCATTGAACCCATGGCCTTTTTTATACATCAAAATGATCGTTGTATCGATACCTACAACATTTTAATATACATGCCTATACAAAAAGTTTATAGTTTTCGAGATAATTAAACATTTCAGTATTGTTTCGAATATGTGACCTTGACCTTTAAACCCATCACCTTTTTCTATACATCAAAATGATTGTTGTATCAATATCTACAACATTCTAATATTCATGCCTATACAAAAAGTTTATAGTTTTCGAGATAATTAAACATTTCGGTATTGTTTCGCATCTGTGACCTTGACGTTTGAACCCATGACCTTTCTCTATACATCAAAATGATTGTTGTATCAATACTTACAACATTCTTATATACATGCCTATACAAAAAGTTTATAGTTTTCGAGATAATTTAAACATTTCGGTATTGTTTCGCATATGTGACCTTGACCTTTAAACACATAACCTTTTTCTATACATCAAAATGATTGTTGTATCAATATCTAAAACATTCTAATATACATGCCTATACATAAAGTTTATAGTTTTCGAGATAATTAAACATTTGGGTATTGTTTCGCATCTGTGACCTTGACCTTTAAACCCATAACCTTTTTCTATACATCAAAATGATCGCGGTATCAATACCTACAACATTCTAATATACATGGCTGTACAAAAAGTTTATAGTTTTCGAGATAATTAACAATTTCGGTATTGTTTCGCATCTGTGACCTTGATCATTGAAACCATGACCTTTTTCTATACATCAAAATGATCGTTGTATCAATACCTACAACATTCTAATATACATGCCTATACAAAAAGTTTATAGTTTTCGAGATAATTAACCATTTCAGTATTGTTCCACATCTGTGACCTTGACCTTTGAACCCATGACCTTTTTCTATACATCAAAATGATCGCGGTATCAATACCTACAACATTCTAATATACATGCCTACACAAAATGTTTATAGTTTTCGAGATAATTAACCATTTCGGTATTGTTTCGCATATGTGACCTTGACCTTTGAACCCATGACCTTTTTCTATACATCAAAATGATCGTTGTATTAATACCTACAACATTCTAATATACATGCCTATACAAAAAGTTTATAGTTTTCGAGATAATAATTATAATCAGAGGTAAAAAAAATTAGGTCACGACCTTCACAATTGACCTTGACCTCATTTTGAAGATACTAACAAGAAGATGTCAAAACTGAAAACCCCATGTCATTATCTGGTCAAATAGTAGTTATAACAATTTGAAGCTATTTTACGATTTTTTTCAAAATTAAACGAAAAAACGCGTAACCTATTTTTTATCCGAATTTCACAAAATGAACAAACTATAGGCTTAAAACCATAGAGAAGCCACATATCACATCAGATTTTTTCTCCAATCAGTACTTTTGGAGAAAAAGATTTTTTAAGATTTTTGCACCCCTATGTCACCTTGACCTAGTTATGGTAGCCATGGCAACGCCACGAACAAATCTGAATTGCACTGGCCCATATATACTTCTGACAAAGTTTCATAAAAAACTGTCCAGTAGGTTTAGAGGAGAAGTCAAAAATAGGTGTTAACGACGCACGCACGCACGCACACACGCACATACACACGCTGCGCTATGCCATAAGCTCACATGACCTTTGGTCAGGTAAGCTAAAAACAGATATGGTTTAAAAACATGTTTAATCAAAAGAATTTAATAATTATTTTTGCATTTTATCTTCAAAGTTAACTGGTCTCTCTGGCGGACTGGTCTAAAGTGCTTGCTTACATATCTCAATATGTTTAACAATTTGGTTCGATAAATCAAGTGCCATGCATTTTGTCAGTCAAGTTTTAAGTGTCATTAATTTTGTCAGTCAAGTTTAAAGTGCCATGAATTTTGTCAGTCAAGTTTTAAGTGTCATGAATTTTGTCAGTCAAGTTTCAAGTGTCATGAATTTATTTGTCAGTCAAGTTTCAAAAATGAGCGAGCTTCTCTTGGCTCCTGACACTCTTGTTTGCACCATCAATCTAGAACAAAATATTGATTACAGTGAAAATATCAAGACTTTGGCTTTAAAAAAAATACTCAACCAAACCAACCAATCAATCTCCAAACTTCAACAAAATATGCCAGTGATTATTTAATCTGTGAGTGTATAAGAAAGAAAGCCCATGAAAAATGTTTGATGGATCAAAATCATGACTTATAATTAAACCAAACAGCTTACCATCATCCAATATTAGACCTGTTCTTTTGGTCAGTAACTATGACAATTCAATAAATCTAAGTACATTTCGTGGAAAGTAACTAGACTTTCCCTAGTCCCTATCTCCCAATATATAAGAGCGTTTCTTTTGGTCAGTAACTATGACATTTTCAATACATGTATATCTAAGTACATTTCATGGAAAGTAACTAGACTCTCCCTAGTTCCTAGCTTGAACATCTAAATAGCAGTCTGACTAATACATAAACCAAATATATTACCATCTCCCAATATATAAGAGCGTTTCTTTTAGTCAGTTACTATGAGATTTTCAAAATATCTAAGTGCATTTCATGGAAAGTAACTAGACTCTCCCTAGCCTGAACATCTTATTACAAGGATAGAGATAAGCAGGGGCCCAGTAGCACATGGCTACTAAAAATCAGTCTGGGCCCCTTAATGTTTACACATTTTAGCTATTTATTACTATTACAAATTCTTTTATGAAGTCATCTGTGCCCCTAACGCAATATATTTAAGCTTCATCCCTGTTAATATAAGTCAAATATGCATGTATATCATCAAAAACAAACATACCAGACTATGTCCAAATCACAATCCTAAAGCAAAGTAAAAACTTTGGAACAGGCAAACTATGTAAAGACGTGAACTTTCACTAGGGAAGTGAGGCAAGAAGCTCCAATAAAGGTAAGCACAGGAGTTGTTTGTCATTAAATATACCTACCAAAGCTAGATCTGGTGTTGCATGTCCTTTAACCAATGTCTCTACTAAGTCTAAAACCCTGTTTAAAGTTTAAACATAAAATTGTCAAAATTAAAATTAAACAAATTATTTTTTCTTTATTTGCAATTACACAGCCATTTTTATTCACATGAATTTTCATGAGAATTTACATGAATAGAGCTTATATATACGTGTGGAATTCACATGAAAAATTTAATTTAAATCTCACATGAAAGAAAATATGTGTATTTCATGTATAATTTTGATTCATGTTAATTTCACATGAAATTTTTCATGTGCATCTCCTTTCACTGTTGATACATTCTGCAAAGTTTTGCAAACTTCTGATAAATAACCAAAATCAAACATTAAAATCAATGTCCAAATCACAATTCCAAAGCAAAGTAAAAACTTTGAAAGTGACAAATTAGGTTAAACACGAGAACTTCCACCAGGGATGTGAGGTCGGGTACTCTGGACAGGTAAACAACATCTGTTTAGCAAGCTACACCCGCCATGTGTGAAATCGAAATTGAAAATGAAAACGAACAAAGAATTACAAAATGTATTTGAAAGTAAATATTTCAAAAATTTTATTTGAGAAATACTCCAGAAAATAACTTCCTTCTGAACACTTCTCATTTTTAGATTATGATTCTGTTCTCTATGTTCTCTATATTCTTACGTCACAGACAGTGACACAATGAAACAATCCGTTATTACCTTACCTTAACTTAAAAGCCACAATCTGTTTCAATTGTCCATACTTTTCTTTGCTTTTTGTTTTCTTTAAATTTCTAAATACAGAGGCCAATGCTTCATCAAATTTGAACATCTCGATGTCGCTTAAATCATCAGCTTCTTCTGCACTATCTGCATCCTGAAATACATTTATAAATCATTTTTAGTAACCTACCACTACGGTAGCTCAGTTGGTAAAGTGTTCGCTCTGTATGTGGGAGGTTGTGGGTTTGAACCTCAGCCAGTCTGACCAAGTTCACTACGGTAGCTCAGTTGGTAAAGTGCTCACTCTGTATGTGGGAGGTTGTGGGTTTGAACCTCAGCCAGTCTGACCAAGTCCACTACGGTAGCTCAGTTGGTAAAGTGCTCACTCTGTATGTGGGAGGTTGTGGGTTTGAACCTCAGCCAGGTCTGACCAAGACCACTAAGGTAGCTCAGTTGGTAAAGTGCTCACTCTGTATGTGGGAGGTAGTGGGTTTGAACCTCAGCCGGGTCTGACCAAGACCACTAAGGTAGCTCAGTTGGGTAAGTGTGCGTTCTGTATGTGGGAGGTTGTGGGTTTGAACTTCGGTCGGGTCTGACCAAGACTACTAAGGTAGCTCAGTTGGTAAAGTGCTCACTCTGTATGTGGGAGGGCATGGGTTTGAACCTCAACCGGGTCTGATTAAGACTAGAAAATAGTTAGTTTTTGCCAAGCACTCGGAATTTAGAAATGAAAGTTATGGGGTCCTTCGGAAGAGACCTTAAAACCGGTATAAGTAAAACATTCTTGACTGGGGCATTGAACCTCACTCACTCAATCAATTTATAGTAACCAAATAGATAAACAATAAACATCCTAAACAAATTTTACCATCTAGGTTTGAATCTTATCTAAGTAGATCCTTTTGTAAGAATATTTGTCAGTTTACCTTTCTAAACTGACCACCTCTTTAAATTCAATTGAGTAAAACTGGTTGTTTGAATGAAGTTTTAAGTCCCAGTCAACAATGTTTCACTAGCTATAGGCAAAGAGATAGAAATTCTTACATTTGTGCCCAGGACAAGCTACAAAGCTGGGTTCGTTCATGTGCAAAGCCTGCAGTGACATTGGACATCAGTTTTTAAGGTCTCTTGCAAAGAAACCCCTGGGCTTTCCATTGCCACATCGGTCACTTTCTATTTTCAGGTCTTTGTAAGACCCTTAGCAAGACTCTTGACAGAGTACAAACTGCGACCTTTCAAATATGAAGCAAACACTAACAACTGAGCTACTATAGAGATCTAACTTTTACTGAGGCAGTCAGTTTATGAGTGTTAAAATCAAATATCATACAGAGACGTTACTGTCTTATTAATAAGGAGATTTTATGGTCTTATTATTTGCTAGAATCAATTTTCTGTCCAAAATATCTGACAAACTAAAAATTAATTTGGCATGGCCTAACTACCAAATAAATAAAACACCTCTTCCTCTGCAGCAGCAGCAACTCCTAAAGCATTTTTCACAGATTTCCGAAACTCTTCATCTACATCCTCATCACCTTCTGAATCATCATCACTGGAACTACTTTCATCATCATCCTTGTCTTCTTCATCATCAACGTCATCACTGCTTTCGTTAACATCACTCATATCTACATCATTATTCAGACCATTGCTAAATTCTTCAGACGAAACATTATCCCCATCATCAATGTCTTCATCCATGTCATCTAAATATATTTAAAGTCAAGGGGAGTTAATAAAAATAAGTACTTTGCAATAACCTAAAACAACAACATGATATAAGAAACAATAGAGAACGTAAACAATGCATATAACGGATTAAGCTGAGTGGTGTTTAAAAACCCCAGTCAAAATTCTTTCACCCAAATCCAGTTGGTCATTTCTGGGATGGTAAATGAAACCAGAGTGCTCAGAGAAAACATTGACCTTGGGTGGAACCGACATCTTAAGGATGTAGCAACAATTTATATAGATTTACACCCCTTTGTTTCATATTTTAATCCCATAACCCAACCATAAAACTCTTGCTGTAAAAGAATGAGGATTTACCTTCAAAACTCAACTGTCCTTCATCATCTGCATCGTCTGATTTCTCCGTCTTGAAAACCTACAAAGATACAAGATGTGTTTGTGAAACTATATGAGAATGACTGTTGATATTATGTATTTTAGGTGAAAGGTCAAAGATTTGTAGTGATGACACTATCTCACTTGTAAAAGGTCAAGGTCATCAGATCAGATCAAGGATTGTAGTGATGACACTATCTCAGACAAACCAAAATACAGTGGAAAATATGAGAACAGTACAGTACTCTATGGACATTTGATCTGCTAATTAAAAATATCAGCCGATAATATGTTATAACTGCATTTAAAAGAAATTGTTCATGATTTTGAATGTTACAGGTCTTACAGGCCTCTAACACAGAAAGAAAGTACCTTATGGGTCATTTGATATGGGAAATAGAAGTATCAGCAGATCTATGAAATTGTATGTTACAACTGCATTTGACAAGATGTCCATGATGTTTAATGTAGGAGGTTTTGGACCTCTAATCTAATAGATATTTATATCTGGACAATACTGTCAATTAAACAGGAACTGTTGTATATAACTTACATTTGTAATGAGTCCTAGTGCTTCTGGTGTCACATGACTAGTCAGGTACCCAAATACACTCTTTGCTGTTATCCTAGCTAGACTGGATCCCTGTGACATCATACTTAATAGAAGTTCTGTAATAACTGCTATCCATTCTGGTTCTAAATAATTAATAAAAAAGGTTGTGTAAAATATGGGCGGACAAGGCTGAGTGGTACTGTCACTGGCTTTAGAAGTCAAGGGATGCTGGTTGGAACCTCACTCGGGACTTGGAAATTATCTGAGGTGATTTTCTTCTCCTGCCCCAAAAGCTTGACACTAGAATAGTGTTTTGGATGAGACTCAAAATTGAAGTCCCATGTCTCAGTGAATGCTAAAGACACCTCTGTTGAGTTCAAAAAGAGTGGGTCACCTGTGACTGCTTAAGAGGACGCTTACAACTACGAGCAACTGAAACAGACTGAGCAAAAATAAGAAGAAAATATGTCAGGGATTAGAACCATATCAGATTATGTTAACCCAATGGCTTACCATCTCCACTCTGAAAGGTTCTTTCTTAATTTTGATTACACATGTGGTGGGTGGTTAACGTGTTACTAGCTAAACAAACAAACAAACATTTAAGTCCAAGTAAGGTCAAATCACAAACTAAAAAGCAAAGTTAAAACTTTGAAAAGTGGCAATTTTAGCTGAACATATGAATTGCCGTTAAATATAGAGTATGTGAACTTCCATGAGACTATGATGAGAGAAGAGAGGCCAGGTGTGTTGGGGTGCTAAGAAATAATGACGTTTTAGAAAGGTGGTTTTCAAAAATAAAATAGAAATATTTTTGTTAAAATATGAAGCAAACAGATATTAAAACACTGATATTAATGATGAGGTAGTCCCAATATAGATATGGTCCCTAAAACAGGTTGTAATGTAACACAAAATTTTCATGTTTCTGGATTAAGTTGAGTCCATCAATGCCTGGGGAACAATAAAACATGTTAAAGTCACTAAAACCTTGAATCACCGCCACAATTTGTAAAATTAAAGCTTTATAAAGGGGTAAGTTGATAAATCATGGGAGAGTTATAAAGCAAAATATAAAGAATCATATGTTAGGATTTAAATATAGTGTGGCAATAAAGCAAGTCGGCAATTATAAGACTAAGAATTAGTGTGGCAATTACTGAAGGTAGAAATTTCGGGACTAAATGTAGTGTGGCAATTAAGCAAGGTGGCAGTTATAAGACTTAAAATTAGTGTGGCAATTAATGAAGGTAGAAATTTCAGAGTTAAATATAATGTGGCAATAAAAGCAAGTCGGCAATTATAAGACTTAGAATTAGTGTGGCAATTAATGAAGGTAGAAATTTCGGGACTAAATGTAGTGTGGCAATAAAGCAAGGTGGCAGTTATAAGACTTAAAATTAGTGTGGCAATTACTGAAGGTAGAAATTTTGGGACTAAGTATAGTGTGGCAATAAAGCAAGGTGGCAGTTATAAGACTTAAAATTAGTGTGGCAATTAATGAAGGTAGAAATTTCAGAGTTAAATATAATGTGGCAATAAAAGCAAGTCGGCAATTATAAGACTTAAAATTACTGTGGCAATTAATGAAGGTAGAAATTTCAGAGTTAAATATAGGTGGCAAGAAAGCAAGTCGGCAATTACAGGACTTAAAATTAGTGTGGCAATTAATGAAGGTAGAAATTTCGGGACTCAATGTAGTGTGGCAATAAAGCAAGGTGGCAGGGTAATCAGGAGGAATCCCTGGGGTTTTATTGTATATGTCTTAAGACCTAGGAATAAATAGAAAAAATTCAATTCCATAGTCCAAACCTTACCTCTTCTTCTTGGGATTTTTTAGATTTCCTTCCTTTGGTTGCTATTGGGAACGCTTTCAGATAACAAATTTGTATATCCTGAAAAATTAAAACAAGAAATATAAAGTTATATAAATATTGGAAGTACATCTCACATCATATGTGAATATAAATTATTACAGGTCTTCTTGGTTCTTATACATATGGATCTGTTCATAAGTGGAGAGGAGGGGGAGGAGGGGGAGGCTTGGTGGTTGAGTGGTCTAAAACACACATGTATGGATGACAAGTCCTCTTGTTGTCTAGGTTCCAATCCAAATCTGATCAGATCCTAGTGTAAGATAAAGTTTGTCAATTCCCTCGCTGAAAGTCAGTGATTTTCTCCAAGTTTCCTCCACCATCCATGAAATGACTGTCTTGATATCAGTAAAAGAAACTTGATTTGAGTAAAAAGCTCTATTACTCCAGTCCACCTGTCCAATAAGACAATGAAATCATACTAAAAGAGAAAGGGTTCCTGCACTATACTATTCTGAGAAAATTTGCATGATATATGAGTTTGCCACAGAGACTTGACTGACTTATTTCCGTCTCTTCGTGAAGAGAATCTGGTCATTCACAAGTTCTCTCCATTTTCCTCTATCTGTTGCAACTTTTGTTGCCTTAGTCCACGAATTGTAACCTACTTCCTTACGTTCTCTTTCAATAGTCCTTTTCCAAGTCTCACAGAGAGTCTTTACGAAATTCCGCACTAATAAATCTTTCACAATAAAAATGTAATCTATATTATTGCAAGGATAGTTGCAAGTTTTTATTTTATCATCCTATGAATGCTATGGACCATGGACAATGCATGGCAGACAGCAGATGGGGAGTGATCGCAATAGCTTATCTGAGCCCAAGGCTCAGGTGAGCTAAGAATTGTCAAAATTATGACTTCTGTTGATGCAGATGTGGCTATGGAGACATATATCCTTAATCACTATCACTCTATTATAAACTAAATTTATTAACAGGGACCAGTTAAAAAATCTTTCTAGTATTTCTACATCTGGCTTATCCATGTTATAACATTTTAAATTATTTCATAAATAACTTTTAAAACAACAATCATTCTGTATAGTTAAACAACATTGACCTGTCTGCTTGACCTTTAATTTGAATATTCATCATGGACCACTACATTTAGGTAAAAGGAGCTCATGTTTTTACTTTGTCTACATAAATGGAATGAGTAAACATGTACACTGTGTATTTATTAATTCAGAATTTTAATTGTACCCATGTATTGGGTAGATCGTCATATATGAATATTCCTGATGAAAGGTCAAGTGGACAGATCAATGGTGTTTTTCCATATTTATCTGTATAATCAATTTTTATAATCAGTATAATGTTTAAGTAAATTTCTGATTAGAGAACTTTAACTTTGAACTTTGACCTTGAACCTTGACCTTTATTAAAATCATGATATATAATGGTGATATCAAACAAAATACAGGATTACTGTCACTGTGTGTGTGTGTGTGTGTGTGTGTGTGTGTGAGAGAGATAGAGAGAGAGAGAGAGAGAGAGAGAGAGAGAGAGAGAGAGAGAGAGATTTACCAGTATGAGAGATATCATGTTTCCATGTTGGCAAAGTTTGTATTCATGGTTAATCCATGTGGAGAGTTGAATAGAGAGAGAGAGAGAGAGAGAGAGAGAGAGAGAGAGAGAGAGAGAGAGAGGGAGGGAGAGAGATTTAACATTTAGCTGTATAAGAAGTCTCATGTTTACAAAACTGGTATGATGGTATCCATGGTTCCTACATGTGGAGAGTTTGATACAAGAGAATAAGAGAGAGGGAGAGAGAGAGAGAGAGAGAGAGAGAGAGAGAGAGAGAGAGAGAGAGAGAAATTCATACACTACCTGTAAGACTGTAATTGAATTACTGGCATCAAAAAACAGTTGTAGCATATTAAATATTGTTAGCAATTCAAATGCTCTACAAAGGTTCACATCTCCAGATCCAGAAGTTTGGCCACTAGTAATCTGAAATAACCCAACATATAATGTTTCCATGTATAAAATGTTCAAAATTAAATATTTTGTCAAAATTAAACATTTAAATTTATGATGTTTTATTGCATTAAACTCTGTTTTAGTTACTCATTTATTGTGTATCCCTTATACGCTTGACGTCATAGAGTGGCTGTTCCAATGATTGGAAATGCATGTCATACACTTTAGTGTTTTTAATTTATTTTAGGATAAAAACAAAATGAAAGTTTTCACAAATGAGAAATGTAAATATAACCATTGAGCTACCTAGAAATGGCATTTAAAGTGCTAAAACTTCCATTACTGTGCAAAGCAAACTTATCATAACATGCAAGGACACATTATTCTGTTAGCTTTGAATGGCAGTGGAAGTTATAGCACCATAAATACCATTTCTAAATAATTCAATAGTTAAACTAGAACTGTCTCTTGAGAGCCAAATACCCCCGCGCCCAACATCTAAAGTTTTCCTGGGACCTTTACCTTTCTGATATGACCTTGGTTCAAGGTCATGACACACCTTTAAACCATGAAGATCATTCATGTGAAGTTTCATGAGAGTCGTTCAAAGCATTGATGAGATACAGCCCGTACACGATTTTCTACGGACAGACGGACAGATGGACAGACAGACAGACAGAAAGATATGGTGACATATAGTCAGCTCGGCCACTAAACCTCTCCAGACAACACTGTAGGAGAACAGTTCCCTCGAAAGAGGTCCATAATAGATTAGTGGGATGATAGAGTTCACTTTGAATTGACTTGAAATTATGAATTGATAGTGCTCAGTCAGTACCAGGTGTAAATGTTTAATTCTATGCAAAGTCAAACCCTAGACTGAAAAAATCATGTTGATAGAGTGCTCCATTCATGTGTGGGATGTTGGCATTCACACGTTCTAATGTAGTATACATAGTACAGTGTATTACTATGGGGACCTCACTAGACACAACGACGAAGAGTGCTCCATTCATGTGTGGGATGTTGGCATTCACACGTTCTAATGTAGTATACATAGTACAGTGTATTACTATGGGGACCTCACTAGACACAACGACGAAGAGTGCTCCATTCATGTGTGGGATGTTGGCATTCACATGTTCTAGTGTAGTATACATAATATTTTTATGGGGATCTCACTAAACACAACGGCGTAGTGCTCTATTCATGTGTGGGATGTTGGCATTCACACATTCTAGTTCTAAACTATTATAATCTATGGTGACCACAGCAGACAAAACAACATTGGACATTAAATACTTACCTTGTTATGTATGTCATTCACAAGTTCTGATGTTGTATTCCAGGACTCTAAAACCTAAAAATCAAAAAGAATATTCATATTCATTATAAAGAAATGCAGTAATACCTGTATATAAGGACCAACTTTAGTAATTTTTGTAATACCCATTTATAAAGATCACATATGGGATCAAGGACCAACTTAAGTAATTTTTATAATACCCATTTATAAAGACCCCATATGGGATCAAGGACCAACTTTAGTAATTTTGTAATACCCATTTATAAAGACCGCATATGGGATCTAAAAATATTAATTTTATAGACAGGACTTTGTAGACAGGTGGTCTTTATATGGATTTTTTTTAATGAAAATTAAAGCAAAGGGACCACAAATCAGTGGTCTTAATGGACAGGTGATATTAGTTTAAAAAACTGTAAACCAACTTTTATTTGCCTCAATTCTTTTACCAAGGCCTTTTTGCAACTAGTGGCTTCATGATATGACCAACAGGTAAAGAATTTGTATAAATTACATATTATAGCAGTGTTTATTTTTCAGCACTAGACAATAATTTCAAGAAACAAGTTTTCAACCATTAAAATTCATGATCATTTTGTCTTCACGAAACGCATGAAAGTTGATCATACTTGAATAAAAGTTGGTTTACAGCGAGTTTTCTGTACCGTATAATATTTAGCCATTAGTCTGTCTACCCTTTTATTGGTTAGATATTATAACAATATTAAATCCTAAAATCAAACAAATGTAGATTTTTGCAACAAAATATTCTTTTCTGTGACATTTTCCTGTTTCCTTTGAATAACCGTATTTTAATTCACTTCTGTGACACGTTCCTGGTTTATTTGTAGACACAAATTATCGAAATGGAATTCATTTCTCATGGTTTTTGACATGTTCCTGGGGGTTTTAGGTTTTCTTTTTGTTTTTGTATTCTTTTTTTTTTTTTTGTCAAAACATAGCAGACACAAAATATCAACCAGGAATTAATTTTTCATGTTTTGTCACATGTTCCTGTTACCTTCCGTTAGACATTATACATTATATCACCTGTCCACCCTTTTAAAGGTTATACATAATAACAATATTAAATCCTAAAATCAAACAAATGTAGATTTTTGCAACAAAATATCTGGCAGGAATTTTTTTCTGTGACATTTTCCTGTTTCCTTTGAATAACCATAATTTTATTCACTTCTGTGACATGTTCCTGGTTTATTTGCAGACACAAATTATCAACATGGAATTCATTTCTCATGTTTCTTTGACATATTCCTTGGGTTTTTTTAAATTTTTTTCCTTGGTCAAAACATTGCAGACACATAATATCAACCAGGAATTAATTTATGCTGTTTTTGTCACATGTTCCTGTTTCCTTTGGTTAGACATTATACTTATATAATATTTACTAATTTCTTAAAGTTTCAAATTTGAAAATAAGTAGGATAATAAAAGCCCCCAAAAAGTACATGAAAATTTGTATGCTACAGTTTTTGGCTACAGGATGTTGGTTCTTATGGTTTTCTCCCACCTTAAGTGATTGCACAAGCTAAATCTGAGCAAATATTCATTAACCATATCCTTGTTTATATCTAGCACCTGTTTCAATTCAGGAGGTTTATCATCTGTTAACACTTTTATACACCACACCCCCTGGATATCATTGTTTATATCAACTGCCTGTATGACCTCAGGAGTTCAAGGATTATAAAGTTTTTTACCACATACCTGGATATAATTGTTTATATCTAGTACCTGTCTGTGAGTTTTATTACTATAAAAACTTATTAACCACATCCCTGGATATAACTTTATATCAACTGCATGTCTAAAGTCAGGAGTTTGATCAAGTTTATTAACCACATCCCTGGATATCATTGCTTATGTCGAGTTCCTGTCCTAAGTCGGGAGTGTTATAATTATAAAGTTTATTAACCACATTCCAGATATCATGGTTTATAGTGTCTGTCTGAAGTCAAGTTTTATTACTATAAAAGCTTATTAACCACATCCCTGGATATCACTGTTTATATCCACTGCCTGTCTAAATACAGGAGTTTTATAAAGTTTATTAACCACATCTCTGGATATCATAGCTTATCAATCACATCCCTGGATATCACTTTTTATCAACTGCCTGTCTAAAGTCAGGAGTTTGATCAAGTTTATTAACCACATCCCTGGATATCCAGTACCTGTCCTACATCGGGAGTGTTATGAATATAAAGTTTATTAACCACATCCCTGGATATCACTGCTTATACCTAGTACCTGTGTGAAGTAGTGAGTTTAATTATTATAAACTTTATTAACTACATCCCTGGATATCACTGCTTATACCTAGTACCTGTGTGAAGTAGTGCGTTTTATGATCATTAAGTTTATTAACCACATCCCTGGATATCATTGTTCATACTTAGTACCTGTGTGAAGTCAGGAATAATATGATTAAAACCACATTCCTAGATATCATATGTTTATATCTAGTGCTTGTCTAAGTCCTTAGTTTAATTATTCTAAAATTTATTTTCCACATCGCTAAATATCACATGTTTATATTTAGTGACTGTCTGAAGTCAGAAGATTTGATTACCGGTACTATGTTTATTAACCACATCCCTGGATATCATTGTTTATATCTAGCACCTTTCAAAAGTCATGCACTGTAGGACTATTAAAGGGATACTGAAGTCTAGCGGATTATGACCAAAATCGATAGTTATAAGTACAATATTAATAATAAAATTTTAAAAAATGAAAAATTATTCCATTAAGATATATATTTTGCTATTTGAAAATTGCCGAAAATCATCGCTGCAGCTCTTTTGTGCTGGAGGTGAGAAGAACACCCTGTGACGTCATATGTGAACAAACCTCGCCATGCTATCAATAGTGTGGTTACAGTATAGTGTAAAAGTTGTTAAAATTATTGTTTAAGTATGGTTTTGTGTGCCACCGTTGGTTGTAAATATAATTAAAAAATTATAATAACTTAGAACTTGTCTCTATTTAGACCTATTTTAAATTGAATAATGACCAATATCGGCAAAATAACACAGGGATATCTATGCATCAACTGACCTAAAATTATAAGTTTTTTTTTTATTTTTCACGATAAATCGATTAGATCTCAATTTATTAAAAATAGAATTTACATCCCTTTCTCGCATACAGGTAATTAAGAGATTATCAGTAACCTACAGTACCTTTAGATCCTGTTTATTAGACATTCCATCGCCACTAATCAAGAGGTAGATCTACCTTACAATATACAACATAGATCTGTAGATTGATAGGTGTTAATAAATTAGATGATCTAAAGTCTTCATGATATTCCATATTAAATGTAAGTGTCCTTTTTGGAATATTGGAAAGATGGGTTAAAAAAATTATTTAAATATTTCAAAAGATTGATGTTCGAACGTATGAATTGATGGATCGACTGAATGGCGGTATGAAATTAAAATGATTTAAATTAATGAAATATTCCTATTCGTAAATTTAATTTTAAACATAAAAAACTCTATAAAAAAATTTAATCCACCCCACCTCTCCCCCCCCCCCCCCCCGCTTCTCATGTCATGACGCGAATAAAAAAAAAGAAGAAAATTCAGTTTGAATGCTGACAGCGAGAGTCCGACGAGACCCGTCCTTTTAAAAAAAATTGTATAAATTTACTTTTAAATTAATTTTTAATTTTTAAATCATTCCATCCATATGATAACGTTTTCAATTAGAATTGACTACAAATTTCATGAAAATCGCTGGAAAAAACTAAAATAAAGAATAATGTCCACGGTAAATGTTAGTACATTTGTATCATTTACTATGCTATACAGCTGTTTGTGTTCACCGTATCATTCATAATTTCTGCTACTTCGTCGGTTTCACATTTTGATATAAATAGAATTATCTTGACTACGATTTTGTCTCACAAGTTATAACATCTTGATATAAATGAAATCATCAAAGACATGGATTATACAATTCAAGAAATAATTATAGCTAGTAACATTTTGATATAAATGAAATAATCTTGATGCATATAATACAATCCAAGTAATATTTATTGGCATGACCGATGACATTTTGATATAAGTGAAATTATTGTGAGATGTGAAGATGTTTGTAGCAATAACTTAAGTACAAATAATTAATACATGTATAAACTAAAGAGAATGTATTGTCAACTTTTCAATAGTTTTAAAAATACAGCTTATTTCCTTTCAATAGTACATATAAAGAAATAGCGAAAAATTATAGATTTAAAATTTCTCATTTTGCTTGTTTCTGCACAATTAGTAATTACAAGTCTGGCTGTTATCCTTAAAACCCAACAAAGCCCAACAAAGTTCCTATCTTCTGAAAGAAGCATGTCTTTTATTTTCCAAACTATACACAGGATGGAATGGCTCTAGATCTTCTGTTTATTGTGTAACCAGTAGGTGGTCTGACGATGAAACGCATTGAAATTAAAAATTAAAAAAGGATGTACCGTATACCGTTTAGCCTGAGGAAAAAAGGTCAAGGACAAATTAGATGAACTTGAATCGCTCGATATTATTGAGAAAGTAGAAAAACCCTACTTCGTGGGTGAGTCCAGTTATTGTCGTTCCAAAACCAAATGGAGATATACGGTTGTGCGTCGACATGCGACAAGCAAATAATGCGATAATTAGAGAAAGGCACCCGATTCCGACAGTGGATGAAATTATGTACAACTTGAATGAAAGTCAGGTTTTCTCAAAGTTGGATCTGAAATACGGGTTTCACCAAATTGAGCTAGAAGACTCATCGTCCGACCATGGGCATTGGCTGACCGACAAGTTGGTCCCAGGGATTGGAACCTGGTGGTTTCGATTCAAGCGAGACTAATAGAAAAAAAAAATACGATAAGAGGAATGTGGCGGACCTGGTATCTCAATCGATAGAGCGTCCAGCTAGTATTAGAATGCTCTCGGGTTCGGGTCCCGGTTTAGCAGCTGCATTTACCCTTTCCTGTTAGTACATAAAAAGTAACTATCCCTCTTCCGATTTATAAATGCTTGTTATTATTTTTTCATATAATTATTATTATTATTAATAATATTATTTTAATGCATATTAACACCATTTTCTGGATGGACCTATTTATCTATTTATTTAAATTAAATAAATTATTAATTATTTATTATAAATAAATAAATTAATATAAGTATAAGTCTGAATTAGTTATTGTGAAAAATGATGTTTTTGAAAATTCTCTAAAAATGTTTCAATTCTGAGACTATCAGCTTCTTTAAACAAGGTGTGTATAAAATACACAACCACTGAATCAGTAATAGGGTTGCTTGATATACAGGAAGCGTCAATATACATGTTAGTTAATTAATAAGTGGATTAAGTACACTCCGACATATAACTAGTCAGTCAATTAAGGGCTTAATTACAGGTAACTCGTAAGTACAGGTTATATAATGCGACACTTCCTATATATAAGCAGTAGTTCTAAAGTTTGTTTGTTCACACATGACGTCACAGCCTGTTTTCGTACCTCCCGATTGAAGAGTTCCAAAATGGCCCAAGGTTACGAATTTTGATTTTTTAAACTTCAATATCTTTTTTATTTCGGCGAATAAAATTGTGAAATTTTCAATATTATAATAATTTACCATAAATTATCATATTTTGGTCAAATTGGCTAGACTTCAGTATCCCTTTAAGTTTATTAACCACATCCCAGGACATTATTGTTTATATCTAGTGCCTGTCTAAAGTCATGTGCTTAAGGTCTATTAAGTTTAATAACCACATCCCTGGTAATCATTATTTACATCTAGTGACTATAGAAGTCTGTTATACATGTCTTACTCTGTGTTCTGTGTTTAGGTTTGTGTTGCTCTTGTTATTTTAGTATTTCTAGGTCACCTTATATAATTTTGATAAATAAATTTTAATGTAATTGATTACAGAAAATAGAACATGTATACAGGTTATCAATTATAACACATACACTATATAGCGGGGTAGTAAGGCTGAACTTTGTACTGGGGCTGACATGATCACATGAAGTTAACAGATATACTCTACAGGTAGAGAAACAGGAACATCTAACAAAGTATAAACAAAGATTTTAAGAATATGGTGGCGGATTCTTAATAAAAAAGTAAGTCAGAATTTATCAACAATTGCTTTTATATCCTTACACATTAAAATCCTTTTAATTTTTTGAAAATCGGTTGATGAGACATAATATAATCTCCTAATGAGACACAATATAATCACCTAATGAGACACAATATAATCACTTTATGAGACACAATACAATCTCCAAATAAGACACAATATAATCACCTAATGAGACAGAATGCAATCACTTTATGAGACACAATACAATCACTTAATGAGACACAATACAATCACCTAATGAGACACAATACAATCACCTAATGAGACACAATACAATCACCTACTGTGATACAATTAAGTTAAAAAGTTAAAGTCTGTCCCGAGCCATTAGGCCCATCAGGCTGGAGCTTATCCCGGTTTGGGTGGCGTTAAGCAACTGAGAGTACAAGACTCTCCCCTGAATGGGACGCAGGTACATCGCAGGGTTAACCCTCAGCATTTTGCTGGTACGCATTTATTTTTCAGCTGAGTGAACTGGAACAACGTGAAATAAAGTGTTTTGCTCAAGGACACAACACATCGCCCGGTCTAGGGATCGAACCCATGACCTTTGAATCATGAGTCCAAGGCCTTAACCACTAGGCCACGCACTTTCACCAATGTGATACAATATAATCACCTAATGGGATAATACTATCACCTAATGAGACACAATACAATACTATCACCCAATGAGACACAATACAATCACTTTATGAGACACAATACAATCTCCTAATGAGACACAATACAATCACCTAATGATACACAATACAATCATCTAATGTGACACAAAACAATCACCAAATGAGACACAATACAATCACCTAATGTGACACAATACAATCACCTAATAATACACAATACAGTCATGTAATGATACACAATACAATCACCTAATGTGATACAACACAATCATCTAATGATACACAATACAATCACCTAATGATACACAATACAATCACCTAATGATACACAATACAATCACCTAATGTGACACAATACAATCACCTAATGAGACACAATGCAATCACTTTATGAGACACAATACAATCACTTAATGAGACACAATACAATCACCTAATGAGACACAATACTATCACCCAATGAGACACAATATAATCACCTAATGAGACACAATACAATACTATCACCCAATGAGACACAATGCAATCACTTTATGAGACACAATACAATCACTTAATGAGACACAATACAATCACCTAATGAGACACAACACAATCATCTAATGAGACACAATACAATCTCCTAATGAGACACAATACAATCACCTAATGTGACACAATACAATCACCTAATGAGACACAATACAATCATCTAATGTGATACAATACAATCACCTAATGAGACACAATACAATCATCTAATGTGATACAATACAATCATGTAATGAGACACAATACAATCACCTAATGAGACACAATACAACCACCTTATGAGACACAATACAATCACCTAATGAGACACAATACAATCACCTAATGAGACACAATACAACCACATTATGAGACACAATACAATCACCCAATGAGACACAATGCAATCACTTTATGAGACACAATACAATCACTTAATGAGACACAATACAATCACCTAATGAGACACAATACAATCATCTAATGAGACACAATACAATCTCCTAATAAGACACAATACAATCACCTAATGTGACACAATACAATCACCTAATGAGACACAATACAATCATCTAATGTGATACAATACAATCATCTAATGAGACACAATACAATCACCTAATGAGACACAATACAACCACCTTATTAGACACAATATAATCACCTAATGAGACACAATACAATACAATCACCCAATGAGACACAATGCAATCACTTTATGAGACACAATACAATCACTTAATGAGACACAATACAATCACCTAATGAGACACAATACAATCATCTAATGAGACACCATACAATCTCCTAATGATACAAAATACAATCACCTAATGAGACACCATAACACCATACAATCACCTTAAGGACACAATACAATCACCTAATGAGACACAATACAATTACCTAATGAGACGCAATGCAATCATCTAATGAGACACAATACAATTACCTAATGAGACGCAATGCAATTATCTAATGAGACACAATACAATTACCTAATGAGACGCAATGCAATCATCTAATAGGACATATTATAATCACCTAATGACACTAATAGAATTTGAATAAAGTCTCAGGTGCTGTGATGTGTCACCCTCGACTGAGATCAACCCATATCGTTCACAAACAGGTGACAGATTCTATTTCTTGTACCATTAAAGTGTTTATAACGAGGATACGTACAAAACAAAACATTACCCTTATGGGACCTCTTGCATGCCTCTAAGGGCACTTTATGCATTGTACAAATCCGCCCTTTGAAAAATAATCCGATCGACAACACTTCAAAATTTTAAGATATCAACGATATGTATTCAATGCATATATAAAACAACTCTGACAATAAAATATTTTGAATAAAAGTAAAATAAAACACATAAAATATTTAAAACATAGCACTGCTGTGCTGTTGTATGGCTTAGTTGGGAAAATGGTGTTGTGGCAAGACAGAATATAACCGAGACCGAAAATCCCCCCCCAGGGGGGAGGGGGGATGTTGGTTGGTTCGATCTATACATAGTCCGATGGATGTTTTTTGGAAAAACCATGTATTACTAAATTAAATGGTAGAAAATAATAATTTCATAAATATATGAAAAAAGACAATCAGTAATTAAAATTTAATAAAGTCGTACCCGATCCTTTTGTCATTTTGGATAGAGAGAAAGTATCGTTTTGCAGACCCTACCGTCGATATAAGGAGGTACATTCTAGCGGTTGTATGTAACTGGATCATTTGCTGTTAAATCTGGGTTTTAATAAACTGCTGTTTATCACTCACAATATTCCCGTTTCATGTTAATGGTGAAGTATTTAAAATCCCTATGTGGTCATTTGCACACAACACTATGAATTATCTCCCTTTCACGAAAGTGAAATCTAATCAATAAACAGTTTTAAAATATAACACAATTGCCTCAACATCAAAATACGTTATCATACCCTTCAAAATAAACTTAAATTACCGTAATTTCGTGATGAATTAATTAAATCAACCTGCCATTACTGTTTATTTCATAAAAAGTTATGATTTTACATTGTAGGACGCAAACTTCTCGGACTACTTTTTATTGTAAACACGAGATCAGTTCGCCAAATTGCAGAAATTATTGGATGCATCCTGTCGCAATATTTTACTAGATTCCGAAATGTATTCCAAAAATTTATTCCAAATGTGCATATGTAACCAAATGCATTACCCGTCGTAGAATACATATCTTACGATAAAACAGATATATTTCTTTCACGCTCATTTACCAGGCGCACTATTTCCATGCGTATTCATATCTTATAATTTCATGGCAAAGAAGCCCAATATCTTGGCAGAAAGCGAAAGCAAAGTACTCGTTCACTATCGTGAAACGCCGTACAAAAATAAAGAAAGAAAGGCTTTGTTTTGATGACTTCAAGCACAATGATGGGATTGTTCAATTGTCGTGTGAGACAGTACCAGACAAACTGGACAAGACAGAAAAATCTAGCACTGGTATACGCGTGAGATTTTTCTGTCCAAGGTACGAGAAAAATACAATTACATAATGAGACATAGTACTAACTACATTTTTTTAGCAAAATGAATTTGAACATTTGTAGGTCTTTTATTTATTATAAAACTACATATATCTAAAACAAATTTTTTGATAAAAATCCTAGATGATTTCAATTTTGTAATATTTAAATTATTTTTGTCAATTTAGGAAGAACCTCCATTAATTTACGCAACAACGACAATCATCAGCAACATCATGTCAATTATCTACTAAAGACAAAACGGTCAGTTGAATATCAGTTACTATGGCAACTGAAACCACAAGGGCACAAGAGTTGTTAGGTGACACCAAATGCGACTTATGTGACACATACAAAAATGTCTCATGGAAATGCCAGAATTGCAAAGAAATTATGTGCGAACAATGTAAAAAATCACACCAAAGAAGTAGATTTTCCAGAAACCACATTGTAACTGAACTGGAAGATTCTAGGGGTGATGGTGAAGGTTCCAGTATATTTTGTCCTGATCATGAGGATGAAGCATTTCAGATGTTTTGTACCACGTGTGATATTCTGGTATGCTTGGACTGTATCAGAAGGAAACATAAAGTACATGATTGTAAGAAGATAAAAGAAGTAGTGAAACCAAAACAAACACAACTTGAAGATACATTTAAACAGATAAAGACCCAGCAGATGCCAAAATTAGAACAGTCTCTTGTGTCTATAACCAACATGCAGGAGAAATATAACCAAGATATAGACCGAGTGATTGCCGAGATAAAAACCAAGGGAGACGAATTAAAACAAGAAATAACGAGCATACAAGACAGGTTAATAGATAAACTGATGAGACAGGTGAAAGAAGATACAAAATGTTTGAATGAAACAAAAGAACAATTAAATTTGAGACTGAGTGCCATGAAGGAGCAACTAAAACAACATGAAGAGAAGATGAAAAAATACACCGATATTGACATAATTACCAAAGCTGCCATCATTAAAGATTCTTTGTCACAGCTAACAAGTAGTATAGAGATACCAACAGTCAAATCTCCAAACTTCCAAACTGGTCAAGTCAATAGCAGCGATCTGGAGAACATGTATGGACAACTGGAACTAGAGCAGCCACCAGATACAATGCAGACAGAAAGGTCAAAACCTAACAGAAGCCAGACAAACCTTCCAGACGAAAAAGTTAAACAAGACCAATCCACATTTAAGGATACCAGAGTTTTCAGAGGAAATATTGTCTCATCATTTACATGGAATGAGGACCTTTATAAGATGACAAAACAGAATCAGAATGAAGCCTGGATATTGTCAGGTAATTCTTTAACTGAGGAACAATATCTACATCTGGTCGACTGTCAAGGTAAATTTATAGCATCAATCAGACATGGCTTTATCATTGTGGACATGGCTACAACAGTATCTGGGGATTTATTGGTAACAACAGACCTTGAGATCAAGCGTGTGTCTAGATCAGGTAGTACAGATGTCTTTGCTGATTTATCACCGTATGAGACATGGGGTATACATGTTACACGGAATGGTGATGTACTTGTTGGTTTGTGTTGCTGGTTAGGAAGTAGAGTAACTAGACTGTCACAACAAGGAAAGACAATACAAGTGATAGAAAATACAGACAATGACTTAGGTATGTACAGACCATGTACTAGGATTACAGAGAATGTTAACCATGACATTGTGATGACATGTAACTGGAGTTACATCCTAGTTGTGGACAAAGATGGCAGAAAGAGATTTAAATACACAGGACCACCACCAAGGATAAAGATAATTAAGGACTTCCATCTATCAGACATCGTCTGTGACCAGAGTGGACGGATCCTTGTTGCTGATAGTAATAACAGTACCATACACCTTCTAGATGAAGATGGTAAATTTCTACAATTTATACTGACAAAACAACATGGAATAGAAAATCCAAGAGCACTAGCAATAGATCATAGTGGTAGAATCTGGGTTGGTTGTCTCAATGGCAAAGTGTTTATAGCAGAATAGTTTTGTGACATCAAATAGTACATCTACTGGATATACATGACATCATCCTACTACAGATTACACAAATTAAGATGGTTAGAATTTCCAAAGTATCTTACTATTGTGTGACATCATACAGTACATCTACTGGATATACATGACATCATCCTACTACAGATTACACAAATTAAGATGGTTAGAATGTCCAAAGTATCTTACTATTGTGTGACATCATACAGTACATTTACTGGATATACATGACATCATCCTACAACAGATTCCACAAATTAAGATGATTAGAATACCCAAAAACTCTTACTATTGTGTGACATCATACAGAATAGTTTTATGACATCATACAGTACATCTACTGGATATACATGACATCATCCTACAACAGATTCCACAAAGTTAGATGGTTAGAATGTCCAAGGCCTCGGTTTGCGTTGGTCTGCCATTCTTTTAAAATGCCTTGGAATTATGAGTCAGAATTTCAAAATATTTTAATATTGCATGCCTATGAAATTCAAATGAGCCCGTCCAAGTAGAAACGTCCCTTATGTGCATTGTGACGTAAGCGGAGAAAATGACGTCGAAAGTTCGGGAGACAAAAGTGTGTTTCGCTGCGCAAAATGACTCAACTAATGAAAAAATAATAATTTCAGTAGGCTAACTCGGAAAGGTTTATTTTGATCCAAATTAGCAGAGAACACCTAATTGTAAATCACATAATGATAATAATATTTCAATGGGGAAATTTAAAATGGAATAAAATTAAAACGTGACAAATTCGACAGTAAATCAAAGCACAATTGTTGCAGGTGAAGAATGATTAAACTATACACGTCCTTTCGAGTGTTGTTATTTGCGATTGATATGTCTCTGAGCAGATTTTCTTTGATTTAAGAATGGGTTCCTCGGCTTTTATAAAAAAGGATTCGTTGTCTGAATACTGTGTTTTGAGGGGCAAATGTAAACAACATGACGTCACAAGCTACCGTACAATGTAGCATTTTCATGTATTTGAGAATAACAAACACAATTGACGTTGGCGTTGGTGGCGCAATGGATAGCGTTCTAGATTTACGTTTTTTGAAAAATGTCTGTTGCCAGTTCAAATCACCACGGGTTCATTTTTTTTACATTTTGATAAATTTATTTATTTATTTATCCAATTTCTTTTGTCTTCTTTTTTTTTGTCGGATAATTTAAATTTGACGGCCTTTTCGATTTTCTCATTTTAATTCTAGACTGCCTATTATTTTCATTACTCGTATTATTATTCGCTCAATTTTTCAAGAATTTGAAGTGTGAAGTAATCATTTTGGTAGTTTTCAAATTTTTTATATTTTTTTGTAATGTTTGATGACATCAATTTTTATACGATTTGAATGCACATTTATTTCCTACATTTTTGCTAAGTACCGTGATAAATATTAATGTTGTTTGGCAAATACAGAAAAAATTGGAGCTTGTTAAAATTTCTTGTAACACACACACATGTACACCACTCCAGTGCTACTTTTGAAATTTTTATGAAATAATATGAATCTATTGGCTAGTACCATATTGGGTCCTTTGGATTTGGGGGATATGCTTTGCTAGAAAAAGTGCATTTTTATCATGAATCTATACGAAATTCTATCGTGCGCCTTATTCAACTTTGCAGTTGCTCCAACACTCAGTATTTGAACTGTCACTATTAAGAGTGGATTGTGTAGTGATAAGTTGGTACATGGAAAAATGAAATTAATGAATACATCTTTAGTATATAATTAACTTGCATTCCACGCATGTCCATTCTTTTAATTTTGAAATTTCCAATGCCGACATCCTACCTTCTTTACCACTGCATTCAGTACATGTTTATAACCGTTTAACCGATACCTTTTTAACCGAGTTGACCGAAGTCAGCAATAAAGTCGGCATTACCAGAATCGATTGTCAACTTGTAAGGAAAATAAAAAAAAACCGTTTTATTTTTATCATTTTCCGTTGTAAACTGTAATGTTAACATCATTTTTAACGAAATTCTACAAATTAGATATGTCAAAATGCATTGGTCAGCTATTGATTTTTTCGTGAAAAAATACATAAAACTCAACCCATCAAACAATTTCTTTTTGATGGCAAGAGAACATGTTTACTAAACAAGTTTTCAAACTTTTTAAATTATCTACTTTACTTCTTTAACTCAGACCGATAAGTGTAGCTTTTTTTTACATGTACAATGCGGTTAATATGTATACTCAAAATTGTCCGATTGCTATTTCAGCGTTGTGAAGAACACAATTAAACAGCTTTTGCATAGAACACGGTTATAAAATGCATAATTATGAATACACCAAAGACAAAAGGGCACCCACATACCATTACCTCATATACATGTATAGAAGTAATGTGCCAATTTGTAAATTTTAAAAGCCATAGTTTTCATTTTTCAGTGATAAAGTCATTGATTAACATCACGGTCCACTTAGAATTTACGGGGGTGATATGTGTAATCAAAATAATATTACAAGTGGCTTGGCCTAAAGGAATGAGTGTGTTTTCAAAGAAAAGAACATAAAAATACAGATTTGTAGAAAAGACAAATTTAAAGGAATATTACAAATTAAATAAATACATGTAATGCATGTAGCTATTCAGATTTGAACCCCTGTCCTACAGATTAACTAAGCTTATAGTATAACATCAATTATATGTAATACATGCATGGCAAGTTTTAATGACCATCGAAACTTGATTTGAAAACAAATAGCAAAAGCGGAAAATACCCCTCATTTTAACATATAATAGAATGAAGATGGAGTTGCACAAAGAAATGCAAATAAAATATACATTTGTCTGAGCCAAAATCTAAAACTTCAAATTTACTCGTAATAATATAACTTTTTTAAATTATAACTATAAGAATATTTATAAATGTGTGTTAAACAAACCAAATCGGCCCATTTAGGATAAAATCACATCAAACCTACGATACATTTGTTTAAAATGATAAAATATAAGGTATGAATTCAGCCTAATACAGGCACAGCATATGAATTCATGATCTTTGATTGGAATCCTGTAAAATTAACCGTTTGTCAAGTTTTTGATAAATTGATCAACATGCAGAAATTTCAAACTTGCCACCTTGAATTGGGACCAAATTATTCACTAATTTTTTCGATTGATACATATTTAACAATTATTATTATACCGAATCTCCAAAACTTTTAATATTCAAGCAGTGTTCAGCCTTGTCAACTTTTTATTTATTTATTTATTTATTTATCTATTTATTTATTTATTTATTTGAGTAGAATCTAAAATTTATAAGGTATAAAGTTTTGGAGATTCGGTATAACATAACAAATATTTTAGGGGGCTCGGGGCTATATGGATCCTGATATATTTGTTAATTAATCTTCATTTACATGTAGTTTAAAATCAGACAAAATTCTGTATTTAGAAAACTGTTTTTCGTCAAAATTTAAATAAAACACACGATAATCAGTCCCCGTGTGTAGTTAATAGTATTTCACTTATAACAAGACAGTCAGTTCTGTAAGGGGTGGTGGTGTTGGTGGAATAAGCCGTCGTGAATCTTCAGTGACGCAAATTAACAAAATCTTGTTCGAACTAGGATCTGCCTCAGTGGGATTCAATCAAGGGCGCAGGCGATAAAAGACGCCACAATCCAAAAGTCGGTATCAAGACAACCGGTCCCTAGACTCTCGGCTCTTATTCTTTGTTTTTCACATACAATCATTTCTCAATATCGTTCCGTTTGCGTTTGGTTATCTAATCGATAAACAGTTTTAAAATATGACACAATTGCCTCAACATCAAAATACGTTATCATACCCTTCCAATACATTTAAATTACCGTAGATTTTATGAATTAATTAAATCAACCTGCCATTGCTGTTTATTTCATAAAAAGTTATGATTTTACATCATAGGACGCAAACTTCTCGGACTACTTTTTATTGTAAACACAAGATCAGTTCGCCAAATTGCAGAAATTATTGGATGCATCCCGTCGCAATATTTTACTAGATTCCGAAATGTATTCCGAAAATTTATTCCAAATGTGCATATGTAACCAAATGGATTACCCGTCTCAGAATACATATCTCACGATAAAACAGATATATTTCTTTCATGCTCATTTACCAGGCGCACTATTTCCATGCGTATTTATATCTTATAATTTCATAGCAAAGAAGCCCGATATCTTTGAAGAAAGCGATGGCAAAGTACGTGTTCACTATCGTGAAACGCCGTACAAAAATAATTAGAAACAAAGGCTTTGTTTTGATGACCTCAAGAAAAATGATCGGATACGTCATCCTGATTGTTCAAATGTCGTGTGAGACAGTATCAGACAAACTGGACAAGACAAAAAAATCTAGTACTGGTGTGCGTGTGAGATTTTTCTCTCCAAGGTACGAGAAAAATACAATTACATAATGAGACATAGTACTAACTACATATTTTCAGCAAAATGAATTTGAACATTTGTAAGTCTTTCATTTATTATAAAACTGCATATGTCTAAAAGAAATTTCTTGATAAAAATCCTAGATAATTTCAATTTTGTAATTTTAAATTATTTTTGTCAATTTAGGAAGAAGCTCCATTAATTTACGCAACAACGGCAATCATCAGCAACATCATGTCAATTATCTACTAAAGACAAAACGGTAAGTTGAATATCAGTTACCATGGCAACTGGAACCACAAGGGCACAAGAGTTGTTAGGTGACACCAAATGCGACTTATGTGACACATACAAAAATGTCTCATGGAAATGCCAGAATTGTAATGAAATTCTGTGTGAACAATGTAAAAGGCTACATCTACGGAGTAGAGCTTCTAAAACCCATATTATAACTGAACTGGAAGATTCTATGGATGATGGTGAAGGTTCCAGTATATTTTGCCCTGATCATGAGGATGAAGCATTTCAGATGTTTTGTATCGAGTGTGATATTCTGGTATGCTTAGACTGTATAAGCGGGAAGCATAAAGGACATGATTGTAAGAAGATAAAAGAGGTTGTGAAACCAAAACAAACACAACTTGATGATATATTTAAACACATAGAGACACAACAGATACCAAAGTTAGAACAGTCGCTTGTATCCATAACCAACACACAGGAGAAATATAACCAAGATATAGACCGAGTGATTGCCGAGATAAAAATCAAGGGAGACGAATTAAAACAAGAAATAACGAGCATACAAGACAGGTTAATAGATAAACTGATGCAACAGGTGAAAGAAGATACAAAATGTTTGAATGAAACAAAAGAACAATTAGATTTGAGACTGAGTGCCATGAAGGAGCAACTAAAACAACATGAAGAGAAGATGAAAAAGTACACCGATATTGACATAATTACCAAAGCTGCCAGCATCAAAGATTCTTTGTCACAGCTAACCAGTAGTATAGAGATACCAACAGTCAAATCTCCAAACTTTCAAATGGTCAAGTCAATGGCAGCGATCTGGAGAACATGTATGGACAACTGGAACTAGAGAAGCCACCAGGTAAAATGCAGACAGAAAGGCAAAACCTAACAGAAGCCAGACGAATCTTCCAGATGAAATAGTTAAACAAGACCAATCCAAATCCAAGGATACCAGAGTTATCAGAGGTAATATTGTCTCATCATTTACATGGAGAGAGGATCTAAATAAGATTGCAGTGACAAAACAGAAACAGAATGAAGCCTGGATGTTGTCAGATGATTTTATAACTGAGGAACAATATCTAAATCTGGTCAATGATCAAGGTAAACATATAACATCAATCAAACATAACTTACAAATACTGGACATGGCTACAACAGTATCTGGGGATTTATTGGTAACAGCATACAGTCAGATCAAGCGTGTGTCTAGATCAGGTGGTACAGATGTCTTTGCTGATTTATCACCGTATCCGATATGGGGTATACATGTTACACAGAATGGTGATGTACTTGTTGGTTTGTATGACTTCTTAGAAAGAAGAGTAACTAGACTGTCACAACAAGGAAAGACAATACAAGTGATAGACCTTACAGACAATGACTTAAGTATGTACGATTCATGTACCAGTATTACAGAGAATGTTAACCATGACATTGTGATGATATGTAACCGGTACATCCTAGTTGTAAACAAAGATGGCTGGAGGAGGTTTATATACAGAGGACCACCATCAGGGAAAAAGACAATTCGCAACTTCTGCCCATCAGACGTCATTTGTGACCAGAGTGGACGGATCCTTGTTGCTGATACAAATAACAGTACCATACACCTTCTAGATGAAGATGGTACATTTCTGCAATTTATACTGACAAAACAACATGTAATAGAAAATCCAACAGCACTAGCAATAGACCATAGTGGTAGAATCTGGGTTGGTTGTAGGAATGGCAAAGTGTTTATAGCAGAATAATTTTGTGACATCATACAGTACATCTACAGGATATACATGACATCATCCTACAACAGATTCCACAAAGTAAGAGGGTTAGAATGTCCAAGGCCTCTGTTTGCATTGGTCTGCCTTTCTTTTAAAATGCCTTGAATTTTTTGTCAGATTTTCAAAATATTTTAATATTGCATGCTTATGAAATTCAAATGTGAATCATTGTCAGAATTTTGTGATTCGATAATAATAACTGTATTTTGTGAGCGTAAGTAAAATGAGAGCACGAGTGAACAGGTACGAAAAATTACAGGTCAGCCGATATTTATAAACTCATTTATTTGTGGAAATCATAAATTAGTGCAATTCGTCTAGCGCGAAAATCGCTAAAAATAAGACCACTGATAAATAAAGTACATTTACAGTACCAATATGTACAACTTCAAATTCCTGTGTCCTCAGATGTAGTAACAGTGAACACCATCACACAGCTCTTCCAACATAACAATGGATTGTTATTTATATTTTTGATCACCTAGAACGGATTTGTGTGTTTTTGTGGATTAGAGGAGTTTTAACGGTTTTAATTGGATATCGGCGTAAAAAATATTTAGTGTTTTATAAAAGAAAACATTATATTCTAGCGATATGATACATACATATTAAATACACAGTGTTATGTACAATCCTCTGTATCAGGTTGATGCCTTTTTAGTTGCGTATCACAACGAGTGGTGCTTGTGTGAGACCTGATACGAAGGGTTGTACATACACAGTGTGTATGATATTTTTATCTTTATTTCCAACTAGGTTACTTTAAATAACAAAACAATACTATGTGAAAAAATTATATTTTACTACAGAAAATTACTGAACTATGTTATGACATATGTTCTGTAGTAATGACGTCATTATTTACATTTGACAAATCAAAGATTCCCCAATGACATTACAATGAGAAATCCCAACTGACATGGTGTGAACTTTACCGTTAATGTTGTGTCAGCACACTGCTACAAGATAATGTATGGTACGTGTTCAATAAAACTTGTATTTGGTCAAATCAGATAGAAAAACTAGTCAAATATTAGATAAATTCCGATATAAAACAAACAAATCTTAAGGATACAAGGAAGGGTGGACTACACTTAGACAACAATCGTAGAACATTTTTATAAACCTTCTGTGGACAATTGATGGGTTGCTGGCCACGTCCATAATGTTCCGACAAAGGTCTGGCATGCTTGAATTACACACAAAAAGAATGAAATCTTGGCCTGAATTATGGCATTTATTGATGTCACAAACACTTGTTAGTCATTAGTTGCTGTGATGCTGCTTTGCTACCGTAATGGCGGCCAGTGGCGGAACATAACAGGCATGACGGCGATACGTTAATTCTAGTTCTATTAAAGGAAATAGATATACCGGGAACAAAGAAAACTTCTTATGGAAATCTGAAAACATGCGAATGCCTCGTGAAAGTGAATATGAGACTACATCTTTATTTTGTGGAACTTTGTATAAATTACAATTATAATGTTATATCTTTTCTGTCTTGTTGTGATGCCTTAAAAAGTGACTGTGGGACTTTATAATCGTGGAAATGGAAAAGTTGATAACCTCGTCAGACAAGGATGGATGTATACTGCAAGACCTTATCGTCATGGAAATGAAAAAGTTGATATCCTCGTCCAACAAGGACGTTTGACATTTATTTACATGTAATTAATTTTCATTGTATCATAAGGACAAAATAATTATTAACTTACAGACAAATTAACCATAAGCTTACAGCACATGTCATTGCATTAAGATATAAATAGTGTTCTCTTAATGCCAGTATCATCTCTCTCTTATCTATAGATTAATATAGCTCTGTTTTGTTTACTGTTTTGTAATTTTTTTTGAAAAGTGGAAATTTTCATGTTAACTCCATAAATTGTATGACCAAGTCAATTATATGCTTGTAAGATAATTATTTTTACCATTGTATGCAAGAGTTTTTAGTGACCTGTAGATATTCACCACTATTAAAAGGAAAAACAGATGTTGCTATCTCTCTCTCACGGTCTCTCTCTCTTTCCTGCTAAAGTTGTGTGTACAACTAGTTATATGTGACTTGATGGCGAGAATAATTTAGTCATCTACTACTTGGCTCCCATTGTTTATTTATTCATTGAATTTTATTTTTACTTTGTCTCTTTGGAAAGAGGAAAGAAATTTTCAATGTCATGTTGTTTAATTCGCCTTTTTAAAGATATGGTTTCAACCAGGAAAATTGGCAAACATTCAGATTAATAACATGAAAAATATGCACTTCTCATATCATTAATGATACTGTCTTCAAAGCATTGTGAACTTCTGATCAAAAGCTTTGGAAATTCTATCCAAAGAAATTGACCTTCAAAGGACGTACCATAGCTCCAAGTAAAATTGGAAAAATTGTAAAACTCGGGTTTATAATGTGCATTTCTATCACAGTTGATACTGTCCACAATGTTTTGTAAACTTCTGACCAATCAATACCTTTGGAGAATTTTCTGGACAAGAATTTGAAATGTAAGGAAAATTGGCAAACACACTCAGTTTAATAATATACACTTCCCTTAACACTGTTTTTAATGTCCACAGAATTTTTGTAAACTTCTCACTAATAACTTTGAAGACTAACTCGGAACAATGACCTCAAAAAATGTTTTTCCTTTACTTATGAGTGAGTGAGTGAGTGAGTAATGGTGTTTAACGTCCCAGTCAAGAATATTTCACTTATATCGAGACGTCGCCAGCTGTAGGCTAAGGTGCAGAAATTTTGCCTGTGCATTGCCCTGATGGCATTATACAGCAGAGTTCTTCAGTGTTCCAAGCCCACCATGACACGGGACCTCGTTTATTTTAAGTTCCAATCCGAAAGAACCGTGACTTTCATTTCGTAATGCCGAGTGCTTGGCAAAAGAACAGTCACTTCCCACTTTTAAGTCTTGACTCAGACCCGGCCAGGGATAGAACCCATGACCTCCCACTTACGGAGCGAGCTACCGCAGTGGTCCCTTTACTTATGATATCATTCTTACACTTTTCGTGTATATAATTAGGACCTCTCTATATATATATATGATTGTATTATCATGCTAATTTTTGTATTTTGAATGTGATGATAGCATTAGAATTCCTATATTTCTAAATATCACAAACCTCACATTTTACACATCCAATCATGATTGGGATTAAATAATTTTAATTTTTTTTAACTTAACGTTTTTTTTTCACTGCAGTTCATTTGCATTAAATATGGACCTCTATATATATATAATATATATATATATATATATGATTGTATTATCATGCTAATTTTTATATTTTGAATGTGATGACAGCATTAAAATTCCTATATTTCTAAATATCACAAACCTCACATTTTACACATCCAATCATGATTCGGATTAAATAAATTTAATTTCTTTAACTTATTATTTTTTTTTGCACTGCAGTTCATTTGCATTAAATTTGTAACATTCATGTTTTGAAATTAACTTATAAAATCATAATAAAAAGTTACTTAAAGCCTGTCTCACACAGAACACGGTTGGGCACACGGTTTCAATACGGTATACTCCGTTATACACGGGTGGACTGGTACAAGTATTGAGCTCCAACCGTGCCTAGGGATGAGTTGGTACGATTAAGACTCGAATGTAGCATGAGTATGTAAGACAAAGAATGGATATACTCAGTCAATCAAGGTTTGAACACGATTATCAAACGATTTTCATCTGATTGTTGTACGGTTTCAAGTATGGTCTAGTATGGTCTGGTACGGCCTAATACGATTAAACACGACTTTTACTAGATTAACTGGACATTTACAGGGTTTACATACGGTCCTACCGACTTTTGTTTGAGTTATGCTCGAATTATCACACATTCGTGTATGTTTTGATATAAATTGACTCGTTTTGATGGCTTGGCTTTATAAATTTTCGAATTTTCAACAGAGAAGTTATAAAAATGGCAGATGACAGAATAAGGGAATTAGAAATCATGATAAGACTGATAGACATTGAGATTTTTTGGCCAGAAGGCGCGAGGGGGGACAAGAACAAACCAACAGAAGGAGAAGAAGAAGGAGGCAAGTTTGGACAAGAGGATGGCTCAACAGAAGGGTCATATTTGGTCAATATGATACTATGTAACATGAACTAAATAGAGAGGACCCAAGGTGCTTGACCATGTATAATTCGAACTTGAACCGCATTGGTCGTATGGCGATCGTATGAATGTATGATCGTATAAAACCGTATTGGTCATATAAAACCGTGTGTACACCCGTGTGAATCGTACGGTGATCGTGTGACATACGAGTGTTAATCTGAGTGTTGGATGTAGGACTTGGGAATGGTTTCACACGATTCCACACGACTTATATACGATATTGACACGGTTGAGCTCACTTGTGGAGTGGCCTTAATGTGCGGTTGTCTATACAGTCTCGTACAGTCTCACACGATCTTGTGCGATCTCTAATACGATCATAAACGGACATGGCACCCATGCCAACTTTTTTAAAAGGTTTAAAAATCATAAACGGCTTTAACAGATACATTCAAATGGACCGAGTGTAAGTCGGATAAGGCCACGGTTGGTTTGGTTGTATGTACGGTTTACACTGGTGGCCAACCGAATAAGCCGTGTGTTCTATGTGAGACAGGCTTAAAATATAATTTAGTAAATATTTACCGTCAAACCTGGTTTAAATGCCAACTCTATACAAGAAACACCTGCTTTGGAACGAGTTTTTTACCTTCCACTAACATTTTAATTGGAAAAAGTCTAAAAATGACAGATTCAAGCCATTTTTAACGTTTCTGTGAAAAATATTTTTCAAAATTTTATACAGGTACAAAAGAAAGTCTGACCCCTGCTTTTGTAGGCCAATAAATTTTATCCAGAATTATGTTAATTGAACCTGTATATAAACGTCACTTGCCCATCAACACCAATTTTACTACTTCCCTTAAGTGGTCTTTAAAGACAGGTTTGACTGTATATAATATTTAGGATAATATATGCAAACAATATTGACCTGTCCTTTTGACCTTTAAGTAGTAATATTCATGATAGTCCTCCAAATACATGGGTAGTGTTTAGGATTTGCAGTTAATACATACACATTGCATGTTTCCCATGATTCATGTAAACGAAATAAACACCTATGTCCCCTATCAGTAAATATACTTGCCCATCATAAATGCTCCAATAAAAGGTCAAGAGGACAGGTCAATGTTGTCTGCCTATAACTGATGGCTATAGTTACTTTACACACATAAGATTTGTTGTTTATAATATAACTATATAGGCAAACAACATTGACCTGACTGTTTGACCTTTAGTTTTGATATTCATTATAGACCAGTTTATTTATATATAAAGGGATTACCAGATTATTGTGTAAATTTTTTGTCATCTGCAGTGTGTACATGCATTATCTTTGAATTCGGACATTATACATGTGTATAGTGGATCCTGAAGTCTTATGAATATTCCTAACAAATGAAAGGTCAAGCAGACAAATCAATGTTGTTTCCATATACCTACATATAATTAAGTGTTATTAGTTCAAACCCCAGTAATCATAGATAGAACTTTTGATATTGTGTGTCATACAAAGCTTAGAGAGAAACAAGATGAGATTGTTTGCATATGAAATAATAAATGTTGCACTTTCATTGTAATTTTTACAAATTTGTTCAATAAAATGATTTAGAAGTGTTTCATATTTATTCATATATACTTTTTCAGACTTTTGCACCCCTAGGTCACCTTGACCTAGTTTTGGAAGCCATGGCAACATCACAAACATATCTCAATTGCACCAGCCCATATATACTTCTGCTCAAGTTTCATTGAAATCTGTCTGGTGATACATAGGTGTGAACCACCCATGCATGTACACTAGCATACATAGATGCACATACATACACTGTGGCTATGCCATAAGCTCACAAGAAACTGATTAACTGAGTTACCACTATTTTCTGCGATGGATGAGATTACTTCAAGTAAGTATTGAGACTACTTCCTGTAGGTAATGAGACTACTTCCTGTAGGTATTGAGACTACTTCCTGTAGGTAATGAGACTACATCCTGTAGGTAATGAGACTACTTCCTGTAGGTAATGAGACTACATCCTGTAGGTAATGAGACTACTTCCTGTAGGTAATGAGACTACATCCTGTAGGTATTGAGACTACACCCTGTAGGTAATGAGACTACATCCTGTAGGTAATGAGACTGCATCATGTAGGTCATGAGACTACATCCTGTATGTAATGACACTACACCCTGTAGGTAATGAGACTACATTCGGTAGGTATTGTCACTACATCCTGTAGGTCATGAGACTACATCCTTTAGGTAATGAGACTACACCCTGTAGGCACTGAGACTACATCCTGTAGGTCATGAGACTACATCCTGTAGGTCAAGGGACTACAGGATGTAGGTAATGAGACTACATCCTGTATGTAATGAGACTACTTCCTGTAGGTATTGAGACTACATCCTGTAGGTATTGAGACTACATCCTGTAGGTCATAAGACTACATCCTGTAGATCATGAGACTACTTCCTGTAGGTCATGAGACTACATCCTGTAGGTATTGAGACTAGACTGCTTTCTGTAGGTCATGAGACTACATCCTGTACGTATTGAGACTTCTTCCTGTAGGTCAAGAGACTACATCCTGTAGGTAATGAGACTACACCCTGTAGGCACTGAGACCATCCTGTAGGTCATGAGACTACATCCTGTAGGTAATGAGACTACATCCTGTAGGCACTGAGACTACATCCTGTAGGTCATGAGACTACATCCTGTAGGTCATGGGACTACTTCCTGTAGGTAATGAGACTACATCCTGTATGTAATGAGACTACTTCCTGTAGGTATTGAGACTACATCCTGTAGGTATTGAGACTACTTTCTGTAGGTATTGAGACTACATCCTGTAGATCATGAGACTACTTTCTGTAGGTAATGAGACTACATCCTGTAGGTATTGAGACTACTTTCTGTAGGTCATGAGACTACATCCTGTAGGTATTGAGACTTCTTCCTGTAGGTCAAGAGACTACTTTCTCTAGGTCATGAGACTACTTCCTGTAGGTATTGAGACTACTCTGTGTAGGTCATGAGACTATTTTCTGTAAGGATTGGGACTACTTTCTGTAGCTTATGAGACTACTTCCTGTTGGTGTTGAGACTATTTCCTGATTGAGATTGTAATTTTTTCAGGATTGTTTCAAGATAAATTAAACCTTCTTACCTCTTTGGAGATCTTTAGAACAGGAACTATTTCTTTTCTATGTTCAAAAAGTGTCTAAAATGAAACATAAAAATTAAGCAATTTGACTTGCATATTACATTACACATGCATATTGCATTGTACATTGCTGAAAAATAGCTATGTGTAACTGCAAATTTCAGAAAAGCAAAGGAATTGTTGGAACAAATGTATGCTCTCTGAATAAAGGCTCGTTGTAAAAGTGCTATTTCTTAATTCAAATGTGTGTTTAAATAAAAATTTTCGAAGAAAAATAACTCTTAAATGATAGAAAAGTTATGGTTCTTGTGCATTACACTTCTCATTGACCTCTATCTATCTATGAACAAGATATAATTGAAATAAGATGTCATTTCAAAAGTGCCTCCCAAACAAACCCCAACTGGGAAATCCTCAACCATGAACATGATGAAAATATGAATAGCCAATTGCACATCTACTCCACCTAAATATTCTATGAGGTTTCAAAAAAAATTTTGGAAACAATTTTCAAGAAAAGTGGCATACAAAATGTTGGCAAGAGAAACTGAGTAAATACTACATCCCCACCCCCACCCTCTTTTCCTGTTAATTACTACATCCCCCTCTACTTCCTTTAGAGGACAAAAATATTATGCGAAGTTTGAAAACTACAGCTGCATTACAGCCAAACAGATTACACAAGTATGTGCCCTTAGTTGTGATAGACAAAAGGGGTGAGACAGAGAGATGGTGTCTAGCACCTATTAGACCCGATTTCAACATTGGTGACAAAGATAAAAATTTCAACTATTTCTTTCGTAATCTCTAAAACGTGTCAGATGTTGCTAAACTGAAGGTGCTTACTGTTCTGGAGCTCATGGCCTTACTTGCCTGGTAGTGTTTAACATAATTTATGAGTTTACGAGGTTTTTACTTTGCTTTATTTGGAATTGTGACTTAGACATGGACAGGTATGTATGCTTTTAATTTTTACTTTGCTTTAATTTATGATTGTGATCTGGACATGGATTGGTATGCTTTGGGATTGTGATTTGGATATAGACAGGTATATTTGTTTTTATTTTGCTTTTGGATTGTGATTTGGACATGGATTGATGTGCTTTGGGATTGTGATTTTGATATGGACAGGTATGTATGTTTTTACTTTGCTTTGGGATTTTGATTTGGACATTGATTGGTATAATTGTTAAATGAGATTTACAAAGATGGATTTTGTTTTACAAGTTGGAATTTTCCATAAAAATAAAATACAGAACATCAAACTTGTTATAAATTAGAACTGTCACTTGAGAGCCAAATACCCCCCTCCCAAACATCTACATGGGTTAAATGTTTTCCCACAACCTTGACCTTCATGTATGACCTTGGTTCAAGGTCATGACATACCTTTGGAATATGGAAATTATTCATGTTAAGTTTTATTTCAGTCGTCCAAAACAATTATTAGATATGGCCTGGACACATTTGTACTCAGAGAGACAGACAGATAGACAGACAGACATGGTGATTCCGATATGACCCCCCTCAAACTAGTTTGCAGGGGGATAATAATATTACCATAAGTAATGGTCAAAACTAACCTTTATATAATGTACTAGAGAGTGGACTGTGTCTATGTAAGCATTTAATGATGAAACTTTAGACTTGTCTGAAATTTAAAACAAAAAAAATTATACAATTAGAACCTATAAGTACAATTACCTAACACAACTAGGTTTCCACAAATTAAAATTTTAAGTAGATAAACTTTGTGCAAATATAGTCCATTTAAAAATATTTTTGCACAAATTTACTAAAAAGGCTACTTTTTAATGAACTACTCGGAAATTGGTTGCCAATGGTGATTATGGGTACCAAGATTAGGAACATACGGCAAGCACTCAGCATTTAATAAATGAAAGTCACGGGGTTCTTTGGAAGAGACATTAAAAACTGGTGCCCATGTTGCGCCAGGTATGGCACGATAAAGAACACTTCCTGCACATTGCCCTGAGTGCACTGCAAAGGTAAAAATTTCTGTCAATTCACCTAAAGCTGGTGACATCTCAGTTTAAAACATTTACAATATGTTCTCATATTGATTCTGATTGACATTACTCTACAGTTTTATTAATTCACATTTTTATAATGTAATGTACAATGATTTGAAATTTGTGGTTCACCCCTGCACGGTTGTTGCCAAAAGATGATGGTTTTACTGAACCTTTCCAGAACTGGCAAAATTGATACAAGTGAAATAGTCTGAACCAAGATGAAAAATACTTCACACCATTTCACTCTCTGCATACTTATTCATTCATTAGCTGTGTAGTCTGGGACTAAATGTAAAATAAATTTTCCCCAAGGTAGATACCTCAAAATCAAGCTTTGACTTGAACCCATGACCCTTGAAACATCATAACCACTCTTCCACATATTTCCATATCATTTACTATACACTACAGTCCAACCTGCCTTAAAGACCATCTCTAAATAAAGGTCACCTGCCTATAAACGCCAGTGAAATTGTATTCCAATTGTTCTTTAACCTGTATATAAAATCCACCTGCCCATAAATGTCACCGTTGCCTGTTCCCTTGGGTGGCTTTTAGAGACAGGTTTGACTGTATATGATTTCATGTATTTCAGTGGATATTGGATAGTTTTTAGTGGGGTTGTGGAACCTAATTCTGTACCTGTCAGCACCACTGTCCATGATTAAACTTAGTATCAGTATTCTTCAATTTTATGCTGCTTGTCACAATATTGCTGCCATAGACATGGAAGAAAGGAAGGCCGCAAAAGAGAAATAGAGTCAAATAAGAGACGAAAGATAACAGAAATATTATTAGACATATTATTTTACAAAAATTGTTTAATTGTTTGTAAAATCACTGTTATGTAACTTAACTTTGTATGTAAATATATATATATTTATTTATATACAGTACAGACCTCTCAAAAGTTTAACACTATTACTGTAGAAACCACTGTGGCTGTGACAGTGAAATTGTCTTTATATCCATAGAAAATCAAATAGATTTGAATAAAGTTTGATAATTTTGACTTACTTGTACCTAGTCGTAACAGGAAATATGTATGCGCATCCGCGATTGTCATAAAGTATTCTCATAAAGGATTGTCATAAAGACAATTTCACTGTCTACAGTGGTTCCTACAGTAGTGCCAAATTGGCAAGTCATTTTGCCCCTCGTTAGCCACATTTCTACAATTTTTCAGCAGATGGTATCTAGCTCTTGGCAGCTTTTTAGCCACTGGCTGTCTATATCTCGGCCAGTTGGAATTGACTCAATTTTGTTTACCTAGTGTTAAGCTTAGAACAGTCCTGTACTATATATATTGTCTGACTGTGTTTTACAAATCATATTGTGACAAACTTTTATATGAAAATCCATTATGCTTAAGTTTTCAATTTGAACAAATTTCAGCAAGCACCTCTTTTATATTTTATTATTAATTTGTATATACATGTACAAACTCTCAAATTCGTCTTCTTGTCCGATGTCTGTCTAAAACATTTTGTAATCAGTGGTCTCGCTATGTATTAATTCTGCAGAACATGTCATCTCCAAAGTTTATGTTTACATTATCTTCAAAATATTATTTATGATTTTGCACCTTGTGTGTGTGTATGTGTGTCTGTGTGTGTTCGTGCATGCATGTGTTTGTGGCTTTGACTTGATATACTTGACATATGATGCCTGCATAATTTCTTTTTAAAATAATACTGTAAACATTTAATGTTATTGATAGAATCTCATTTTATACCTATGCTCACATTTTTGGACACATTCAGAAATTTTTTTCTCTTTTTTTATTGGCTCCTTTTTTGTCATTTTAAATACATTAGTATTATATGCAAGTCATGTGAAAACAAATATAAATATATACACAGTGAACAAATAACAGAGATATAGAACATGTATAATGTTGCACATTCAGAAATTCTGCCCAATTAAACATTATTGTTTTGCACATAAATCAACAATTATTTTGTGATATTTAATTTTCAAGTCGCAAATACCAAATGCTTACTTTGTCCAAAAACTTTTGAGTTTATCACAATTTTTTGCTACAATAAACCACCAAATTATTTTGTTTACATACACAATGGAATCCAAAATCATATGACATAATTGTTTCATGCAGTATGAATGTGATGTTGAAAGATATAAACTTCCATAAATAAATAAATAATTGCTGTTGTAAATATTTTTTTGCGCTGGTGCTTCGTAGAACTAGATAAGAAGATGGTACTTAATATTAGTAGTTTCAATGCAATAGGTTATCACTATATTGATGCTGAAGAATTTGTATGTTTGTAATAAACAAAATGTAAGTAATCATGCAAAGGTCCATTTTGCCAGTGGAGCATAATATGCCCTTCTGAGCCTCTTGTTTTTTTAGCTGCAGGTTTTTTTTGTAGTATAATGTTTATTTTCCTGATACGTGTATTACAACAATAATGTGTAAGAGTAATAGTGCAATAGTAAATTGAAATATTAAATTGATTTTGTTTGTTTTATTTCACACTAATGACTTGAGTACAAGTCATATAAACCATCAATGACATTTTTACTTCATGTTGACCTTTAACCACCATGGTTGCTCAATTGGTAGATTGCTCACTCGATATTTGGGAGGTTGTGGGTTTGAACCCAGGCCATCGTCTGACCAAGACTTAAAAAAGATAGTAACTGTTCTTTTTAAAAGCACTTAGCATTTAAAAATGAAAGTCAAAGGGTCCTTCAGAAGAGACCTTAAAAACCAATGTCCCGTGTCACAGCAAGATTGGCATGTTCAGAGCCCTCCCTGCACATTGCCCTGATCACATTGCAAGGATAAAAATTTCTGCAACTTCAGCTGGTGATGTCTTGATATGAGTGGCATTTAAAAGTCGATTAAATAAATCATTTTGACCTTCTACTAATAGAATGAGACCGCTTCCTATAAAACTAAGAATTCCTTTCCAATTGTTAGATGTTTAAACATTGACCAAAACCTCGAGTAATCTTTGAAATTAATCACCAAATCTAAAGTTTTACAAATATCAAAAACAAACATACCAGATCACCTTCAAATCACAATCCCAAAAGAAAAGTAAAAACTTTGAAAATGACAAAATGATTAGAACATGTGAACTCTAGGAAGTTAGACTGGGAGTTTCAGAAAGGCAACACATCACATACTGTTCTTGTTCTTATTATACTAAATGTTAAGGTATTATCTCCAGGTAAAGTACAATCATTATATATTCACAGCTCAATATTAAATACACATAATGTATATTATTTGGGACACACTAATGTTCATAATCATGAGTTTCGAACATGCACGTTTTACCTGGTATGCATCTTTGTGCAAGCATTTATGATGGTGCTACAGACTGCACTGTGCTGATGGCAATTTGTCTGCTACACAAATTTCCAGACAACTACAGTTGCAGACTCGTGTTCAAACTATCGTTATCTGAGATGCATATTAAGAACAAACACCAATCCATGTTCAAATCACAATTCCGCAAACTTTTAAAACTGGCAAATTCAGTTTAAGTTTGAACTTCCACAAGAAATGAGAGACCAGATGCTCCAAAGGGGTAATTTTACCAAGCACCCAGGTGCTCTAAAAGGGCAGTTTAAGCAGGCACCTTTTTATACAGGGAGGGATCTCGGCAGTCTAGTGTTTCACAGAGCACACTTATGTATCACACAACTAAGTACTGCCTAGGTTTGAATCCCATTTTTCCAGTTCTTACTGTGAAACAAGAAACAGTTTCAGTTAGTCAGGTTACTTGCTAAAGGTCTGTGGATTTCTAGCACTATCACAGAAATGACTGCCACAATATAAATCAAATTATTTTGACTGGGACATAAAATACCATTACTTTACTCCACTCTTTACAGTGGCGACTTTTAGGCAGGATCAACAATTCCATTTTTCCTGCAATATCTCAATATTTCTAATAACTCTTAAACAACACTAAAACCATGATATTTAAAATTTATTTCCATCTGTATATTTAAATATTACTAATATATTCATATTAGAACAGACCTAAAGGTGCAACAAATAGTTACAGTAAAATATCTGTAGACAAATAAAACAAATATCTGTCAAACAAAATACATGTAGTATTTTTAGTTGTATACATTGGTCACACAATTGGAATTTTTTCAGACATATATTAAAATGCATGTTTATTATAGAAAATGCAAACAATGGTCAACATTGTTTTAGTTATTTCTGAAGCTTAAATGAATCTGACATTGTACAAAATTTATCTTGCATGTGATGGCACACAAAGAGAATAAACATGACTGCTGAGCAAGCTGTCCTTACACACAGGTTCAAAACAGATAATTACAGAAGAAATACTGTAAACAGTTCTACTGTTCAATTCTAGAAGACCGAGACAATTTGATATCATTCTGTTTAAACTTTAACTTTCTTTTGTTTTGGAGTTTTCATCTCTTTTTCTGCATCTTTTTGTTTTCTTTTCTTTTTCATTTTCTTTTTATCTTCAGAACTGCAAAACAATTAACAAATTAAAAACATAACCTGATATTTTGCAATATGAGAGAGTGAGGGAATTTGCTTTCCACAACTCCTCCTAAACAATACATACATATAAATCAGAATATCTTTTCATTTTATAGTTGTGCAATTTATTTTTTCTTCAACTGGTTTATTATAGCAAATATAACTTTTGATATTTTGCCATATGGCAGAGAGAGAGAGAGCGAGAGAGAGAGAGAAAGAGAGAGAGAGAGAGAGAGAGAGAGAGAGAGTGATCCAGAGAGAGAGAGAGAGAGAGAGAAGAGAGACCATCTGCTATCTGTAACTCCTCCTGAACTCTTTACAACAAAAACTTACTCTTCTTTCCAAACTTATGAACTAGGTTGATCAAGAAATTTCATTTTTCTTTTGAATTGTAGTTGTGCACATTACATTTAGTTGATCCTTTAATTCAACTTTTAATTCAATTTTTTATCAAAAATATTGCTTTGAGATTTTACAACAAGGAGAGGATGTACATCTTCTTAAACTTAAGTAAATGAATAGTTACAATGTAAGACTCACACTTGTCCGCTGTCTGTATTTAATTTTGTTACTATTTTCTTGTATAATCTTCTGGTATCTGTATTAAAATGATCATGTAACGATTCCAAATTGTCCAACACGTCTTTTGATAACATCTGAAATAAGAAATAGAAAACAACTGTGAACCACATTTTATTGACAATTTTAATTAAATTAGCATATCAGTTTCACATGTGTACTTTGAGTCAGTAATATATCAATTATTACCACAAACTTTTCACTGAAAAAAACACGCAATAAATTAATAAAATTTTCCATATTCTTTTTGCTTAATGCAAAAATACAAGTATTTCTTTATCAAACAGACAAATTACTTCATTCACACCTGTCATCACATCAGCCTTATTTTACTTTACCCTCTTCTTCTTAGCAATCTTTCTATGATGCATTTATTTATACATTAATGTAGGCAAAACATAGAGCTAGGGACATCTAGTCATTTTCTGTAGATTGACTTTAGATATATTGAAGATTTCACAGTGACCAACTAGATGAACAGTTCCAATAACATCAGAGATAATAAACTTTTGGGTTAACATTGTTAGCTGTATATATGGTCCATTCATTTCATTTCAACTTTTTTTAATTATTTATAAGCTCAGGCTTACCTCAAAAAGTTTTGTAGTCGTCATCACAATATTGTTGATAAGCATAATGTCCCTGTATCCAAAATTACCCGGGTGATATTTAAAGTCCCATATTCTATGCTCCTTTCACTCAATTTTGATATTACAAGTGGCTAGCTAAACAGGTGGTGTTAACCCATCCAGAGCACATGTTCTCATGGTGGAAGTTGATGCGTTTCACTTAATTTGCCAGTTTTAAAATTTTTACTTTACTTTGGGGTTGTGATTTGGACATAAATTGGTATGTCTTTTTTTTATATATTTACCTGTTGATTGTCAGGAAGGTGAACATATTTATTTATCAGCACTAAGATTTCATAAAACAATCCTGATTTAAAGTTGTCTGTGGTCATCCCCATAATTACCTAATAAAAAAAATTAAAAACATAAAAATATGTGTTATTGGTAACTTGTATATAACAACCTCTTCACCTAGGTTTAACTGGCAAGGTCACATTCTGTTTCTCTTTAGCTATAAGTACATTACACCTGTTTGTGTTGGCAATCACTTCTCTATAACAATCACCTGTCAATAGAGATTTGAATATTTAGGTCACAATCACATTAGCTGTACATATACCACACCTGTCTAAAGTGGACAACCTTATAATGTGGCTAGTGGTTGTTAAATATTTAGGCCCTTTGATAATATTTTGTGTTGATGACCACTTACCATAAAACATGTCTATATTGCAAAGCAGTTCATTCAATATGCTATTCCTGCCTCTTATGAAAGCACTCAAATGGAATGGTATTTCTTAAGTGACTTACTTTACTGACTGTATCTGTGAGAGCAGTACTAGACTCATCCCAGATGTCCTCACCAATGTGGTTTACCTGGTATATAAATAATATAAAATGAATCTAAATTCGACAATAAAATGAAACCTTTTGGGATTTCAAAGTTCAATAGATTTAAAAAAAATTAAAACCCAGGTTTAATTAATGGATAACAACAACTCTTAAACTTTAAAAATAGCTATTTACAAACCCACAATAAAATGAAACCTTTTGGGATTTCAAATTTCAATAGATTTTTTAAAATTTAAAACCCAGGTTTAATCAATAGACAACAACAACTCTTAAATTTAAAAATAGCTATTTACAAACCCACAAAAAATTAAAGAGTCAAGTAAAAACTAGGATTTAGGATTTAGAATTACAAACATTTTTATTGAAAGAAGATGTGTTGTAATTAGCCAGATACTTTTAATGTGTCTGTCTTTTGTTAAGTAAATAGCTCAAGTATACTGATTTTTACAGTCTCTCAATCAAATCAACTACAGTCAAACCTACCTTAAAGGACACCTCTGTAAAAGGGCCACTTGCTTATAAAGGGCAGTTTCTTAATATGAAACGATGAAGTAATTTATCCTTTATTTTGTTCCTTTAGGAACATGAGGAAGTTATATACATTTTACAAGTGATCTTTGCCATCAAAAATAAAAATTGACAAAAATGTAAACTTAACTTACAGAATCTCTGTTTATCATAACAGACAACATGGAACATGCTTGTGTCTGAAATAAATAAATAAATAAATTATGTTAAATTTTAAAATCTAAATATTACATTGTATTACATTCAAATAGGCATATCATTTATTCATCTATGAATAAATAGTAAATACATGGTCATTGACGGTGAATAAGGTCGTATTTGGTGAGGGTGAGAAAACGTGTAGAAAGCTCGGCAGAGCCTCGCTTTCTACACGTTTTCTCACCCTCACCAAATACGACCTTTATTCACCGTCAATGACCATGTATTTACTTTATCCTGCAACAGATACGTCCTAAAATTATAATTGTAACTACGTGTTATCCATCTGTTTGACTTGTTTGTTTACACTCCAAGCACAAGGATACAAATGTTTACGTGACGTCACGCTACCCCATCACACCCGTACTTGTCATTTTCGCTCAGTCCGACGTTCAAGCACATGTAGTTCTCAATTATTTAAATAAATTACTACAATACGATATTATTTTCATATTTAATATATGTAACAAAATCTTAAATTCTTACAATAATAATATTAAAATAAATATTCTTTGATGAAATGCTGCAGACGTTTTTCTGTATTTCTGCCATATTCTAAAAGTCCGGCGGAATAAAGAAACAACTTATAATTTTTCATTTTTATTTTTAATCATATTTATATAACTACGTGTATTTTTTTAAAAAAATCAATCTTTTTTTAAAATAAAATATTAAAATTTATGAATTTATTGATCATGTTTATTATACTGTGTTTTGGTTACATTGAGAATGGGGTTCATTTGGGTCAAAGGTTACGTCAAATGTTGAATGGAAAAAGTAGTGCCGTAACTGTGACGTCACAGTTAGCGCGTGGCTTTATTGGGTCAGTGACCGAATAAAGATAAGGTTTATTCGGCAGGCTTTATGATGTCAATGTACATGTTAGTTGCAGGATAAAAAGAAATATGTTGCAGCCAGTCTCTAAACATAATTATGACTGATTTTAATAAAATGTTCTTGTAAAACTTCTTTTTCTTATCCAAAATAAATATCTAAAAATAGTCTCTTTCTCTCTCTCTCCCCTCTCTCTCACACACATATTTTCTCTCTCTCTTTCTCAATGCTTAAGTGTCATTTCAACAAATAACTTTAAGCCAAGAATTAGTATTTAAAATCAAATCTGTACTATTTTTAGAAAGACAATTATGCTTTAATTTTTAAACTTTAAATATGCAAGTTTTACATTATTGTTTCATAATCCGAGTATCCGGCCAGCCTCACTGAAAGTGTTAAACTAAATTTTCCAGTTTCAAAGTTTTTACTGTGCTTTCAGATTGTGGTTTGGACATGGATTGGTATATTTGTTTTTGATGCATACCGGAATATTGACCGTTACTGAATGCATATTTTTCAGTTAGAGTGTGCAGGGTGGGTTGTTTTACGTGCTACGTCTGCTGTGGCACAGGACGTCGGCTTTTAAGCTCTCTTCATAAAAAATTTCATATCTAAATGTGATCCCACAACCTCCCATATAGTAAGCAACAACTCTTTCAACTGAGCTATCATAGAGGTCATATAACAAGAGAATGTATACTTACTTTACAATAAACTTTAACATTTTCATCCTGTAGAGAATTTAACAAAGTTTCTGTTACTGGCCAAAATAAAACCTGTAAAACACAACAAGAACAGATAGGAGAACGACATAACATAACAACACACTTTGTTCATCGGAACAAAGCTCATCGCAAGAACGTTGGATATATCTACAATCATCTAAATACTTTATAAATGACCACAATAACTGTCAAAAGATCTAACATTAGATGCTGTAGTTTACATTGGTATTCATTCTGACACTTGAGACATGACATAACCACATTATTTGCACAGGGGAGATAACTCATATAACTTGTTTGGGTATGGTTGACAAATTTTTATAATCCTTTATGTATATTACAGTAAATTCTTGTTAATACTTTGGTTTTATTATATTTTTATGAATACATTGAAGAAAGAGGGATTACTGAGACAAACAATGACTTACATTTACTTGTCTCCCTTTATCGAAATGAGTTTATGGTTTATGGTAAGATTAAAAGAACTTGCAGTGAAAGTTAAGTTACTTGCATGTATTAAACTTTTGATGCTAAAATAAATTATTGTGTTCAAAGTTGGTAGAATATGTTAGGTCCCAACACCTTGTACTTATTGTGGTACTTCTGTAATTGTCAGCAGACGGACCAGTATGGTACTGGTGTTGGATATAGTGTAGACAGTGGAGGAATGGACAAACACTAACGTCTGCTAACAACTGTTGATATTATGTTTTTTATGGGTCTGGTTAAGCTTTTGGTCTTAGGGGAAGGTGACCCTCATCAGGATAAAAGTTGTTTTTATTCTCAAGTTTACTGATCCCATTATATATTTTATTTTATTAAAGAAAATTTATTTCTTGGTAATACATAATGTATATAGAGGATATTTAAAGTGAAGAATGAATATGAACTATATTTTGTCAAGTTAAGCGAGAAAATCAATATTTTCACAAGATGGTGCAGTCGTCGTGTGAAAATATTTATTTTCTCACTTCACGAGTGAAGCTGGTAGTTGGTGCACTGTGATAACAACGATAAACAGACACAGGACACCAGTTCTGAAAGGGACGTAACTCTAATCAATGGCATGTGAAGGAATTTGGAGTGAAATACATATATCTTCACCAGTGAAAATACATGTATATGTATTTCACTGCTGTGAAAATATTCGTTTTAGCAGTTAAACATTTTCCATTATTCCATTATTAGTATAAAATAAAATGCAATAATATTTATAGTTATACTTACTGGATACTTTGAAAATAAATTCTGGAAAAATGCTGGATTTAATCTATGGTTCCTACAAGAACAAAATGCGGATGAATAAAAATAAACTGAATAAAATTTATAAGCAATTGAATAAAATTTATAAGCAATAATCCTGCAAACTTTTGTCCAATTACAATCACAAAACAGTAAAAAAAGTGAAAACTGGTCATTAAGTTAAACAGAGAATCGAGGTTCTGAATGTCTACCTAGCTACAACCCTCATGAAAATGAGAATGAAAGGAATATGGAAGTATTGTGCGTCAAATATATCCAGGGCAATTTTGGCTATAGAGACCACATACATTATTGTGATGATAGCCATAAAACTTTTTAAGGGTCTTGTTAAGCCTAGGCCAGTAATATACTGGAGTTAACAATTTATACTATTTATTTGTAAGCAAGTTGCCTAGTTATATAAAGATCCTGTAGTAATTGGGTTTTACTTACCTTTTATAGATAAAATCTTCAAGACTTTGTCTAACCAGTTCAATAACCTGACTGTGTACCTCTTCTTTCTCCTTTGAAAAATAAATAAATAAACAAGAGATGCCAGAATATCAAACACAAACATACAGGTCACTGTCTAAGTCACAATCCCAAAAGTTAAACACAAACATACCAATACACGTTCAAATCACATTCTTAAAAGTCAAACACAAACATACCAGTCCATGTTTAAGTCACAATAGCAAAAGTCAAACACAAACATACCAGTCCATGCTCAAGTCACAATTGCAAAAGTTAAACACAAACATACTCCTTTGAAGAAACAACCCAAATTAACAAGATGTCAAAATATCATACCAGTCCATGTCCAATCACAATCCAAAGATTCCAACACAAAGATATGTCACAATCCAAGTTATAATCTTAAAAGTCAAACACAAACATACGAGTGACTATCCAAGTTATAATCTTAAAAGTCAAACACAAACATAGCGGCCCCTGTTATAATCTTAAAAGTAAAATAAAAACATACTGGTTCATATCCAAGTTGCAATCGACATATTGACAAAATAAACTTCCCAATGGGACATTTTCAAATAAAAAAAAGAAGACAAAACTGCATTTAATTGAGACTTGTCTAATACTCATTTGTGAAACTAATCCCTAACAACAATGGGTGCTTTCCATCAGGTATTGAGGTTTCTTCCTAAGAGTTATAGCTCTCACTGACTTGATAGAAACAGATTAATCGTTTTCAAGGTAACCGTCTGAACAATAAAACATTTACTCCTATATAACAAAAACGCAAAGCTAATGACCTTTTCTGTGACATCCTTTTTATCTGCTAAAGATGCTCTCTGTGACCGAGTTCTAACTGGCGAGGGACCAACGTTACCGATCTCTAAATTCAACAACAGTCTTATCTGCAATAAAAGACAAAATGAAATATCAAACAATATCATCAGTGAAAATAAAGAATATTCCATTATGATTCTGGAACTGATAACAGCAATAATTTAATTACAGTACCATCCCCTCCAAAAAACTAAAGTAAATTCAAATTAACCTGCACTGTAACTTTAAAATTGATTATTTGTTAATAAAATTTATCATTTTAATCATTTTGTATCTCTTGCACTGAAAAATATTCATTCAAATAAAGTTATGGAAGTGTGGCCATGTTCCTTGATCTTCTTTTTCAGAATAAAAAGTCATATGATGATCGTTGCTATATGTGGTTGTGGTGTGTCAGGGTGTCTATAGTGGAATATACATGTATTAAAAAGAAATTAGTTACTTTGTAGCTAGCCTAACAGAAGGTGTTTAACCTTCCGGAGCACCCGGCCTCACTCTCCTAGCTGAAGTTAACATGTTTAACCTTATTTGTCAGTTTCAAAGTTTTTACTTTGCTTTAGCATTGTGGTTTTGGTAAAGAATTAGTATGTTTGTTTTTGATTACGGTTTTAGGAAAACCATATTCCAGTTTACTGGAACATTTTTTGGTGAAGGTTTGGTTAAAACTTACAACTAAGAGACAACCATCTGATACTGTGACTACAACTTGTTTACTAGGTGCTGAAATATACAAAAAACATCAAATAATCAGTTAATATTTACAATCACTGAATGTTTCTTATAACTTATTGAAAATAACAATATTTACATTTCAGTAATCTTGCATGAGCTGTTAACCTCTCGTCAAATCTGATTTTGGTTTGGGTTGTTATAAATTTGAGTGTTTAAGTTTGACAGACATCAATTTCTTAATGTCACTGTAAATATTCATCCTAACCTTTGACTTTACAGGTCCACAGTGATCTTTGACCTTACAGATGTCACTCTTAATATTGATTGTGACCTTTGACCTTACATATATTGAGTTCTTGATGTCACTGTAAATATTAATCGTGACCTTTGACCTTACCTTCCTCAGACATCTGTAATATACTTTTAACTGTATCCAAACATTTATCTTTACCAACAGTAGATTTTGCATGAACCTGAAAAAAAGATGAAGCCTAGTTTTATTATTATGGAACTACATAAGTTGGTATTTTTGGAAAACATTACATTACTGCAGTAATTTGTGATGTAAACATTTTCCATATTATACTGCACAAACGTTGATTATTGATCCTGTGGTATGGTGGCAAACTCCATTACCCACATACAAATTATACAAGTGCCTAGATACCAAATGCTGGTAAACAAGAAAAATGTATTATACATATGTAAAAAAACAGACAGTTTTAAGAACAACTGAAGTTATTTTCTTGCAATATCAACAACTTAACTGAGCAATACCATATTTATGTCTTGAAATTTAAAAAGTCTAGCCTGATCATCAATCTTCCAAAGAATCTAAAATATTTAAAGTAAACATACTGCTATAAATGAAATGCACAACAACATGATGATCACATGACCTTACCTCAGCTCTTTTGTAAAGGAGGTGAAAAAGGTTAGTAGCTCTGTTACCCAGTTCTCGTTCTTCTTTTTGTTTGGCTCCATGCACTATCAGTTCCAATAATGGCATTACAAGATCCTTTCAAATAATAAAAAGAACATATTTTTTCAAAACAATGTAATAATTATTTTTGAATTTTATCTTCAAAGTTAACTGGTCTCTCTGGCAGACTGGTCTAAAGTGCTTGCTTTCATATCACAATATGTTTAACAATTTGGTTTGATAAATCAAGTGCCAAGAATTTTGTCAGTCAAGTTTTAAGTGTCATGAATTTCGTCAGTCAAGTTTTAAGTGTCATGAATTTTGTCAGTCAAGTTTCAAGTGCCATGAATTTTGTCAGTCAAGTTTTAAGTGTCATGAATTTTGTTGGTCAAGTTATAAGTGTCATGGATTTTGTCAGTAAGTTTCAAGTGTCATGAATTTTGTCAGTTAAGTTTCAAGTGTCATGCATTTGTCAGTTAATTTTCAAGTGTCATGTATTTGTCAGTCAAGTTTCAAAAATGAGTAAGCTTCTCTTGGCACCCTTGGATAAACCATCAATATTGTACAGTGAAAATAACTTGACTTTAGCATAAAAAAACCGACTCAATCAGACCAACCAATTAATTTTCCAAATTCAATTCAACAAAATATGCCAGTGATCATTTTATCTAGGAATGTATAAGAGAGAAAGGCCATGTCAAAAGTTTGACAGATCAAAATCATGACTAAAAATATAAACCAAATACCCTACCCATCCTGATATTAGACCTATTCTTTTGGTCAGTAACTATAACATCTTCCACATATCTAAGTACATTTCATGGAAAGCAACTAGACTCACCCTAGCCTGAACATATTAATATCAGTCGGACTCATACATAAACCACATATATTACCATCTACCAATATATAAGAGCGTTTCTTTTGGTCAGTAACTATGACATTTTCAATATATCTAAGTGCATTTCATGGAAAGTAACTAGACTGTCCCTAGCCTGAACATCTTAATACAAGGATAAAGATTAGCAGGGGCCCAGTAGCATATGGCTACTCAAAATCAGTCTGAGACCCTTAATGTTTACAAATTTTAGCTATTTATCACTATTACAACTTCTTTTCTGAAGTCATTTGTGCCCCTAACTCAAATAGTTTAGCTTAATGCCTGTTAATATCAGTCAAATATGGATGTTTGTCATAAAAAAAACATACCAGTCCTTGTCCAAATTACAATCCCAAAGCAAAGTAAAAACTTTGGAATAGGCAAACTATGTAAAGACATGAACTTCCACTAGGAAAATTAGGCCAGATGTTCTGGTAAAGGTAAGATCAGAAGCTGTTTGTCATTAAATATACCTACCAAAGCTAGATCTGGTGTTGCTTGTCCTTTAACCAATGTCTCTACTAAGTCTAAAACCCTGTTTAAAACATAAAAATTGTCAAGATTAAAATTTTAAAATTAAACAAACTTTTTTTTTATTTGCAATTACACAGCCAAATTTTATTCACATGAATTTACACGAGAAATTAAAATGAATAGAGCTTATATATACATGTGGAGTTCACATGAAAAATTTCATTTAAATCTCACATGAAAGAAAATATGTGAATTTTGTGTATAATTTTGATTCATGTTTATTTCACATAAAATTTTTCATGTGCATCTCCTTTCACTGTTGATACATTCTGCAAAGTTTTGCGAATTTCTGATAAATAATCAAATCAAACATTACAATCCATGTCCAAATCACAATCGCAAAGCAAAGTAAGAAGTGTTAAACTGACAAGTTAGGTTATAACACATGAGCTTCCACCAGGGATGTGAGGTTGAGTGCTCTGGAAAGGAAACAACGTCTGTTTTGCTAGCTAGCTACACCCGCATCTTGTGAAATCAAAATTGAAAATGAAAGAAACATGGAACTATTTGACATAAAATATATCAACATTTTTAAAGGATTACTTTAGAAAATAATTTCTTAATGAACTTTTCCATTTATTAAATTACGGTTATTTTCTTAATATTCTTAGTCACAGACACCAGGGGTTCATAATTATGTTTTGTAATGAAAGAACCAGGACCATTTGCCTTTATTTTTGGAAGGTCACACAAAGATTTTTAAAAGTCTATTATCTGAACGACCCATGTGAATTATCTTATAGAAAAAGCAGTGCTATCCTGGTAAACAAAGATAGATCCTATGGACTTTTACTTTTAAATTTCAAGGGTCCCAATGTAAAATAAACAGGTCATAGACAGACATTGGATCTGGAAAATTTTGAAGCCCTGACATACAATATTACAAACCGTTATTACCTTACCTTAACTTAAAAGCCACAATCTGTTTCAATTGTCCATATTTTTCTTTGCTTTTTGTTTTCTTTAAATTTCTAAATACAGAAGCCAATGCTTCATCAAATTTGAACATCTCGCTGTCGCTTAAATCATCAGCTTCTTCTGCACTATCTTCATCCTGATATACATTTATAAATCATTTTTAGTAACCTACCACTACGGTAGCTCAGTTGGTTAAGTGCTCACTCTGTATGTGGGAGGTTGTGGGTTTGAACCTCAGCCAGGTCTGACCAAGACCACTAAGGTAGCTCAGTTGGTAAAGTGCTCACTCTCTATGTGGGAGGTTGTGGGTTTGAACCTCAGCCAGGTCTGACCAAGACCACTAAGGTAGCTCAGTTGGTTAAGTGCTCACTCTCTATGTGGGAGGTTGTGGGTTTGAACCTCAGCCAGGTCTGACCAAGACCACTAAGGTAGCTTAGTTGGTAAAGTGCTCACTCTCTATGTGGGAGGTTGTGGGTTTGAACCTCAGCCAGTCTGACCAAGACCACTAAGGTAGCTCAGTTGGTTAAGTGCTCACTCTCTATGTGGGAGGTTGTGGGTTTGAACCTCAGCCAGGTCTGACCAAGACCATTAAGGTAGCTCAGTTGGTAAAGTGCTCACTCTCTATGTGGGAGGTTGTGGGTTTGAACCTCAGCCAGGTCTGACCAAGACCACTAAGGTAGCTCAGTTGGTAAAGTGCTCACTCTCTATGTGGGAGGTTGTGGGTTTGAACCTTAGCCAGGTCTGACCAAGATCACTAAGGTAGCTTAGTTGGTAAAGTGTTCACTCTGTATGTGGGAGGTCGTGGGTTTGAACCTTGGCAGGGTCTGACCAAGACTAGAAAATAGCTAGTGACTGTTCTTTTGCCAAGCACTCAGAATTTAGAAATGAAAGTTATTGGGTCCTTTGGAAGAGACCTTAAAAACAATATAAATAAAATATTCTTGACTGGGACATTAAATCTCACTCAATCAATCAATTTATAGTAACTAAATAGATAAACAATTGGCAATCTCATCAAATTTTACCATCTGGGTTTGAATCTTAGATATCTAAGTAGAGCCTTGTGTAAGAATATTTTTTTCTAAACTGACCACTTCTTTAAATTTAATTGAGTAAAACTGGTTGTTTGAATGAGGTTTAACATCCCAGTCAACAATGTTCACCAGCTATAGGTAAAGGGAGAGAAATTCTAACCTTCGCAAAGATGGGTTCGTTCATGTGCAAAGCCTGCAGTGACATTGGACATCGGTTTTTAAGGTCTCTTGCGAAGAAGCTTTTAACTTTTACCGAGGTGGTCAGTTTATGAGTGGTGGAGTTTTATAATCAAATATCATATAGAGACATTACTATCTTATTAATAAGAAGATTTTGTGGTCTTGTTATTTGCTAGAATCAATTTTCTGTCCAAAATATCTGACCAACTAAAAATTAATTTGGCATGGCCTAACTACCAAATAAATAAAATACCTCTTCCTCTTCAGCAGCAGCATCTCCTAAAGCGTTTTTCACAGATTTCCGAAACTCTTCATCTACATCCTCATCACCTTCTGAATCATCATCACTGGAACTACTTTCATCATCATCCTTGTATCTTCATCATCAACGTCATCACTGCTTTCATCAACATCACTCATATCTACATCATTATTCAGACCATTGCTAAATTCTTCAGACGAAACATTATCCCCATCATCAATGTCTTCATCCATGTCATCTAAATATATTTAAAATCAAGGGGAGTTAATAAAAATAAGTACTTTGCAATAACCCAAAACACCCAAAACAAGAACATGATATAAGAAACAAAGAAAACGTAAACAATGCATATAACGGATAAAGCTGAGTCGTGTTTAAAAACCCAAGTCAAGATTCTTTCACCCAAATCCAGTTGGTCATTTCTGGGAAGGTAGAGGAAACCAGAGCGCTCAGAGAAAACCATTGACCTTGAGTGGAACCAATATCTTAAGGATGTAGCAACAATTTATATAGATTTACACCCCTTTGTTTCAGATTTTAATCCCATAACCCAACCATAAAACTCTTGCTGTAAAAGAATGAGGATTTACCTTCAAAACTCAACTGTCCTTCATCATCTGCCTCGTTTGATTTCTCTGTCTTAAAAACCTACAAAGATACAAGAAGTGTTTGTGAAACTATACATGAATGCCTGTTGATATTATGTATTTTAGGTGAAAGGTCAAGGTCATGAAAGATTTGTAGTGTTGACACTATCTCACGTAAAAGGTCATGGTCATCAGATAAGGTTAAGGGTTTGTAGTGATGACACTCAGACAAACCGAAATACAGTGCAAAAAATGAAAGACTTTCTTTAATTAAGAGACCAGTGAAAGTACTCTATGCACATTTGATCCGCTAATTAAAAATATCAGCCGATAATATGTTATAACTGCATTTTAAAAGAAATTGTTCATGATTTTGAATGTTACAGGTCTTGTGCCTCTAACACAGACAGAAAGTACCGTACCTTATGGGTTATTTGATCTTGGAATTAAAAGTATCAGCAGATCTATAAAATTGCATGTTACAACCAACTGCATTTGTAAAGATATTGTTCATGATGTTTAATTTAGGAGGTTTTGGGCCTCTAGACTAATGGAAATTAATATCTGTACAATACTGTCATTTAAACAGGAACTGTTGTATATAACTCACATTTGTAATGAGTCCTAGTGCCTCTGGTGTCACATGACTAGTCAGGTACCCAAACACACTCTTTGCTGTTATCCTAGCTAGACTGGATCCCTGTGACATCATACTTAAAAGAAGTTCTGTAATAACTGCTATCCATTCCGGTTCTAAATAATTAATAAAGAAAATTGTGTAAAATATGGGCGGACATGTCCGATTGGTACTGTCACTGGCTTTAGAAGTCAAGGGATGCTGGTTGGAACCTCACTCAGGACTTGGAAATTATCTGAGGTGATTTTCATCTCCTGCCCCAAAAGCTTGACACTAGAATTGTGTTTCCGATGAGCCTCAAAATTGAGGTCCCATATCTCAGTGAATGCTAAAGACACCTCTGTTGAGTTAAAAAAGAATAGGTCACATGTGGCTGCTACAGAGGACACTTACAACTACAAGCAACTGAAACAGACTGAGCAAAGTAAGAAAAAAATATGTCAGGGATTGGAACCTTATCAAATAATGTTAACCCAATGGCTTACTATCTCCATGGTGATAGATTCTTTCTTAATTTTGATTACACATGTGGTGGGTGGTTACCATGTTACTAGCTAAACACACAAACATTTAAGTCCAAGTAAGGTCAAATCACCAAAAAGCAAAGTTAAAACTTTGATAAGTGTCAATTTTAGTTGAACATATGAGTTGCTATGAAATATAGAGTATGTGAACTTCCATGAGAGAAGAGAGGCCAGGTGTGTTGGGGTGCTAAGAAATAATGACCTTTTAGAAAGGTGGTTTTCAAACAAAAATATTTTGTTAAAATATGAAGCAGATATTAAAACACTGGTATTAATGATGAGGCAGTCTTGATATAGATTTGGTTGTACTAAAACATGAAAATTTCATGTTTCTGGATTAAGTTGGCTCCATAGTTGCCAGGGGAATAATAAAACATATTAAAGTAGTAGTAGTAAGAGTAATGGGGTTTAACATCCCAGTCAAGAATATTTCACTTATATCGAGACGTCGCCAGCTATAGGCGAAAGTGCAGACATTTTGCCTGTGTCTTGCCCTGATGGCATTATACAGCAAGGTTTTTTAGCATGCCAACCCCACCGTGACACGGGACCTCGTTTATTTTAAGTTCTCATCCGAAGAACTGACTTTCATTTCATAATGCCGAGTGCTTGGCGAAAGAACAGTCACTACGCACTTTCAAGTCTTGGGTCAAACTCGGCCGGAGTTCGAACCCACGACCTCCCACTTACGTAGCGAGCACTCTACCAACTGAGCGACCGCAGTGGTCATATGTTAAAGTACAGTAAAACCTTGAATCATTGCCAGAATTTGTAAAATTTAAGCTTTATAAAGGAGTAAGTTGATAAATCATGGGAGAGCTATAAAGCAAAATATAGAAGAATCATATGTTAGGATTTAAAAATAGGGTGGCAATAAAGCAAGTCTGCAATTATAAGTCTTAAAATTAGTGTGGCAATTCATGAAGGTAGAAATTTCAGAGTTAAATATAGTGTGGCAATAAAGCAAGGTGGCAGGGTGTTATGAGATGACCCCTCAATAGACAATTGTATGAGTCTGACCTCTGACCTTGTAACCAGAGGGCGCTTTTGTTCTACACATGTCATTCATTGATTTATGTAACATGTGCTTTTGGCAGCAGTTCGTCTGCAGCCTCCGACATAAATGGTTGTACCTCGAGACGAGTTGTCTTATTTATTTCTTATGAACGTGTGAGTTCATAACACAGGGTAATCAATAGGAATTCAATGGGGTTTTATTCAATATGTCTCATGACCTAGGAATAAACAGGAATAAATAGAAAAATTCAATTCCAATAGTCCAAACCTTACCTTCTTCTTCTTGGGACTTTTTAGATTTTCTCCCTTTTGTTTCTATTGGAAACGCTTTTAGATAACAAATTTGTATATCCTGAAAAATTAAAATAAGAAATATAAAGTTATATAAATATTAGAAGTACATCTCATATCATTTATGAATATAAATTTTTACAGGATTTTTTTGTTCTTACACTTATCTGTCCATAGAGGGGGCCTTTGTGTCCCAGTGGTCTAAAGCACACACTTAAACATCACAGGTCCTCTTACTGCCTAGGTCCAAATCCGTTCTGGACACAAGTTTATCAGTTCCCTGCTTAAAGTCGATGATTTCAACCATCCATGAAATGACTGCTTTGATATCAGTGAAAGAACCATTACTGGGGTAAAAAGCTCCATTACTACAATCTTCCCTGTTCATAAAGTCAATTAAGTCATACTTGGATAAATTGATCAAAACTATTCTGAGAAAATTTACTTTATATATGAATTTGCCACAGAGAGACTTCGCAAAATTACACATTAATAAATTTTTCACAATAAAAAAGTAACCTACAGTATTGCAAGGATACTTCCAAGTTTTTAATTTATCATCCTATGAATGCTATGGACAATGGACAATGCATGACAGATGGCAGACAGGGAACTAATCCCAATAGCTCATGTGAGCCCAAGGCTCAGGTGAGCTAAGAATTTGTCAAAATTATGACTTCTGTTGATGCAGATGTGGCTATGGATACATCTTTCTAGTATTTCTACATCTGGCTTATTTTAAATTATTTCATAAATAACTTTTAAAATAACAATCATTATGTATAGTTAAACAACATTGACCTGTCTGCCTGACCTTTAATATAAATATTCATCATGGACCACTACATTTAGTTAAAGGGAGCACATGTTTTTATTTCAATTAAAAAAATGGAAAGAGTAAACACTTCCACTGTGTATTTATTAATTGAGAGAATTTTATTTACCCATGTATTGGGTAGATCATCATATATGAATATTCCTGATGAAAGGTCAAGTGGACAGGTCAATGTTGTTTGTCTGTATTATCAATCATTATCATCAGTTTAATGTTTAAATAAATTTCTGATTAGATAACTTTAACTTTGAACTTTGACCTTTAACCTTGACCTTTATTAAAATCATGATAAACAAAACATGATGGTGATATCAAATAAAATATTAGATTACTGTCACTGTGTGTGTGTGTGTGTGTGTGTGTGTGTGTGTGTGTGTGTGTGTGTGTGTGAGAGAGAGAGAGAGAGAGAGAGCGATTTACCAGTATGAGAGATCTCATGTTCTCATGTTGGCAAAGTTGGTTTCCATGGTTTCTTCATGTGGAGAGTTTAATATTAGAGAGAGAGAGAGATTTACCATTTAGCTGTATAAGAAGTCTCATCTTTGACAAAATTGGTATCCATGGTTCCCCATGTGGAGAGTTTGATACAAGAGAATAGAGAGAGAGAGAGAGAGAGAGAGAGAGAGAGAGAGAGAGAGAAATTCATACACTACCTTTAAGACTGTAATTGAGTTACTGGCATCAAAAAACAGTTGTAGCATATTAAATATTGTTAGCAATTCAAATGCTCTACAAAGGTTAACATCTCCAGATCCAGAAGTAGCTTGGCAACTAGTAATCTGAAAAACCCAACATATAATGTTTCCATGTATAAAATGTTCAAAATAAATATTTTTTGTCAAAATTAAACATTTACATTTCTGATGTTTTATTGCATTAAACTCTGTTTTAGCTACTCATTTCTTGTGTATCCCTATACACTTGACATCGACTCATGAAGTGGACGTTCCAATGATTGGAAATGCATGTAATACACTAGTGTTTTTAATTTATTTTAGGATACCAACAAAAGAAAGTTGTCACAAATGCGAAATGTAAATATAACCATTGAGCTACCTAGAAATGGCATTTAAAGTGCTAAGACTTCCATTACTGTGCAAAGCAAACTTATCATAACATGCAAGCACATATTTTTCTGTTAGCTTTGAATGACAGTGGAAGTTATAGCACCATAAATACCATTTCTAAACAATTCAATAGTTAAACTAGAACTGTCTCTTGAGAGCCAAATACCCCTGCCCCAACATTTAAAGAGATTCTGCGACCTTTATCTTTCCGATATGACCTTGGGTTTAAGGTCATGACACACCTTTGGACCATGAAGATCATTCATGTGAAGTTTCATGAGAGTCGTTCAAAGCATTTATGAGATACGGCCCGTACACGATTTTCTACGGACAGACGCACAGATGGACAGACAGACAGACAGACAGACAGAAAGATATGGTGACATATAGTCGGCTTAGCCACTATACCTCTCCAGACAACACTGTAGGAAAACAGTTCCCTCAAAAGAGGTCCATAATTGAACTGGGGATGTTAGAGTTCACTTCGAATAGATTTGAAATTATAAATTGATAGTGCTCAGTCAGTACAGTGTCTATTCAAAATCAAAGCCTGAAAAAATCAAGTTGGTAGAGTGCTCCATTCATGTGTGGGATGTTGGGGGCCTCACTAAACACAAGGGTGTAGTATACATAGTACATTGTGTATTACTATGGGGACCTCACTAAACACAACGCCGAAGAGTGCTCCATTTATGCGTGGGATGTTGGCATTCGCACGTTCTAGTGTAATATACATAGTACATTGTGTATTACAATGGGGACCTCACAAGACACAACGACGAAGAGTGCTCCATTCATGTGTGGGATGTTGGCTTTCACACGTTCTAGTGTAATATACATAGTACATTGTGTATCACTATGGGGACCTCACTAGACACAACGACGAAGAGTGCTCCATTCATGTGTGGGATGTTGGCATTCACACATTCTAGTGTAGTATACACATTATTACTATGGGGACCTCACAAGACACAACGACGAAGTGTGCTCCATTCATGTGTGGATGTTGGCATTCACACATTCTAGTTCTGTGTATATACTATCATAATCTATGGTGACCTCACCAGACAAACTACATTGGACATTAAATACCTACCTTGTTATGTATATCATTCACAAGTTCTGATGTTGTATTCCAGGATTCTAAAACCTAAAAATCAAAAAAATATTTTTAAATTCATCATAAAGAAATACAGTGATACCTGTAAATAAGGACCAACTTTAGTAATTTTTATAATACCCATTTATAAAGACCGCATATGGGATTAAGGACAATTTCAGTAATTTTTATAATACCCATTTATAAAGATCACATATGGGATCAAGGTCCAACTTTAATCATTTTTATAAACCCATTTATAAAGATCGCATATGGGTTCAAGGACCAACTTTAGTAATTTTTGTAATACCCATTTATAAAGATCGCATATGGGATCAATGACCAACTTTAGTAATTTTTGTAATACCCATTTATAAAGATCGCATATGGGATCAAGGACCAACTTTAGTAATTTTTATAATACCCATTTATAAAGACCGCATATGGGATCATTGTTTATTATATAATCCACTAAATATTCCATGTTATACGGTCATACAATAAAAATCGTATTGAATGAGTGTGAGGTCATAAAAAGAATAAAAGTCATTCCAGAGTGACGTCACATTATTAACCTAGTTCACAGTTGTTTGTTTCATTTGACAGTTTGTTAATTCTAATTTAGGTCGATACTTTTATACTTTTCTTCTAAAAAGAAGATACATTGTATTTAAATTGAAAATGTTTGTTTTGTTTTTGTATCCTGCAGACTTTTAATATTTCAGCAGGATTATTTTTGGTGCATGAACTTGTTGTGTTTCGGTCAATCAGCTGTTTTCTTATAATGAAAAGAGAAGTTTTAATCTATGAAAAACATGTTTTTTATGGGAATTTATAATAAATAGAATCTTGCATGAGTGTTTATGCAATATTGAATTTATTTAACTCGTTGAATAAATTCAATATAACATAAACACTCATGCAAGATCCTCTATTTATTTTAGAGCACTTGACGACCATTTCAAGAAACAAGTTTGCAACCAGTAACATTCATGATCATTTTGTCCTCACGAAATGCATGAAAGTCATACTTGAATAAAAGTTGGTTTACAGCGAGTTTTATGTATAATACTTCGCCATTAATCTGTGTACCTTTTTAATGATTAGATATTATAACAATATCAAATCCTAAAATCAAACATATCTAGCTTTTTGCCACAAAATATCTGTCAGGAATTCTTTTCTGTGACATCTATTTGTTCCCTATGACTAACCATAATTTAATTAATTTCTGTGACATTTTCCTGGTTCGTTTGGGAAAATATTACCAACACAAAAATATTGACTAGGAATTCACTTGACATCTTTCCGTTTTCTCTGGCTAACTATAATTTATTTAATTTTTGTTACATTTTCCGTTCCCTCTGGTAAACCATAGATTACAGGTAAACCTAAAAAGGCCACCTCTATATAAGGACCATCGGCTTTTACAGGCCAGTAAATTTTATCACAATTTCTTTTTATTCATTTCATTTGAACCTGTAGATAAAGACCACTGTCCATAAAGGCCACACATACTGGTTCCCTTTGGTGACCTTTACAGACAAATTTGACTGTAATTCACTGTGTGACATCTTTCTGTTCCCTCTAGCTAACCTTAATTTAATTCACTTCTGTGACATGTTCCTGGTTTATTTTTAGACACAAATTATCGACATGGAATTCATTTCTCATGTTTCTTTGACATATTCCTGGGGTTTTTTGGGTTTTGTTTTTGTTTTTGTATTCTATTTTTTTGTCAAAACATAGCAGACACAAAATATCAACCAGGAATTATTTTCTCATGTTTTGTCACATGTTCCTGTTACCTTTGGTTAGACATTATACATTATATTACCTGTCCACCCTTTTGAAGGTTATACATAATAACAATATTAAATCCTAAAATCAAACAAATGTAGATTTTTGCAACAAAATATTCTTTTCTGTGACATTTTCCTGTTTCCTTTGAATAACCATAATTTTATTCACTTCTGTGACATGTTCCTGGTTTATTTGCAGAGACAAATTATCAACATGGAATTCAATTTTCATGTTTCTTTGACACATTCCTTGGGTTTTTTTTTTTTTTTTTTGGTTTTTTTTTTTTTTTTTTTTGTTGTTTTTATTTTTGGTCAAAACATTGCAGACACAAAATATCAACTAGGAATTAATTTATGCTGTTTTTGTCACATGTTCCTGTTTCCTTTGGTTAGACATTATACTACTATAATATTTACTCATTTCTTAAAGTTTCAAATTTAAAAATAAGTAGGATAATAAAAGCCCCTAAAAAGTACATGAAAAATTTGTATGCTACAGTTTTTGGCTATAAGATGTTGGTTCTTATGGTTTTCTCTCACCTTAAGTGATTACACATGATAAATCTGAGCAAATATTCATTAACCATATCCTTGTTTATATCTAGCACCTGTTTAAATTCAGGAGGTTTATCATCAGTGAAATCTTTTATACACCACACCCCCTTGATATCATAGTTTATATCAACTGCCTGTATGAATTCAGGAGTTCAAGGATTATAAAGTTTTTAACCACATACCTGGATATAATTGTTTATCTCTAGTACCTGTCTGTGAGTTTCATTACTATAAAAGCTTATTAACCACATACCTGTATATAACTTTATATCAATTGCCTGTCTAAAGTCAGGAGTTTGATCAAGTTTATTAACCACATCCCTGGATATCATTGCTTATATCCAGTACCTGTCCTACATTGGGAGTGTTATGATTATAAAGTTTATTAACCACATCCCTGGATATCACTGCTTATACCTAGTACCTGTGTGAAGTAGTGAGTTTAATTATTCTAAACTTTATTAACCACATCCCTAAATATCACTGTTATTATCCATTGCCTGTCTTAAGTCAGGAGTTTTATAAAGTTTATAAACCACCTCCCTGGATATCATTGTTTATACCTAGTACATGTGTAAAGTAGTGAGTTTTATGATCATTAAGTTCATTAATCACATCCCTGGATATCATTGTTTATACCTAGTACCTGTGTGAAGTAGTGAGTTTTATGATCATTAAGTTCATTAACCACATCCCTGGATATCATCGTTTATACCTAGTACCTGTGTGAAGTAGTGCGTTTTATGATCATTAAGTTTATTAACCACATCCCTGGATATCATTGTTCATACCTAGTACCTGTGTGAAGTCAGGAATAATATCATTAAAACTACATTACTAGATATCATATGTTTATATCTAGTGCTTGTCTAAGTCCTTAGTTCAATTATTCTAAAATTTATTTTCCACATCGCTAAATATCACATGTTTATATTTAGTGACTGTCTGAAGTCGGAAGATTTGATTACTATGTTTATTAACCACATCCCTGGATATCATTGTTTATATCTAGTACCTTTCTAAAGTCATGCACTTTAGGACTATTAAGTTTATTAACCACATCCCAGGACATTATTGTTTATATAGTGCCTGTCTAAAGTCATGTGCTTAAGGTCTATTAAGTTTAATAACCACATCCCTGGTAATCGTTATTATATCTAGTGACTATAGAAGTCTGTCATACATGTCTACTCTGTGTTCTGTGTTTAGGTTTGTGTTGCTCTTGTTATAATAGTATTTCTAGGTCACCTTATATAATTTTGATAAATAAATTTTAATGTAACTGATTACAGAAAATAGAACATGTATACAGGTTATCAATTATAACACATACACTATATAGCGGGTAGTAAGGCTGCTATAACTTATACTGGGGCTGACATGATCACATGAAGTTAACAGATATACTTTATAGGTAGAGCAACAGGAACCTCAATTGATAAACACTGACAAAGTATAAACAAAGATTTTAAGAATATGATGGCGGATTCTGAATAAACAAGTAAGTCAGAATTTATTAACAATTGCTTTTATATCGTTACACATTAAAATCCTTTTAATTTTTTGAAAATCACTTGATGAGACACAATACAATCTCCAAATGAGACACAATACAATCACCTAATGAGACACCATACAATCACCTAATGAGACACGAAACAATCACCTAATGAGACACAATACAATCGCATAATTAGACACAATACAATCACCTTATGAGACACAATACAATCACCTAATAAGACACAATACATTCACCTAATGAGACACAATACAATCGCATAATTAGACACAATACAATCACCTTATGAGACACAATACAATCACCTTATGAGACACAATACAATCACCTAATGAGACACAATACAATCACCTAATGAGACACGAAACAATCACCTAATGAGACACAATACAATCGCATAATTAGACAAAATACAATCACCTTATGAGACAAAATACAATCACCTTATGATACACAATACAATCAACTAATGAGACGCAATTCAATCACCTAATGCGACACAATACAATCACATAATTAGACACAATACAATCATCTTATGAGACACAATACAACCACCTAATAAGACACAATACAATCAACTAATGAGACACAATGCAATCATCAAATGAGACACAATACAATCACCTAATAAGACACAATACAATCACCTAATGAGACACAATACAATACTATCACCCAATGAGACACAATGCAATCACCTTATGAGACACAATACAATCACCTAATGAGACACAATACACTCATCTAATGAGACACAATACAATCATCAAATGAGACACAATACAATCACCTAATGAGACACAATACAATCACCTAATGAGACACAATACAATACTATCACCCAATGAGACACAATGCAATCACCTTATGAGACACAATACAATCACCTAATGAGACACAATACAATTACCTAATGAGACACAATACAATTACCTAATGAGACACAATACAATTACCTAATGAGACACAATACAATCACCTAATGAGACACAATACAATCATCTAATGAGACACAATACAATTACCTAATGAGACACAATACAATTACCTAATGAGACACAATACAATCACCTAATGAGACACAATACAATCATCTAATGAGACACAATACAATTACCTGAGACACAATTCAATCATGGAATGAGACACAATACAATCATCTAATGTAATGAGACACAATACAATTACCTAATGAGACACAATACAATTACCGAATGAGACACAATTCAATCATGGAATGAGACACAATTCAATCATGGAATGAGACACAAAACAATTATCTAATTAGACACAATTCAATCACTTAATGAGACAAAATACCTAACTACAATGAGACAAAATACAATCACCTAATGAGACACAATACAATTATCTAATTAGACACAATTCAATCACTTAATGAGACAAAATACCTAACTACACAGTGCTCCAAGTGGCTAGTAAATACTCGAAATTTGCGACCAAAAATAGGATTTTGCGACTACAAATTGTCAGACGATCGCCATTATGTCAAATAATTTTTTTGAGTTTGGCTACTAAAAATCGGGAAATCCGGAAATTTTGTTCATGACCCGTCACCAACCTGACAAATAGTCTCGCCATCAATAATATCTTATCTTGTCTCGCTTGAATCAAAGCAGGTAACTTTATAGTTTAAAGCGCATAACTGACCGTGATCTAATTTGCATAATGACAGCCAAACGGCAAAAATCACTTTTTGATTTGGGTTTTGTTACGACTTTACTTCATCTAGATGATCAAGTTTGATTGTCTTCTCATCGCTCCGCCTTGAAAGTTGCCTACCATGGGGGACCAATCCGAGGATCTCGCTAAACTATTCAATCAGTAGTAGCGAGGGGCGGTGTGATAGAAAGAATTTATAAGGTTTGGCCACCAAGAATTTTACCTGGCGACAAAAATTTTAAAATGGCTACTGAAATTTTTGAATTATTAGCCATGTGGCTACCAGTTTTCAAAACCTGCTTGGAGCACTGCTACAATGAGACAAAATACAATCACCTAATGAGACACAATACAATCATCTAATAAAAAATAATACAATCATCTAATCAGACACAATACAATCACTTTATGAGACACACTACAATCATCTAATGAGACACAATACAATCTCCTAATGATACACCTTACAATCACCTAATGAGAAACAATACAATCATTGTATGAGACACAATACAATCACTTAATGAGACACAATGCAATCACCTAATGACACACAATACAATCACCTAATGAGACACAATACAATCTCCTAATGATACACCTTACAATCACCTAATGAGACACAATACAATCATTGTATGAGACACAATACAATCATCTAATGCGATAAAATACAATCACCTAATGAGACACCTTACAATCACCTAATGAGACATAATACAATCATTTTATGAGACACAATACAATCACCCAATTAGACACAATACAATCACATAATTAGAGACAATACAATCACTTTATGAGTCACAATACAATCACCTAATAAAACACATTACAATCACCTAATGAGACACAATGCAATCACCTAATGAGACACAATGCAATCACCCAATGAGACACAACACAATCACATAATTAGAGACAATACGATCACTTTATGAGTCACAATACAATCACTTAATGAGACACAATGCAATCACCTAATGAGACACAATACAATCTCCTAATGATACACCTAACAATCACCTAATGAGACACAATACAATCATTGTATGAGACACAATACAATCACCCAATTAGACACAATACAATCACATAATTAGAGACAATACAATCACTTTATGAGTCAAAATACAATCACCTAATGAGACACATTACATTCACCTAATAAAACACATTACAATCACCTAATGTGAAACAATACAATCACCTAATGTGAAACAATACAATCACCTAATGAGGCACAATACAATCACCTAATGAGACACAATACAATCACCTAATGGGACACAATACAATTACCTAATGAGACACAATACAATCATCTAATGTGAAACAATACAATCACCTTATGTGAAACAATACAGTCACCTAATGAGACACAATACAATTACCTAATGAGACACAATACAATCACCTAATGGGACACAATACAATTACCTAATGAGACACAATACAATCATCTAATGTGATACAATACAATCACCTTATGTAAAACAATACAGTCACCTAATGAGACACAATACAATCATCTAATGAGACACAATACAATCACCTAATGAGACACAATACAATCACTTTATGAGAAACAATACAGTCACCTAATGAGACAAAATACAATCATCTAATGAGACACAATACAATCATCTAATAAAACACATTACAATCATCTAATGAGACACTATACAATCACCTAATAAAACACAATACAATCACCTAATGCGAAACAATACAATCACCTAATGAGGCACAATACAATCACCTGATGAGACACAATAAAATCATCTAATGTGAAACAATACAATCACCTAATGAGACACAATACAATCACCTAATAAGACACAATACATTCATCTAATGTGAAACAATACAATCACTTAATGTGAAACAATACAATCATCTAATGAGACACAATACAAGCACCTAATGAGACACAATACAAGCACCTAATGAGACACAATACAATCATGGAATGAGAAAAAATACAATCACCTAATGTGAAACAATACAATCACCTAATGAGACACAATACAATCACCTAATGAGACACAATACAACCATCTAATGAGACACAATTCAATCACCTAATGAGACACAATACAATTACCTATTGTGAAACAATACAATCACCTAATGAGACACAATACAATCACCTAATGAGACACAATACAAACACCTAATGAGACACAATTCAATAACATAATGAGACACAATGCAATCATCTAATGAGACACAATACAACCATCTAATGAGACACAATTCAATCACCTAATGAGACACAATACAATCACCTAATGTGACACAATACAATCACCTAATGAGACACAATACAATCATCTCATGAGACACAATACAATCATCTAATAAGACACAATACAATCATCTAATGTGAAACAAAACAATCACACAATTAGACACAATACAATCACATAAATAGACACAATACAATCATCTAATGCGATACAATACAATCACCTAATGAGACACAATACAATCACATAATGAGACACAATACAATCATCCAATAAGACACAATACAATCATCTAATGTGAAACAAAACAATCACACAATTAGACACAATACAGTCACATAAATAGACACAATACAATCATCTAATGCGATAAAATACAATCACCTAATGAGAAACAATACAATCATCTAATGAGACACAATACGATTACATGAGACACAATACAATCACCTAATGAGACACAATAAAATCACACAATTAGACACAATACAATCACATAAATAGACACAACACAATCACCTAATGCGATACAATATAATTAACCAAATGAGACAAAATACAATCACCTAATGAGACAAAATACCATCACCTAATGAGACAAAATAGTCATCTAATGTAATGAGACAGAATACAATCACTCAATGAGACACAATACAATCATCTAATGAGACACAATACAATTACCTAATGAGACACAATACAATCATGGAATGAGACACAATACAATCACTCAATGAGACACAATACAATCATCTAATGAGACACAATACAATGACCTAATGAGACACAATACAATCATCTAATGAGACACAATACAATCACCTAATGAGACACAATACAATCACCTACTGAGACACAATATAATCTCCAAATGAGACACAATACAATCACCTAATGAGACACAATACAATCATGGAATGAGACACAAAACAGTTATCTAAATAGACACAATTCAATCACTTAATGAGACAAAGTACCTAACTACAATGAGGCAATCACTTAATGAGACACAATGCATTCACCTAATGAGACACAATACAATCTCCTAATGATACACCTTACTATCACCTAATGAGACACAATACAATCATTGTATGAGACACAATACAATCACCCAATTAGACACAATACAATCACCCAATTAGACACAATACAATCACATAATTAGAGACAATACAATCACTTTATGAGTCACAATATAATCACTTTATGAGTCACAATACAATCACCTAATGAGACACATTACATTCACCTAATAAAACACATTACAATCACCTAATGTGAAACAATACAATCACCTAATGTAAAACAATACAATCACCTAATGAGGCACAATACAATCACCTAATGAGACACAATACAATCACCTAATGAGACACAATACAATTACCTAATGAGACACAATACAATCATCTAATGTGAAAAAATACAATCACCTTATGTGAAACAATACAGTCACCTAATGAGACACAATACAATCACCTAATGGGACACAATACAATTACCTAATGAGACACAATACAATCATCTAATGTGAAACAATACAATCACCTTATGTGAAACAATACAGTCACCTAATGAGACACAATACAATCATCTAATGAGACACAATAAAATCACACAATTAGACACAATACAATCACATAAATAGACACAATACAATCACCTAATGCGATACAATATAATTAACCTGATGAGACAAAATACAATCACCTAATGAGACAAAATACCATCACCTAATGAGACAAAATACAGTCATCTAATGTAATGAGACAGAATACAATCACTCAATGAGACACAATACAATCATCTAATGTGACACAATACAATGACCTAATGAGACACAATACAATGACCTAATGAGACACAATACAATCATCTAATGAGACACAATACAATCACCTAATGAGACACAATACAATCACCTACTGAGACACAATATAATCTCCAAATGAGACACAATACAATCACCTAATGAGACACAATACAATCATGGAATGAGACACAAAACAATTATCTAATTAGACACAATTCAATCACTTAATGAGACAAAGTACCTAACTACAATGAGACAATCACTTAATGAGACACATGCAATCACCTAATGAGACACAATACAATCTCCTAATGATACACCTTACTATCACCTAATGAGACACAATACAATCATTGTATCAAAGTACCTAACTACAATGAGACAATCACTTAATGAGACACAATGCAATCATCTAATGAGACACAATACAATCTCCTAATGAGACACCTTACAATCACCTAATGAGACACAATACAATCATTTTATGAGACACAATACAATCGCCTAATGAGCACAATACAATCACCTAATGTGACCACAATACAATCACCTAATGAGACACAATACAATCACCTACTGAGACACAATACAATCACCTAATGAGACACAATACAATCATCTAATGTGAAAAAATACAATCACCTTATGTGAAACAATACAGTCACCTAATGAGACACATATACAATCACCTAATGGGACACAATACAATTACCTAATGAGACACAATACAATCATCTAATGTGAAACAATACAATACCTTATGTGAAACAATACTCCTAATGAGACACAATACAATATCTAATGAGACACAATAAAATCACACAATTAGACACATACAATCACATAAATAGACACAATACAATCACCTAATGCGATACAATATAATTAACCCTGATGAGACAAAACAATCACCTAATGAGACAAAATACCATCACTAATGAGACAAAAATTACAGTCATCTAATGTAATGAGACAGAATAATCACTCAATGAGACACAATACAATCATCTAATGAGACACAATACAATTACCTAATGAGACACAATACAATCATGGAATGAGACACAATACAATCACTCAATGAGACACAATACAATCATCTAATGTGACACAATACAATGACCTAATGAGACACAATACAATGACCTAATGAGACACAATACAATCATCTAATGAGACACAATACAATCACCTAATGAGACACAATACAATCACCTACTGAGACACAATATAATCTCCAAATGAGACACAATACAATCACCTAATGAGACACAATACAATCATGGAATGAGACACAAAACAATTATCTAATTAGACACAATTCAATCACTTAATGAGACAAAGTACCTAACTACAATGAGACAATCACTTAATGAGACACAATGCAATCACCTAATGAGACACAATACAATCTCCTAATGATACACCTTACTATCACCTAATGAGACACAATACAATCATTGTATCAAAGTACCTAACTACAATGAGACAATCACTTAATGAGACACAATGCAATCATCTAATGAGACACAATACAATCTCCTAATGAGACACCTTACAATCACCTAATGAGACACAATACAATCATTTTATGAGACACAATACAATCGCCTAATGAGACACAATACAATCACCTAATGTGACACAATACAATCACCTAATGAGACACAATACAATCACCTACTGAGACACAATACAATCACCTAATAAGACACATTACAATCACCTAATGAGACACAATACAATTGCCTAATGAGACACAATACAATCACTTTATGAGACACAATACAATCATCTAATGAAACACAATATAATCACCTAATGTGACACAATACAATCACCTTAAGAGACACAATATAATCTCCAAATGAGACACAATACAATCACCTAATGAGACACAAAGCAATCACCTAATGAGACACAACAAATCTCCAAATGAGTAACAATACAATCACCTAATGAGACACAATACAATCACCTACTGAGACACAATACAATCACCTAATGAGACACAATACAATCATGGAATGAGACACAAAACAATTATCTAATTAGACACAATTCAATCACTTAATGAGACAAAGTACCTAACTACAATGAGACAATCACTTAATGAGACACAATGCAATCACCTAATGAGACACAATACAATCTCCTAATGATACACCTTACTATCACCTAATGAGACACAATACAATCATTGTATCAAAGTACCTAACTACAATGAGACAAAATACAATCACCTAATGAGACACAATACAATCACCTAATGAGACACAATACAATCACCTAATGAGACACAATACAATCTCCAAATGAGACACAATACAATCACCTAATGAGACACAATACAATCACCTACTGAGACACAATATAATCTCCAAATGAGACACAATACAATCACCTAATGAGACACAATACAATCACCTACTGAGACACAATACAATCACCTAATAAGACACATTACAATCACCTAATGAGACACAATACAATCGCCTAATGAGACACAATACAATCACTTTATGAGACACAATACAATCATCTAATGAAACACAATATAATCACCTAATGTGACACAATACAATCACCTTAAGAGACACAATATAATCTCCAAATGAGACACAATACAATCACCTAATGAGACACAAAGCAATCACCTAATGAGACACAACAAATCTCCAAATGAGTAACAATACAATCACCTAATGAGACACAATATAATCACCAAATAAGACACATTACAATAACCTAATAAGAAACAATATAATAACTTAATGAGACACAATACAATCATTTAATGAGACACAATACAAAAGCTTACTGAGACATCATACAATCACTTAATGAGACACAATACAAAAGCTTACTGAGACACAATACAATATCCAAATGAGACACAATACAATCACCTACTGAGACACAATACAATCACCTAATGAGACACAATATAATCTCCAAAATGAGACACAATACAATCACCTAATGAGACACAATACAATCACCTAATGAGACACAATACAATCTCCAAATGAGACACAATACAATCACCTAATGAGACACAATACAATTACCTACTGAGACACAATATAATCTCCAAATGAGACACAATACAATCACCTAATGAGACACAATACAATCACCTAATGAGACACAATACAATCATGTAATGAGACACAATACAATCATCTACAGAGAAATAATACAATCACATAATGAGACACAATATAATCACTAAATGCAACACAATTTTTTTAAATCACCTAATGCGACACAACAAAATCAAAACATATTTCTCAATCAATATACTTGATTATTTTAAGGTAAAGATTTTAATTTTTTTACTCATTATAGGAAGCTCCATTGATTTACACAACAACGGCAATCATCAGCAAAATCATGTCAATTATCTACTAAAGACAAAACGGTAAGTTGAATATCAGTAACCATGGCAACTGGAACCACAAGGGCACAAGAGTTGTTAGGTGACACCAAATGTGACTTATGTGACACATACAAAAATGTCTCATGGAAATGCCAGAATTGTAATGACATTCTGTGTCAACAGTGTAAAAAATCACATCTAAGGAGTAGAGTTTCCCAAAACCACATTGTAACTGAACTGGAAGATTCTATGAATGATGGTGAAGGTTCCAGTATATTTTGTCCTGATCATGAGGATGAAGCATTTCAGATGTTTTGTATCACGTGTGATATTCTGGTATGCTTGGACTGTATAAGCGGGAAGCATAAAGGACATGATTGTAAGAAGATAAAAGAAGTTGTGAAACCAAAACAAACACAACTTGAAGATACATTTAAACAGATAAAGACCAAGCAGATACCAAAGTTAGAACAGTCTCTTGTGTCTATAACCAACATGCAGGAGAAATATAACCAAGATATAGACCGAGTGATCGCTGAGATAAAAACCAAGGGGGATGAATTAAAACAAGAAATAACGAGCATACAAGACAGGTTAATAGATAAACTGATGCAACAGGTGAAAGAAGATACAAAATGTTTGAATGATACAAAAGAACAATTAGATTTGAGACTGAGTGCCATGAAGGAGCAACTAAAACAACATGAAGAGAAGATGAAAAAGTACACCGATATTGACATAATTACCAAAGCTGCCAGCATCAAAGATTCTTTGTCACAGCTAATCAGTAGTATAGAGATACCAACAGTCAAACCCCTAAACTTCCAAACTGGTCAAGTCAATGGCAGCGCTCTGGAGAACATGTATGGACAACTGAAACTAGAGCAGCCACCAGATAAAATGCAAACAGAAAGGTCAAAACCTAACAGAAGCCAGACAAATCTTCCAGACGAAAAAGTTAAACAAGACCAATCCAAATCCAATGATACCAGAGTTATTAAAGGAAATATTGTCTCATCATTTACATGGCGAGGGAATCTAAAGAAGATTGTAATGACAAAACAGAAACAGAATGAAGCCTGGATATTGTCATATAATTCTTCAACTAAGGAACAATATCTAGATCTGGTCAATGATCAAGGTAAAAATATAACATCAATCAAACATGACTTACAAATACAGGACATGGCTACAACAAAATCTGGGGATTTATTGGTAACAGAGTTCAGTCAGATCAAGCGTGTGTCTAGATCAGGTGGTACAGATGTCTTTGCTGATTTATCACCGTATGAGACATGTGGTATACATGTTACACAGAATGGTGATGTACTTGTTGGTTTGTATCACTTAAGTAAAGATAGTAGAGTAACTAGACTGTCACAACAAGGAAAGACAATACAAGTGATAGACAATAAAGACAATAACTTATATATGTACGATTCATGTACTAGTATTACAGAGAATGTTAACCATGACATTGTGATGACATGTTACCGGTTCATCCTAGTTGTAAACAAAGATGGCAGGAGGAGGTTTATATACAGAGGACCACCATCAGGGAAAAAGACAATTCGCAACTTCTGCCCATCAGACGTCATTTGTGACCAGAGTGGACGGATCCTTGTTGCTAATACAATTAACAGTACCATACACCTTCTAGATGAAGATGGTACATTTCTACAATTTATACTGACAAAACAACATGGAATAAAAAATCCAATAGCACTAGCAATAGACCATAGTGGTAGAATCTGGGTTGGTTGTAACAATGGCAAAGTGTTTATAGCAGAATAGTTTTGTGACATCATACAGTACATCTACTTGATATACATGACATCATCCTACTACAGATTACACAAATTTAGATGGTTAGAATTTCCAAAGTATCTTACTATTGTGTGACATCATACAGTACATCTACTGGATATACATGACATCATCCTACAACAGATTACACAAATTTAGATGGTTAGAATGTCCAAAGTATCTTACTATTGTGTGACATCATACAGTACATCTACTGGATATACATGACATCATCCTACAACAGATTCCACAAATTAAGATGATTAGAATACCCAAAAACCCTTACTATTGTGTGACATCATACAGAATAGTTTTATGACATCATACCGTACATCTACTGGATATACATGACATCATCCTACAACAGATTCCACAAAGTTAGATGGTTAGAATGTCCAAGGCCTCGGTTTGCGTTGGTCTGTCATTCTTTTAAAATGCCTTGAAATTATGAGTCAGAATTTCAAAATATTTTAATATTGACTGCTTATGAAATTCAAATGTGAATCATTGTCAGAATTTTGTGATTCGATAATAATAACTGTATTTTGTGAGCGTCAGTAGAATGAGAGCACGAGTGAACATGTACGGAAAAGTACAGGTCAGGATATATTTATGAACACATTTATTTGTGGAAATCATAAATTAGCACAATTTGTCTTGCGCGAAAATCGCTAAAACAGGACCACTGGCAAATAAAGTACATTTAAAGTACCAAAATGTACAACTTCATATTTGCAGTAACAGTGAACACTATCACACAGCTTTTCCAACATAACAATGGATTGTTATTTATATTTTTGACCACCTACGGTGGATTTGTGTATTTTTGTGGATTAGAGGATTTTAAATGGTTTTAATTAGATATTGTTGTAAGAATATTTAGTGTTTAATCAAAGAAAACATTATATTCTAGTGACATGATATATACATATTATATACACAGTATGTATGTACAACCCTCCGTATCAGGTTGATGCCTTTTTAGTTGCGTATCACAACGAGTGGTGCTTGTGCGAGACCTGATACAAAGGGTTGTACATACACAGTGTATATGATATTATTATATATTATTTATCATTATTTCCAACTAGGTTACTTTAAATAACAAAACAATACTTTATATGAAAAAATTATATTTTACTACAGAAAAATACTGAACAATGTTATGACATAATTATGTTATGTAGTAATGATGTCATTATTTACATTTGACAAATCAAAGATTCCCCAATGACATCACAATGAGAAATCCCAACTGAAAGTAGGTGTGAACTTTACCGTTAATGTTGTGTCACCACACTGCTACAAGATTCTGTATGGTACATGTTCAATAAAACTTGTTTTTGGTCAAATCAGATAGAAAAACTAGTCTAATTAATATTAGATAAATTCTGATATAAAACAAACAAATCCTAAGGATACCAGGAAGGGTGGACTACACTTAGACAACAATCGTAGAACATTTTTATAAACATTCTGTGGACAATTGATGGGTTGCCGGCCACGTCCATAATGTTCCGACAAAGGTCTGGCATGCTTGAATTACACACAAAAAGAATGAAATCTTGGCCTGAATTATGGCATTTATTGATGTCACAAACACTTGTTAGTCATTAGTTGCTGTGATGCTGCTTTGCTACCGTAATGGCGGCCAGTGGCGGAACATAACAGGCATGACCGGCGATACGTTCATTCTAGTTCTATTAAAGGAAATAGATATACCGGGAACAAAGAAAACTTCTTATGGAAATCTGAAAACATGCGAATGCCTCATGAAAGTGAATATGAGACTACATCTTTATTTTGTGGAACTTTGTATAAATTACAATTATAATGTTATATCTTTTCTGTCTTGTTGTGATGCTTAAAAAGTGACTGTGGGACTTTATAATCGTGGAAATGGAAAAGTTGATAACCTCGTCAGACAAGGATGGATGTATACTGCAAGACCTTATCGTCATGGACATGAAAAAATTGATATCCTCGTCCAACAAGGACGTTTGACATTTATTTACATGTAATTAATTTTCATTGTATCATAAGGACAAAATAATTATTAACTTACAGACAAATTAACCATAAGCTTACAGCACATGTCATTGCATTAAGATATAAAAAGTGTTCTCCTAATGCCAGTATCATCTCTCTCTCTCTCTCATTTCATTTTATCTATAGATTAATATAGCTCTGTTTTGTTTACTGTTTTGTAATTTTTTTTGAAAAGTGGAAATTTTCATGTTAACTCCATAAATTGTATGACCAAGTCAATTATATGCTTGTAAGATAATTATTTTTACCATTGTATGCAAGAGTTTTTAGTGACCTGTAGATATTCACCACTATTAAAAGGAAAAATGTTGCTCTCTCTCTCACGGTCTCTCTCTCTTTCCTGCTAAAGTTGTGTGTACAACTAGTTATATGTAAGACTTGATGGCGAGAATAATTAAGTTATCTACTACTTGGCTCCCATTGTTTATTTATTCATTGAATTTTATTTTTACTTTGTCTCTTTGGAAAGAGGAAAGAAATTTTCAATGTCATGTTGTTTAATTCACCTTTTTAAAGATATGGTTTCAACCAGGAAAATTGGCAAACATTCAGATTAATAACATGAAAAATATGCACTTCTCATATCATTAATGATACTGTCTTCAAAACATTGTGAACTTCTGATCAAAAGCTTTAGAAATTCTATCCAAAGAAAATTGACCTTCAAAGGACATACCGCAGCTCCAAGTACAATCCGAACTCGGGTTTATAAAGTGCATTTCTATCACAGTTGATACTGTCCACAATGTTTTGTCAACTTCTGACCAATCAATAGCTTTGGAGATTTTTTCTGGACAAGAATTTGAAATGTAAGAAAAAATAGCAAACAAACTCATTTTAGTAATATACACTTCTCCTAACACTGTTGATAATGTCCACAGTTTTTGAAAACATCTCATCAATAACTTTGGAGACTTATTTCGAACAGTGGCCTCAAAGTATTATTTTTCCTTTACACATGATATCATTCTTACACTTTTTCGTGTATATAATTAGGACTTCTATATATTTGATTGTATTATCATGCAAATTTTTGTATTTTGAATGTGATGACAGCATTAAAAATCTTATCTTATTAAATATCACAAACCTCACATTTAACACACGGAGTCATGATTGTGATTAAATAAATTTGCTTTTTTTAACTTATTATTATTAATTTTTTTTTTGCACTGCAGTTCATTTGCATTAAATTTGTAACATTCATGTTTTGAAATTAACTTATAAAATCATAATAAAAAGTTACTTAAAGCCTGTCTCACACAGAACACGGTTGGGCACACAGTTTCAATAACGTATACTCGGTTATACACAGGTTGACTGGTACGAGTATTGAGCTCCAACTGTGCCTAAAGATGAGTTGGTACGATTTAGACTGGAATGTAGCACGAGTATGTACGAACAAAGCACGGATATACTCGGTCAAGCAAGGTTTGTCATGGTTTGAACACGATTTGCAAACCATTTTCATACGATTGTTGTACGGTTCCAAGTACGGTCTAGTACGGTCTGTTACCGTCTAATACGATTAAACACGACTTTTACTCGATTAACTGGACATTTACAGGGTTTACATGCGGTCCCACCGACTTTTGTTCGAGTTATGCTCGAATTATCACACATTCATGTATGTTTTGATATAAATTGACTCGTTTTGATGGCTTGGCTTCATAAATTTTCGAATTTTCAACAGAGAAGTTATAAAAATGGCAGATGACAGAATAAGGGAATTAGAAATCATGATAAGACTGATAGACATTGAGATTATTTTGGCCAGAAGGCACAAGGGGGGACAAGAACAAACCAATAGAAGGAGAAGAAGAAGGAGGCAAGTTTGGACAAAAGAATGGCTCAACAGAAGGGTCATGTTTGGTCAATATGATACTCTGTTACATGAACTAAACAGAGAGAACCCAAGGTGTAACAAGAACTTTCTCCGTGTTGATGCTGACTTGTCTGGTCGTACTTGACCATGTATAATTCGTACTTGAATCGCATTGGTCGTATGGCGATCGTATGAAACCGTATTGGTCGTATAAAACCGTGTGTACACTCGTGTGAATCGTATGGTGATCATGTGACATTCGAGTGTTAATCCGGGTGTTGGATGTATGACACACGATTCCACACAATTTATATAAGATATTGACACGGTTGAGCTCACTCGGGGAGTGGACTTCATGTGCGGTTGTATATATGGTCTCACACGATTGCTAATACGATCATACACGGACATGGCACCCATGCCAGTTTTTTAAAAGTTTTAAAAATCATACACGGCTTTCACGGATACACTCGAATGGCCCGAGTGTAAGTCAGATAAGGCCACGGTTGGTTGTATGTACAGTGTACACTGGTGGCCAACCGTATAAGCCGTGTGTTCTGTGTGAGACAGGCTTAAAATATAATTTAGTAAATATATACCGTCAAACTTGGTTTAAATGCCAACTCTATACAAGAAACACCTGCTTTGGAAGAGTTTTTTACCCTCCGCTAACATTTTAATTGAAAAAAGTCTAAAAATGACAGATTCAAGCCATTTTTAACGTTTCTGTGAAAAATGATTTTTCAAAATTTCATACGGGTACAAAACAAGTCTTACCCCTGCTTTTGTAGGCCAGTAAATTTTATCAAGAATTATGTTAATTGAACCTGTATATAGAGGTCACTTGCCCATCAACACCAATTTTACTACTTCCCTTAAGTGGTCTTTAAAGACAGGTTTGACTGTATATAATATTTAGGATAGTATATGCAAACAATGTTGACCTGTCCGTTTGACCTTTAAGTAGTAATATTCATGATAGTCCTCCAAATACATGGGCTGTGTTTAGGATTTGCAGTTAATACATACACATTGCATGTTTCCCATTATTCATGTAAACGAAATAAACACATATGTCCCCTATCAGTAAATATACTTGCCCATCATAAATGTTCCAATAAAAGGTCAAGGGGACAGGTTAATGTTGTCTCGCTATAACTGATGGCTATAGTGTACTTTACACACACAAGATTTGTTGTTTATAATATAACTATATAGGCAAACAACATTAACCTGACTGTTTGACCTTTAGTTTTGATATTCATTATAGACCAGTTCATTTACATAAAGGGATTACCAGATTATTGTGTAAAATTTTTGTCATCTGCAGTGTGTACATGCATTATCTTTGAATCCGAACATTATACATGTGTATAGTGGATCATGAAGTCTTATATGAATATTCCTAACAAATGAAAAGTCAAGCGGACAAATCAATCTTGTTTCCGTATACCTACATATAATTATAATTAAGTGTTATTAGTTCAAACCCCAGTAATCATAGACAGAACTTTTGATATTGTGTGTCACACAAAGCTTAGAGAGAAACAAGATGAGATAGTTTGCATATGAAATAATAAATGTTGCACTTTCATTGTAATTTTTACAAATTTGTTCAATAAAATGATTTAGAAGTGTTTCATATTTATTCATATATACTTTTTAAGACTTTTGCACCCCTAGGTCACCTTGACCTAGTTTTGGAAGCCATGGCAACATCACAAACAAATCTGAATTGCACCTCTGCTCAAATTTCATTAAAATCTGTCTGGTGATACATAGGTGTGAACCACCCATGCATGTACACTAGCACACATAGATGCACATACATACACTGGGGCTATGCCATAAGCTCACAAGAAACTGATTAACTGAGTCACTACTATTTTCTGCGGTGGATGGGATTACTTCAAGTGAGTATTGAGACTACTTCCTGTAGGTAATGAGACTATTTCCTGTGAAAATGAAACTACTTCCTGTAGGTATTGAGACTACATCCTGTAGGTCATGAGACTACTTCCTGTAGGTCATAAGACTATATCCTGTATGTAATGAGACTTCACCCTGTAGGCATTGAGACTACATCCTGTAGGTATTGAGACTACATCCTGTAGGTCATGAGACTACTTCCTGTAGGTAATGAGACTACATCCTGTAGGTATTGAGACTACATCCTGTAGGTCATTAGACTATATCCTGTAGGTCATGAGACTTCACCCTGTAGGCATTGAGACTACATCCTGTAGGTATTGAGACTACATCCTGTAAGTAATGAGACTACATCCTGTAGGTATTAAGACTAGAATACATTCTGTAGGCATTGAGACTACTTCCTGTAAGTAATGAGACTACATTCTGTAAGTATTGAGACTGCATCATGTAGGTCATAAGACTATATCCTGTAGGTCATGAGACTACACCCTGTAGGAAAGGAGACTACATCCTGTAGGTATTGAGACTACATCCTGTAGGTCATGAGACTACATCCTGTAAGTCATGAGACTTCACCCTGTAGGCATTGAGACTACATCCTGTAGGTATTGAGACTACATCCGATAGGTCATGAGACTACTTCCTTTAGGCATTGATACTACATCCTGTATGTAATGAGACTACTTCCTGTAGGTATTGAGACTACATCCTGCAGGTATTGAGACTACATCCTGTAAGTTTTGAGACTACTTTCTGTAGGTATTGAGACTACTTCCTGTAGATCTTGAGACTACTTCCTGTAGGTATTGAGACTACATCCTGTAGGTATTGAGACTACATCCTGTAGGTCAAGAGACTACTTTCTGTAGGTCATGAGACTTCACCCTGTAGGCATTGAGACTACATCCTGTAGGTATTGAGACTACATCCTGTAGGTCAAGAGACTACTTTCTGTAGGTCATGAGACTTCACCCTGTAGGCATTGAGACTACATCCTGTAGGTAATGCGACTACATCCTGTAGGTCATGAGACTACCTCCTGTAGGTAATGAGACTACTTCCTGTAGGTATTGAGACTACACCCTGTAGGTCATGAGACTACCTCCTGTAGGTATTGAGACTACACCCTGTAGGTAATGAGACTACTTCCTGTAGGTCATGAGAATACTTCCTGTAGGTATTGAGACTACACCCTGTAGGTAATGAGACTACTTCCTGTAGGTATTGAGACTACACCCTGTAGGTCATGAGACTACATCCTGTAGGTCATGAGACTACCTCCTGTAGGTAATGAGACTACACCCTGTACGTAATGAGACTGCATCATGTAGGTCATGAGACTATATCCTGTAGGTAATGAGACTACACCCTGTAGGTAATGAGACTACTTCCTGTAGGTATTGAGACTACATCCTGTAGGTCATGAGACTACATCCTGTAAGTCATGAGACTTCACCCTGTAGGCATTGAGACTACATCCTGTAGGTATTGAGACTACATCCGGTAGGTCATGAGACTACTTCCTTTAGGCATTGATACTACATCCTGTATGTAATGAGACTACTTCCTGTAGGTATTGAGACTACATCCTGTAGGTATTGAGACTACATCCTGTAAGTTTTGAGACTACTTTCTGTAGGTATTGAGACTACACCCTGTAGGTAATGAGACTACTTCCTGTAGGTCATGAGAATACTTCCTGTAGGTATTGAGACTACACCCTGTAGGTAATGAGACTACTTCCTGTAGGTATTGAGACTACACCCTGTAGGTCATGAGACTACATCCTGTAGGTCATGAGACTACCTCCTGTAGGTAATGAGACTACACCCTGTACGTAATGAGACTGCATCATGTAGGTCATGAGACTATATCCTGTAGGTAATGAGACTACACCCTGTAGGTAATGAGACTACTTCCTGTAGGTATTGAGACTACATCCTGTAGGTCATGAGACTACATCCTGTAAGTCATGAGACTTCACCCTGTAGGCATTGAGACTACTTCCTGTAGGTATTGAGACTACATCCTGTAGGTATTGAGACTACATCCTGTAGGTATTGAGACTACATCCTGTAGGTAATGAGACTACTTCCTGTAGGTCATGAGACTACCTCCTGTAGGTAATGAGACTACTTCCTGTAGGTATTGAGACTACACCCTGTAGGTCATGAGACTACCTCCTGTAGGTATTGAGACTACACCCTGTAGGTAATGAGACTACTTCCTGTAGGTCATGAGACTACTTCCTGTAGGTATTGAGACTACACCCTGTAGGTAATGAGACTACTTCCTGTAGGTATTGAGACTACTTCCTGTAGGTATTGAGACTACACCCTGTAGGTCATGAGACTACCTCCTGTAGGTATTGAGACTACACCCTGTAGGTCAAGAGACTACTTTCTGTAGGTATTGAGACTACACCCTGTAGGTCATGAGACTACCTCCTGTAGGTATTGAGACTACACCCTGTAGGTCATGAGACTACCTCCTGTAGGTATTGAGACTACACCCTGTAGGTAATGAGACTACTTCCTGTAGGTCATGAGACTACTTCCTGTAGGTATTGAGACTACACCCTGTAGGTAATGAGACTACTTCCTGTAGGTAATGAGACTACTTTCTGTAGGTCAAGAGACTACTTTCTGTAAGTATTGAGACTACTTTCTGTAGGTCATGAGACTACATCCTGTAGGTAATGCGACTACATCCTGTAGGTCATGAGACTACCTCCTGTAGGTAATGAGACTACTTCCTGTAGGTATTGAGACTACACCCTGTAGGTCATGAGACTACCTCCTGTAGGTATTGAGACTACACCCTGTAGGTAATGAGACTACTTCCTGTAGGTCATGAGACTACTTCCTGTAGGTATTGAGACTACACCCTGTAGGTAATGAGACTACTTCCTGTAGGTCATGAGACTACCTCCTGTAGGTATTGAGACTACTTCCTGTAGGTATTGAGACTACACCCTGTAGGTCATGAGACTACATCCTGTAGGTCATGAGACTACCTCCTGTAGGTAATGAGACTACTTCCTGTAGGTAATGAGACTACTTCCTGTAGGTAATGAGACTACTTCCTGTAGGTATTGAGACTACACCCTGTAGGTCATGAGACTACATCCTGTAGGTCATGAGACTACCTCCTGTAGGTAATGAGACTACACCCTGTACGTAATGAGACTGCATCATGTAGGTCCTGAGACTATATCCTGTAGGTAATGAGACTACACCCTGTAGGTAATGAGACTACTTCCTGTAGGTCATGAGACTACCTCCTGTAGGTATTGAGACTACACCCTGTAGGTAATGAGACTACTTCCTGTAGGTATTGAGACTACACCCTGTAGGTCATGAGACTACATCCTGTAGGTCATGAGACTACCTCCTGTAGGTAATGAGACTACACCCTGTACGTAATGAGACTGCATCATGTAGGTCATGAGACTATATCCTGTAGGTAATGAGACTACACCCTGCAGGTAATGAGACTACATCCTGTAGGTATTGAGACTACATCCTGTAGGTCATGAGACTACATCCTGTAGGTATTGAGACTATTTTCTGTAGGGGTTGGGATTACTTTCTGTAGCTAATGAGACTACTTCCTTTTGGTGTTGAGACTATTGTCTGATTGAGATTATAATTTTTTTCAGGATTGTTTCAAGATAAATAAAACCTTCTTACCTCTTTGGAGATCTTTAGAACAGGAACTATTTCTTCTCTATGTTCTAAAAGTGTCTAAAATGAAACATAAAAATTAAGCAATTTGACTTGCATATTACATTATATATGCATATTGCATATGTTATGTATATTGCTGAAAAATAGCTATGTGTAACTGCAAATTTCAGAAAAGCAAAGAAATTGTTGGAACAAATGTATGCTCCCTGAATAAAGGCTCGTTGTAAAAGTGCTATTTCTTAATTCAAATCTGTGTTTAAATGAAAATTGTCAAAGGTTAATAACTCTTAAATGATACAAAATAAAGTTATGATTCTTGTGCACTGCACTTCTCATTGACCTCTATCTACCTATGAACAAGATATAACTGAAATAAGATGCCATTTCAAAAGTGCCCCCCAAACAAACCCCAACTGGGAAATCCTCAACCATGAACATGATGAAAATATGAATAGCCAATTGCACATCTACTCCACCTAAATATTCTATGAGGTTTCAAAAAAAATTTTGAAACAATTTTCGAGAAAAGTGGAAAACAGAATTTTGACAAGAGAAACTGAGTAAATACTCCCCCCCCCCCCCCTCTTTCCTTTAGGGGACAAAAATATTATGCGAAGTTTGAAAACTATAGCTGCAGACTTACAGGTTATACAAATAAGTACCCTTAGTTGTGACAGACAAACGGACATGACAGAGAGATGGTGTCTAGCACCTATTAGACCCGATTTCAACATTGGTGACAAAGATAAAAATTTCAACTATTTCTTTCGTATTCTCTAAGACGTGTCAGATGTTGCTAAACAGGAGGTGCCTACTGTTTTGGAGCTCATGGTCTCACTTGCCTGGTAGTGTTTAACATAATTTATGAGTTTACGAGGTTTTTACTTTGCTTTATTTGGAATTGTGATTTGGATATGGACAGGTATGTATGTTTTTACTTTGCTTTGGGATTGTGATTTGGACATGGATTGGTATGCTTTGGGATTGTAATTTTGATAAGGACAGGTATGTATGTTTTTACTTTGCTTTGGGATTGTAGTTTGGACATGGATTGGTATGCTTTAAGATTGTTATTTGGACATTGATTGGTAGAATTGTTAAATGAGATTTTCAAAGATTGATCTTGTTTTACAAGTTTGAGTTTTCCATAAAAGTAAATTACAGAACCACATTAAACTTGTAATAAATTAGAACTGTCTCTTGAGAGCCAAATATGCCCCCAGCATCTACATGGGTTTAATGTTTTTCCAAAACCTTGACCTTTCTGATATGACCTTGGTTCAAGGTCATGACAAACCTTTGAACCATAAAAAGTATTCATGTTAATTGGTTCAAGGTCATGACAAACCTTTGGACCATGAAAATTATTCATGTTAAGTTTTATGACAATCGTCGAAAGCAATTATAAGATATGGCCCGGACACAATTTTACACAGACAGACATGGTGATTCCGATATACCCACCCCCCTCAAACTAGTATGCAGGGGGATAATAATATTACCATAAGTAATGGTCAAAACTAACCTTTATATAATGTACTAGAGAGTGGACTGTGTCTATGTATGCATTCAATGATGAAACTTTAGACTTTTCTGAAATTAAAAAAATTATTTTATGCAAATTTATACAAATTTTTTAATTTACACAAATTAATTAATGTAGCGGTATACAAATTATTTAATTTATACAATTACAACCTACAAGTACAATTACCTAACACAACTAGGTTTCCACAAATTAAAATTTTAAGTAGCCAAATTTCCCACATTTTGTGCAAATATAGTCCATTTAAAAATACAGTATAACCTGTGTATAAAGTCCACCCAGGGGACTGGACAAAAGTGGACTTAATAGACAGGTGGACTTTATATAGAGGGCACCTCTTATGAACAAGTTATTATGTATTGTTGATATTGTTTTACAAATGAGTGAAACATATGTAGTACATATTTAAATACTTTTCTATTAAATTTGTTAAAAAATAATTTTCATTATAGTTTTTTAAATAATTTTTATTGACTTTTCAGAGTTATTTATAGAAAATATTTGAAAAGTGAATTTAATCATATAATTACATGGTTACTGTAGTGTATGGGTATACACTTGACTAATTGTCTTTGTTTTCTTAAGAAGCAAGGTGTCACTAATTAAGATAACAGGTATAGAAAACATACTACTTGTAAATAACAGACACTATTTCTACCTTTTGATTTAATGGCTTCAGTCATTGACATGAGAATGATCGACTTTATATAGTTTTTTTTCTAAAATTTTTACATATAACTCAAAACTATATTGGTACTTGTTGCAATGGAAAATGTTAAAACTTTGAATGTCTCTCTATACACTGATCAAAGATTTGCAATTATAATAATTATATATTTCTAATCTTCATACATTAAGAATATAAAAATTAAGTTGATATTTTGCACAAACTTTAAGAAATTATAAAACTAAAGACTTAAAAAATTTGATTGAAAAAGTGGACTTTATAGACAGGTTGAGAAGTCATTTGGGACTGAAAAGGGTGGACTCTATTCACATCAGACAGGTGGACTTTATATACAGGGTCATTATACAGTAAAATTGGGGATACTCCAGACCAGTTGCTATAGACAGGTGGACTATATATGGAGGTGGACTCTAAAGCAGGTTATACTGTATTTTTACACAAATTTGCTAAAATATTTTTTGAATGAACTACTCAGAAATTAGTTGCCAATGGTGATTATGGTTACCAGGATCAGGAACATACAGCAAATGTAGATGTCACTGCATTTGTCACAATGAGGGACATTTGGTGCAAATCAATCTCAAAACTGGATCATTTTGTTACCATGGAGCTAAGCTTATGTTTCCTGAAAAAACTTCAGAATCAATAGGAATTATGATGTCATTACTCATTACATCAAAATTTTTATAGAAACAGTTGGTCGATTACCTTGGTAATTCAATAATCCGGTCCAGCTATCGTTTCAGGCTAAATTCTTCTTCCCACGCTCTGTAAATCCTGTTTTATAAACAGGTATTTTTCCCTTTTGTGTAGCAGGGTTATTCCCCTTGAATCGTGACATCACAAGTACCCAAACCAATCACAGTCCTTTACTCCCAAGCTTACAATGGCTTCACTAACAACAGACTTACTCTGTAGACAACGCTTCATTATTCGTTTATTACTGTTGAGATTGAAGGAAAATGGCTGAATATATATTTTGAATATGACAATTATGAGGACATTCTAGAGATAGATTTGACAATTACGGTGCAGCCATACATGTATGAGCCACTTAGGAAAACCACCGGTAACCAAGATTCCAGTGATTCTAGCGATAGTGAGACATCCGACAGTTCAGATGACGGGAGTAATAACATGGATAAATCTGGTCTCATGGTGTGATGAGGTGCCGATTTGGTATTTAAACACCTGTCTAATCAAGAATTTTTAAGGAGCGGGTAGGTGTATTGGCAAGCATACACATATGAACTCACATCTGGTCTTATGGTATGATCCAGCATCAGTCCTGTTGAATATCAGTATTTCTAGAGACCGGTCCAAGCGTATTGGTGAGCAGACACATACTTGAACACACCTCTGGTCTTATGGTTAAAGTAATCAAAAACCTTAACTCACCTGTTTTGAATATCAGAAGGTTATGTAAAGCCTTCAGGAGGTTATCTTGAAATTTCTTCTGTAGTCTATCATCTAACTTCTCAATAGCTTTATCACACTACAAATGTAAAACAATGTTGACAAGTACAATCTAGAAATGTCTCTTAAGAGCCAAATACACCCCGAATACTGTCTATACAATATAAAACAAGCAAATTCAGTGAATTAGAATCCCCCGCCAGCAAGTTTTCTTTGTGATTTGCACTTATGTTCAAAGGGCCATTACTCTAAGGAAAATGAGCAAACCAACTCGGGTTAATGATATGGGCATCTCCTATCTATGTTGATACTTTGCACTAAGTTTCGTAAAATAGTGCTTCATAGTTTTGGAAAATTAGCTCGGACAAGAATTTCAGACGGATGGACGGAAACTCAAATTTAATATTCCCCTCTTTTTCGGAGGTCAGGGTACTGTATAACTACTTACAAATCTGATAGTAGATACTGGTTTATCAACTCTCCAAAATGAATGTAAGACTAAGAATTGGAGTAGTTCTGATTGCCACTGATGGTCTGTGATGGTGCTAGGTATTGTGACCAGGGTCCTAATTTCTGACACGACATCCCATAATTTACCAGGCTCATGTGGCTCAGTGCTAGACCTAAAAGGAATAAGAGAAAACTAAAGAAACAATCACTCACCATGATAAACAATCATGAACAAATAACTGAAGGAAGGCTTTGATTGATTGATTGATTGATTGATTGATTGATTGATTGATTAATTGATTGATTGATCAATCAATCTGATTGGATTGGATTAACTGACTGACTGACTGATTGATTGATTGATTGATTGATTGATTGATTGATTGATTGATTGATTGATTGATTGATTGATTGATTGATTGATTGATTGATTGATTGATTGGGGTTTTCATCATAGTCTAGAGTATTTCATTTATAACTGGATGTCACCAGCTATAGGTGAAGTGGCAGAACTTTTGACCTTTGCCAATGTGTAAGGAGGGTTATTTATTGTGTCATTCCCATCATGACATGGAACATCTGCCTTCAAGGTCCTTCCTTAAATAACCTGTGATTTTCATTTGCTGAATGACAAGTCTGACATAAGAACAGTCACAATCTATTTTCAAGTCTTGGTAAGACCCAGCCTTGGTTTGAACTTCAAACTCCCACATAATAATCAAACACTTTAATACCTGAGCAACAGTACAGTTGGAAAACCTAAAACAAGTTTCTTTTTTTCCATATCTAAAGGGATATTTCTGGGATGATAGAGAAAACCAGAGTGCCAAGAGAAAAATTCCTACTTTCAATGAGCAATAATAATTATTTATAGTAATGATGATATTTGACCTATGACCTCCAATTTCAATAGGCTTCATCCTTATGTGAATATCTATTATTGTATAAATTTGTAATGAAATAACATAAAAGCAAACTGAAGTTATTTGAGGAAATAAGTAACAAACATACTAATCCATGTCCATACAACAATCCAAAAGCTAAAAACTGAATTTGGCAAATGAGGTTACATCAGGGCAGTGAGACTGGGTGCTCAGGAAAGGTAAGCATTCCTTTTAAGTTAGCTACACCTGCCATATGTAAAATCAAAATTTAGATCGAAAGAAACATGGAACTATGAGACGTCAAATATATCAAGGGCAATGGAAACCAATGAATTAGGAAAAGACGGCACAGTTCTAACATGTTAAGATGGCACAAGATTTATCAATGAACACTTCTTGCACACAATCTGAAAATTATTCTAAAGTGACACTTACTTATTACAACCGATTCCATCGCTGAAGGATTTTATCATGTATTCACCCAGTGCTTTAGCGCCCTCTGGTGATAACTACAAGTAATACAAAATAATACAAACTCAAGCTTAAATGACTGAAAAGTTTTCAGTAAATCTGGTAGAATGAAATGTTTAGTGAATTGAATTATGTTAATTACTAATATAGGCTGGTTTTATTAAATGCTTCCATATTCAGTGTGTGCCAAACTTTCAAAATTATTAATGGACATTCGGTCTGGTAAACCTAGAAACTTTACCAGACCGTAAAGTGTTTTACTGGACCAAAAATTCTTCAATAAAAAGAAAACATTTATTCGGTTTTGTAAATATTTACTTATTTTCTCCTTTAAAATGGAAAGCTACGGGAGGCACAAATTATGAAGAAAATTTAAAAGAAAATTTAAGAAACATTGGATGGAGGGGCGACCATGGTTGCAATTTGACAAGGAGAAACGAGTCGGGTCTGGTCGAGTTAGGGAGGGGTAGCACACAATAATAATTTAAAAGGTCAGAATACATTTATTTATGGAAGTACAAATAAATGTATTCTGGCCTTTTAAATTATTATTGTGTGCTGCGCCTCCCGACCCGTAAAATTCAAAGCAGTGTGTGCATTTCATTACGCATTTCTCCTCGTCAAATTGCAACCATGGTCGCCCCTCCATCCAATGCTGCTTAAATATTCTTTCACGTTTTCTTCATAATTTGCGCCTCCTGTTGCTTTCCGTTTTATTGGTTTCCCTGGAATAGCTCCTGGAATGTATATTTCAGGATAAACATTTTTGTAATAATGGAAGTCGGATGGCAATAATAAAATTCGAATTGGATTGGAACTATAAATCCGAATTTTTGGCGCTCTCTATTTTCCGAACTGGTTACCGGACATACGGTCCGGAAAAATCTGATTTTTTATCGGACCAGCGGTAATTTTATCGGACTTGTCCGACGGTCCGACGAAGTTTGGCACACACTGTATATTGGTTTTTAACATGAAGTTATTTTTATTTTTATTTTTTTTTCCATTTTATAATTTCTAAATTGGACCTAGAGTAGCTGTGAAAAATGTTCACACTGATCTGTCTTCCATTGTCAAAATTGGACTCCTGAGTAGCTGTGGAAACTATCCATGCTTTTCTGTCTTTTGTTACACACTTCTTAACTGAATTAAACTAACCCATTATTAGTTGATTGGTGGTAGTTTTCCGTTGAACAAAAGGCTCTTCCTCTTCCTGTATAGGCAAGGGGCCTTGAAATACTGGTTAAAAAACATGATTAAATAGTGACTGAATGGTTTTATTTTCGTGGGGCCCAATTTTCGTTGAATCGGTAAAAAATAACATTTCGTTGGGACGTAAATTCGTGGTTTTACTGAAATGTTAAAACTAGTTTGTCCTTTGAACATTGATAACGGGTAGAAAGTGATGATTTGTTTGTTAATCGGCAGTTATAAGATGAGTAATTAGGGATTACCAAAGCCATAGACCGTGACAGATCTAGAGACGCGGATTAATGACCAAGTCTAGGGTAGGCGTTAATTACCTATGATTAGTATATCAGTAACAATTGACTTCATACACGAAGTGACACCTGACATGAGTAAATTTACCTGTTACATTAGATAATTAAGCGGTAATTAATTCAGATTTATAAGTTCACTCATATCACAACAATCAGAATATGGTTGATATTCCCTTTAAGCAAATTAGTTGTTATTTTCTTTGATATCGGCAACTTTTTAAAAATTCTAATTATTGACCTCTGATGACCCAATCAGCTGTTTACGAGAGTAACAATGGCGGCTCTTACCGATACTGTATAATGTTGAAAGAAGGTGCGGTTTTTACAAGACAAACTGTTAGTTATATTAAATATAATGGAGGTTAGTTGATAGTTTGTTGAAATGTTTATTTAGTTAATCAAATTTAAATTTAAATGAGACAGGCCATAATTGATGATGAAAGCTACGGCTAGAAACCTGTCTGTCCCTATTCATCCCGACCAGTTCCCAATTAAAAATAAACTTTTTTTAAATATAAATATTTATTTTATTAAACATAATATATTTACTTAAATAATTTTCACAATTAGATTAAGACATCCAAACATCTTCACCTCCTAAAAAGTTTTTATAAGAAATGTGAGTTACGCTAGTTGTAATTTATGAATGCGATTAAATATGGTACATGTTCATTACCGGGTAGTTATCTTGTCTTTTTACTTGTGTATAATATTTCGTGGTGGTCGTAAATTCGTGGTTCAGACTGTCCACGAAAACCACGAAAATTGCGCCCCAACGAAAATTAATGATTTCACAGGTGATTAGGAAATTTTTTTTTTGCTGGCCTTTAAAAGCAGGTGGCCCCTATAATTACAGAGTTAGTCTTTCAGGTAGGTTTGACTGTATATGTATTTTGTGTTTTACTTACATTTTGAATCATGTTGTCTATGTGTTTGGTGATATAATGTCGTCCCTGATCTTCCCACAGTAATCTGATAACAGCCATTTGTACGTCACCGTCTGTGCCAGGTACCTTTATAAAATCTGTTAGTTTATTCATCTAAAATATTCATCAAAATAAAAAATTTCTGATCAATACAAGCAAATTTAGTGAAAAATGATCCCCTGCCAGTTGATACGTTTAAGTGATTTGCACTAATTTGTACAATAACATGCACATCAGCTATTATTGTTTGAGATTTTTCAGTCAAAGGGCTATAACTCCTAGGAGAATGAGCAAAATGATCTTCAGTGAAATAGCCTACCCTGCCAATAGATACATTTAAGTGATTTGTACAATAACATGCACATCAGCTATTATTGTTTAAGGGTTTTCAGTCAAAGGGTCATAACTCCTAGGAAAATAAGCAAACTAATGACATGAGCATCTCCTATCAATGTTGGTGCTTTGCAGCCAGTTTCATTTAATATTTTTTAAGTATGACTCCAGACAAGTGTCTGGATGAACAGAAGGATGGACTAAAGCAAGAAGGATGGACAGTGGGACAGAACTTTTGAACTTAATATCTCCCTCCTTTTCCTCTATTTAAGCTCGAGTAATACCAGAAAAACCTGAGTATACTCACAACATTCACAGCTCCTTGGTAAAGAGGATTGGTAGCTTTAAACTTGACATTTAAATTCCTCATCAATAATGACAGCACAGAAGAATTAAACAACGATTTCACCTGTAACAATAAGTGCAATAAGGTTATGTAAAATCAAAGCACTGAAAGTGCTAAACACGGGAATGTAGTGGTGAAAACAGTCAATTAAAGCAGGATGATGTCTATACTTGGTTGATGGTTTGAAGTATAGGAAATATGAGAAAGTATCTTTTCATTGATGTTGACTGATTGATTGAATGAATGGGGTCTCTGTCCCAGTCAAGAATATTTCACTTATACTGAAATATCACCAGCTATAGGTAAAGTGACAAAAAATTTTGAAAATCTACGTCATAGTGGACAAACACTAACGTACAAAGTATATAAATGTTTATTTAACATACATAAAAATAAACATTAACTAATTGCCATATTCTCACACACTCGTTCACTCACCTAGACATCTCACATACACACCTATGCATACAACAATCTGAACAAGCTGAGAATGTCACAGACCATATGTCATCATGACGTATTACGTATGGCTGTCTGTCTAAATATGATGTCAGCATTTGTTCCTATGACTGCTATTTTTACCTTTGCAGTGTGCTCAGGACAAGGATTCTTTAACATGCCATGCCAGCCATGACATAGGGTATAAGTTTTTAAGGTCTCTTCCAAAGGTCCCTGTGACTTTCATTTCTAAATGCCAAATGCTTGACAAAAGAACAGTCACTACCTATCTTTAAATCTTGGTCAGACCCCGCCAAGGTTTAATCCCACAACCTCCAACATACGGAATGAGCACTCTTCGAACTGATCTGATTAAGATGAGGCAAATATCATATATACACATGATTGTTATGACATATTGTTTTTACAATCAGGAATTCTGACCTTTTTGGGAAAAGTATCTTGGGATGAAATTGGGAAAGTGCTCATCAAAATGTATTTTGGGAGAAATCACAACAACATTTTAGAAATTCTAGACCACTAGAATACTGGTAATTGAACAAATTATATAGGTATTCACAGCAAAATACATGAAATAGCGCTGTCTCTTTTGTCTCTGTATAAATCATTCAGCAAAATGTGGGTTAATAAAGATTGAAATCGTTATCAGAACGAGATATCCTCCGAATATGATGTTGATGATCTTGTGAATTTTTTTTCCTAAAACAATTGATAAACATAGCTAATTGGGAATTTTTTACTACAGAATTGGGAAAAATGTATGTTATTTTGCATTGGGAATGGGTCCCTTTACCGGACTCTGTGGATACCAAGAAAAATCCCTGACAATGCATTGCAATTATACATGAAATATTTCAGAACCCTAACTTACACTCTAATGATTTACAACCTGCTGTTTTCGTATGGCCTGTCACGTATGAAAGTGATATTTGACCAGTTAACTGCTTGCAAAATGAACAAGAATTCCTACTAATGTCCACTCCTTGGTTATCAGCATCGGTCTGCGTTAAATGTGACTTGAATGTCAACTATATGAAGAAACATACTGTTTGAGTGCAAATACAGACCAGCAGACAGACAAACAGTCAAGACAAGACAGATGAGAGATAAACCTACAGTCCACTTTCAGTTTCACCGTACTACTAGCTGACAGATCCAGTTTTAGTTTAAGAATTGAGAAAATTTAGCACCATTTTGTATAAGAGAGAGAGAGAGAAGAGAGAGAGGGGGGGGGGGAAGGGAAGAGGTATATTTCATCATCTGTAGATTTCATTTATGTACAATCTGGGCCAATACATAAAGTCCTGTATTTATCTCACGTGTTTGATGTTTACCAGAGAGAGAGAGAGTAAGCGAAGAGAAAGAGAGAGAGAGAGAGAGAGAGAGAGAGAGAGAGAGAGGAGAGAGAGAGAGAGAGGTATACTTACTCATTCTGTAGATTTCATTAATGTACAAGCTGGGCCAGTACATATATCCTGTATTTATCTCACGTGTTTTGATGTTTACCAAATAATCACCTGAAAAATTGAATACATATACTTATATAAATAAGCAAACATCACCCAAATTTCACTTACATATAATTGTACCTATACACACATGTTATATGTCATAGAAAATCAGGACTGTACGGATTTTTGGACCTTTCAAAACCTGTCTCTCAGGGGCACACAAAATCTCCAATTTTTTACCCTATCCTGAATTTTGAAAAGCCTGACATTTTCAAGACACTTCTTTTTCTTGTAAAAAAGTAATCATTATATTTCATGGTAAAAAATTTTCATGAAACATCGATTTTGCAATATACATATCTTTTATTTACTTAATACATGTATATCTATAAACACTAAAATAAAAGCTGTTTTATACAACTTACAGCTTTGTATTTTCTACTTCTTGATTTAAAATTATTTATTCTTCAGTCTATACATTTAATATTATATCAAACTCACTTGTGCAATGTTTCCAAAATGTCTCCAATGGCGACTCCATCTTGGTGATTATCTCCCTTGTGATGTCGTCAACAACAAGATGTATAACCGGGTAACAAGAACACGAGTCCTGAAAAAAAATACAGTATTACTTTAAAAACAGGGTCCGTTGTCATACCATGTGATATCCACTAAAGTTTGTGCAGAAAAATTATTTCTATAGGATACCAAATTGTATCAGTTGACATTTTCCCGCAAAATCAATGTTATCCAAGGAATATTTGACATAAATGTTTTCCAAAATGTTCTGCATATATGCTAAAGGTTATTAATAGTATGGAACATCAGCAAAAACTCCATTTAAATGTCATTTTCTCTTAAATACTGTAATAATGTCTAAATGTAAATGTTTCCATGGCAACCCTTTCCGAGGCCAAAATACAGTTGAATCTCGTTATCTCGAACTCGGATATCTCGAACTACCGGATATCTCAAACTTTTTTAAAAAGTCCGAACAGAGTTGTTCTTTATTAAACCAAAATCACTCCGGTTATCTCGAACTCGGATATCTCGAATTATCGGATATGTCGAACAATATTTCCGTCCCCTTGAATGAAAATCCTAGGAAAATTACACTCGTTAACTCGAACAAAAAATTTAGGAAAATCGAACAAAAAATTTAGGAAAATTAAATTTGTTAACTCGAACAAAAAAATTTGAGAAATCAAATTTGTCTGCGCCTACAATTTTTTTTGGTAGAAAAACACATTCCGATTTAAATAAAAAATAAAATATTTGACTGTCAGCCTCGTGTTGATTTTAAAATTACAAGATTGCACTGACCTCCAAATTTCCTTAAGCCCTTAATTATTATCCCTTGCATAAGCAATTAAACCATCAAGGAGATTAGCAGGTGATATAATTACTGCCAAGCTGAACATGGCTTCCGAAAGCGTGTAATGTGAACATTACTCAATACAACCAGAAGCTTGGGGTGATAAAAGTAAACAAAGCGAAACCGGTATGGAGACCAAAGCGGACTCCACTATTTGTCGGCTAATAACAAGTAACAGATAATCTCCCGATTTTTTTATATACTACATTCTCAATTATAAATACAAATAATAAATAATGCAGTTTTTATATAGCATGTTTGAATACATACGATATAGGAGAAAACGGCAATCTATACAGTTTGACAAGATAAAACCGGAAGAGACTTCCGGTAGGCGTGTACGAGTTAATTCCCTTTTGTTGCCGTTTTTAACATCGGTTATCTCGAACTCCGGATAAGTCGAACTTTTTGCATTTCCCCGTCGAGTTCGAGATAACGAGAGTCAACTGTACATCCTTCAAGCACATAAACTTGACACTGGAGATTGAAAGTGATGCAGATATCAGGGTATGACAATTTGGTAATTATGTTACACTTCAGACAAGCAGCTTCAATACAATCAGGCAAGCTGAAAAACAGAAACTGTCCACATTTAAAAATATACACATATATATAAACTTACTGCTATTATTCTTGATAAATGTTGATAATTATTTTCACATATGATTTTTGAGGAACCCCAGTGTTCTTTCAGGAATTTCTTATTCACCACTGCCTGGAATTATCAAAAATAAGACAAAAGATAACAAAATAGACCATTTGTCAGTTCTGTGAAGGATTGTGTCATCCATTTTGTATTTTATAATTACAACCATCAACAAATTATTTCCAAGAAAAAAGAGTTCCATCTGACAATTTTTCCTGACAAATGAACAAGTCTACTCGACAGCCAATTTTCGTACATTCCGTTGCTAACAAATTAAGAGGTCATTTGTCCTCTCAATAACAGTTTGTGAAATAATTAGTAAATCCAGTTAAACTGTATAAATGTATTGTACATTCTGTACTGTCAATTCTGAAATTTGTGCAGATATGACTGAATTTCAGTTTAAAAAGTTTACCACAAATATAGTTGTTTGCTCTGATAACCAATCATTTTGATAATATTTTACTACCAGGTAATACTAGAACTGTCTCTTGAGAGCCAAATACCCTCTGCCCCCAACATTTAATGTTTTCCTGCGACTTTGACCTTTAAAATATGACCTTGGTTTAAGGTCATGAAACCAAGGTCATGACACACCTTTGGATTATGAAGATTATTCATGTGAAATTTTATGACATTCATCCAAAGCAGCTATGAGATATGGCCCCAACACGATTTTATTCGGACAGACAGACAGGCAAACAACCAGACAGACAAACTAGTTTGTGGGGTTATAATTAATCTAACAAGCTTATAAGTGGTTGGGATTTAACTAGGATTATATACTTACAACCTTATAAACAGTTGAAGGTTGTGGAACTCTTTTGTAATAGAAGTTAAGAAAGTTTATGTGTCTCAGCTGACCTTAAGACAAGTGATAACTTACTGTTTGACATTTTCTACATGTCATCAACAACATTATGCTGTCTGGTGTACAACTATCCCATCCCTGCTTCATGTCAGACTCTATCTCTGGCCAAATGCTTTCTTTAAATGCCTCTTCATCTATCTAATAAGAAAGAAAACAAGCAAATTCAGTAAATTAAGATTCCCACAAGCAAGTTCATTTTTATATATGATTTGCACTTATGTTATATGAAAAGGACCAAAACTCAGGTTAACGATATGTGAATCTCCTATCGTGCAATAGTGCTTCATATGTTTAAAGAATTTGCGCAGACAAGAATTTCAGATGGGCAGATGGAATGACAGAAGGAAGGAAGGACAGACGGACAGAAACTTAAATTTAATATCCCCTCTTTCATCGAAAGGCTGGGAATAATATATACTGTTTTATAGAAAAATAATTTTGTTCAGTTTTTCATCAAGAGAATATGTGCCAACCACAACAACAGCCATGAGTACATAAGTAAAACATGGCAATAGGCAATAATGAGTAGAACATATCAGAAATGAGTAAATACATATTGTGTCTTGGTTGATAGAATAATTTGCTCCATAAAATAGATCTCTTACAAATGAAAGCCATATTTCCATAAACCTTGCAATGTCTCATTATGAACTGATACAACTTTCATCATCAATGCAAGGAACTTTCAATATCGTTGATCGCGTTTCTAAAGTAAATATTTAACAGTGTAATAGACAACATTATCGACCAGAACTTGTATGTCAAATACTTTGGAACAAGGTTATAATCTTACTCTCCTCTGTGTTTAACATCGATATGTTTGCTTTAACAACATTGAAGCGTTTTATTAACGTAGATTCTTAACACGTGACAACAAGAGAGGCAATGGATCTGTCCAAATTTGGGTTTTCGTGTGGTCCTATTAAAAAATCAAAAAACTCTTAGGAGGAAAAAAAGATTTCTAAGTTTGCTTGTTCCAGGAAATTGGTCAAGCGAGTTGATATTTATAACTGTGAACAGGTTTATCACCAATGAGCACTAAATTACTTTAGGTTTGAGTTAGTAACCATACAGGTTGTAGCTTTAAGTCGTTCAGTAAATGTACTACTGAATTTAGCTATGAACTTTCGAACAAGTCTGTTTTGCCGAAGGACAACCAACTTTTTCTTCTACTTGCCCAATGAGACAAGTTAGAAAAAAGTTAATGTAGAGCCCTTCAGCTTGGGGGAGAAAACCATAGTGTCCTGGGACAACCATTGGCTTTAGGGAAGAACTAACCTGTTGAATACAAAGCACTAAGGCACTGGTACATATCTGCTGTAGATAGGACTTCTTTCTGTACATTTGCCGTAGTTGTTTGACGACAATTTTCACTTCTTTATGTGAAGCCTTTTTCAGTAGTCCAGATTTTATTAGCGATAAATAAACCAAGGTTTTGCCTAAGAATATGCTGCCTTTCTCCTGAAAGAATAAACATGTACATCATGATAGAAATAAGAATTATTTCAGATACATCAAATTGAAAAATTACAGTAAAACTTGTAAATAAAGACCACACAAGGAACCTTAGAAATATGGACTTTATAGACAGGTGGTCTTTATATGTAGGATCTTTTGTTGAAACATGAATCAAAGGGTTCTTAACATAGTGGTTTTAATGAATAGGTTGTCTGTATACAAAGGTGTTTCTACTGGTTTTACTTATATATTTTACACAATTTTTCATCACAGCATTTAATAGTATTTAATATCAAACATAAGTGAGTAAATTTATATGATAGATTTATAGAATGAATGAATGAATGAATAAATGAATAAATGAATGAATAAATGAATGAATGAATGAATGAATGAATGAATGAATGAATGAATGAATGAATGAATGAATGAATGGTATAGTACTCACTGATTTAGACTGAATGAATGAATGAAGGAACAAATGAATGAATGGTATAGTACTCACTGATTTAGACTGAATGAATGAATGGTATAGTACTTACTGATTTAGACATATTATTTGTATACTTGAGATGTTTTTCTACACAATCCATTAGGTCCTGTACAGTAATTACATCAAACGTTCTTAAAATCTGTAATAAAAAAAATTTATAACTCTCTACTTCGTGTGTTTCATGATGACAAAATGATTGTGAAAGTTAACTGACACAAACATGTTTATGAAATAGGTATTATTATTACCAAATATTCAGCTATAGTCATAGTCAATTTCGTGAACGTTAACTGTCAAAAAATGGTTTTGGCAAGAGAATCAGGAAAGTTAATATCCACAAATATAAAAAGTACAGAAAGTATGACAAAAGTCCTATAATACCACTAGGTATGCTCCGTATATGGAAGGCAGTGGGTTTAATACCAGCCTGGGTCTGGACCAAGACTTAAAAATATGTAGCGACTGTTCTTTCACCAAGCAATCCCCAATTAGCAATGAAAGTCAAGGGGTCCTTTGCAAGAGACATAAAAAACTGATGCCCTTTTTAGGTTTTAGGCAATCAGAAACAGATCTTAGTTCCAGAAGGTTTATCAATTTGCTTGCTGATTATCATGTTATTTCAGGAAGTCTGGTTTCCTCCACCATTCAGAACCAATTACCAGTACCTCAATATAGGTGAAATAGTCCTGACCAATGTGTAAAACAGCTGGGTTCAAAGTGACTTTTTAATCTAGAAACCAGTGTTGCTCCTTATCAAAATTCTCGGGTGCCAATCAATAAATTTTAGTTGCCAAAAATATGAAAGTTTTGAAGAAAATGTAAAAAAAATTAACCAAAAACAAAAAGTTGCTGTTTTTATTTATTTGTATGCAAAACTGTTGTTTTTTTAATTACAAAGTAGTAGTTTGTGTCTAAAGATTCTTTTGGTCATCCCTCATAGTTTAATTCAATATTTCTGTTTATGGACATGCATGTTCTTTAACCAGAAATGGCCAAAATCAAATTTTGATGACATAAATAAGCAAAGAAATAGTCACAAAATCAGAATTTTAGTTGTTATGGCTTTTATATTAGATGCAACTTTGAGCCCTCTATAAAACACTGTTCAAAAGAAACCAGACATTATTAACCACTTACCTGACACAGTGCTACAGAGTAACCCTGGCGTGCAGACTCTCGACTTGATGCCAATCCTTTCACTAATCTGTTTATGCTATATTTCAAATCTCCATCCATTTCCTTAAAAGAAAAATCACAATGATAACATGGCCATTTAAATTTACCTGGTATTTTATGTTATTCCATTACCTTTAATCCTATGCTTTGACCACCATACAGAATGCAAGTATATTGAAGATTCATCTTTAAAATTACAATTTAAATAGGAACCAACTGAAATCACCATTATTTATCCAATATAGAGTTGAGAAGATCTCCATCCCATTGAGGGAGATTTACATAAAAGAGATTTGTAAAAGAGCTAAAATCTGACTGAAGGTGTTACAAATTACTTATTCGACACTGGCTACACTTTGACTAGCCTACATAATGCATTTACTGTAAGGGTATTTACCGTAGGAACCACTCTGTTTGTGACAGTGAAATACTCTTTATATCCATAGAAAATCAAACAAAATTGAATAAAGATTAATATTTTTCACTTAATTGTACCTAGTCGTAACAGGAAATTTGTATGCACATCCGCGAATAGCCCAGAATACATCTGCACATGGTAAAATGTTGACGCTATGGGGATTTAACCTGTTGAAAAAACAGACAAATGGCGTTTATTCTGTTGCGCATATGACGTCAAATGTCACCAAGGACATCACTTCCGGTGTAAACTTCATCATTTTCGCCATGTAAAATCCCCATAGCGCCAACATTTTCCTTTCTACAGAAATACATTATGACAATCGAGGATGTGCATACAGATTTCCCGGCACAAGTAAGTGAAGTGTCAATCTTTATTTAAATTCATTTGATTTTCTATGGATGTGAAGAGTATTTCACTGTCACAAACACAGTGGTTCCTACAGTAGGATTCATAGTGACCAGTTAGATGAACATCTCCAATCAAACTGGGACGTTAAGTAATTTAGCTGTGGTTTAAATCGATAATTTTAAGAACCTTCTTACTTATGCAAATTCATTATGACATTTGCCAATTTTTGTTGATTATATTATGTGTTACTGTAGACCATACCTGTGATGAATTTGGTTTTTGCTTCAGCAACAAGGAATTAACTAAACTTTTAGTAGTTTCGTTGATACTCTTTTTGTTCGATTCAGCCAACACCCAAAAACTGTCCAAAACATTTTGATCGACTTTGAGAGCATTATGTGGCAATTTCTCCTGTTTCATGTCCATGTTTATTTCTCACACCAGCCCCACGTGTTGAATTTTTTAAAGTTCCATGAAAACTTGACGATTGGTCATTAAAAGCATATTCTATAAAACATCAAAGAGATTATGATTTTTGTTTTTCACAAATTTTGTTTTTGAAATGGTCCCTAATTTTGAAATATCCCCACTTGTTCGCATGTACTTATACAAAAAGACGAGAAATTTTGTTTCGTTTGATTCGGGTTAAAAACAAATTGCATGCTCGATTACGATAAGTCACAAGGACTTTCGAATGTAATGCGCATGTTGGCCGAAACTTCCGATTTTTCAACATGGCTGATTACAATGCTAATGAACATGATCGATACGGGTCCAATTTTGGAGGGTATGATCGGAATGCACAATATATATGTTAATGTCGATTGATTGATTAACACTAATACTTCATTATGCAATCACTTAAATAACCGTTAAATCATTTTTCAAAGCATTTGCACTTTTAATGCCTCATGCAGCCCAGCAACATATTTTTCACGTTGCACATATTTTTTAGAGTAAGCTGTTTGAGATAAAAACATCTTAACATTCAAAGTGATGATGATCAGTATGTACATTTTAAAAATAATATACACGTGGATTTAAGAGAAACAGACGAACCTGTCATAAATGTCTGCATTGCAATATGTATTTTAGTATTAGACCAGTTGTATGGTTTCTCCCATGCTGTGCATGGTGATGTTTAGTCCCAGCAAATGGCAAGTTATGTTAAAACCAGGGGTCTGGAAATGGTCATATTTTTTTTCAGACACGACATCAGACAAAAATTGTTTTGACTGACATGAAAAGTACCCAATCTGACATTTTGGTTTTCTGACATTTTAAATTTACAACAGAATGAAAGCATGTCGAGTGTCAAATTAAATGAAAGTCCATATGTTAATATAACTCATATGTACATGTATAATTTTTTATGACAACAATGGTATATGTGTTAAGAGGTATCAAGTAATGAATTTCCTACCCAGGTGTAGTCATTTCCCCCAACTGTACAGGTAACTGGGTACCTCCTCACAGCCCTACTCTATATAGATAGTTCCCATGGACCTCTAGCAGACAAATTATTTCAGTAGGGTGGTCGTTATTTTGTTGGGCAAGCTATATCATTTATCTATCTATTTTAACCAAATTTGTTAATTTTTTAATTATTGTTTTTCAAAAAGTAATCGGGATATCAATAAAGTTTTTAAATTTATGAAATCGCCAATGTTTTTACTTTGATTTGGTATATTTTATAAGATTTCTGTCCCCATAACAACGATATGACAATAAATTTTATACACCCTTTTTTAGAAAGAATTAATAAGATTCAATTTCTAAATGCCTACAAAATGGCCACAACTTTACCTGTGAAGTGGACAGTGTGACGTCACATGGGAACTATCTATAGCCATTTGTATGTTCTTAACATACAACAACTATACAAACTTGAGTATGTTTAATGATATGATTTCATTCCTGGTAGTCAAAATCACCATCACCTAATAATTTCAGAGAATTTTTTTCGAAAAAAAAAACAAATTTAGCAACAAGAGTTCAAAATCATGTTTTGTAATGGAAGATCCAGGAACTTTTGCCCTTTTTTTTGGAAAGTCCAACACAAAGTTTTGAACTTTTGAAAGTCCAATATCAACAGTGAAAGTTCCACAAGCTATTATGTTATGATATAGAAAAAGCAATATTTTTGCTGGTGAAAAATTGCAGATCAATTACACTTTTACAGTCTAAATATATCAAGGGTCCTAATGTAAAATTGATAGGTCCTCTTGGACCGTCTAAACATGCTATGATTTCATTCCTGATAGTCAAAATGGGGTCCAAAATGTAAAATTCATAGGTCTCAAACCGTCTAAATATCAAGGCCCCAGTCCAAAATTCATAGGTCTAATGGACTTTCTAAATATCAAGGGTCCCAATGCAAAATTCATAGGTCTCGGCCTGGGGAATTTTTTACCCTGAGTAAATTCTTAAAAAAGTACTTTAAAAAGATCATATTCTTACATGTGACAGGATTTTTGAAACATGTTTCATTGGTTTGTAATCGGTGAAATATGAAAATATTACAACCATTCGAGTGACACCTTCATCTTTTAAGTTGCTGCCTAGGTTTGAATCCCACTCGAGTCTAAGTGTGAGTTTGGCAGGTTACTTGCAGAAGAATGGTCCCATTTGATTGTTTTCTACAGGCACTATGATTTCTCCTACCATCCATGAACTGACAGCCTCATTTAGTCATTATAAGTGATCTTAACTGGGGCTTGAAATTCCATTACCAGTACTCCACTCCACTCCCAAAAGTTAAAAAAAAAGTTTATACATTTATTTATATAGATTCTGTATCTTGGCCTTATTGCTCTCCTTTCCAAAAGTCGCATAAAGCCACAACACTATCATTCTATTTCTTTTTGTCTTTTGCTGCTACTTTGGCAGTGTTCCAACTGGGCCATCCAGCGGCGTTTCCATTTTTGTTGTCCTCATCCATGTGATCTTAGATCTACCCCTCTTTCTATTTCCTTCTGGTTGCCATCGTATTGCTGTCTTGCAGTAATTTATTCCCTCTTTCCTCAGTATGTGTCCCAGCCAGTTCCCTTTTCTTATCCTGATCTCACAGCTGATGTTGTTAGGTCTTGATGTTTCCATCATTCTTGCACTTGGGACTCTCTGTTGCCATCTTCTTGTATCTAGTATATATATTTTATTTACATAGATTGCTTCCAATAATTTAGTTATTTGATTTATTTAGGGACTATGAGAGTAGAGGAGGTAGTGGTGGATATGATCGAGGGTACAATAAAGGTTACGGTGGCGGGGGAGGAGGAAGAGGTGGATATGGTGGTGGCGGTGGATCACGAGGTGGTGGAAAGAAACCTCTACCTACAGAACCACCATATACCTGTTATGTAGGCAATCTTCCACATGGTATAGTCCAGGGTGATTTAGAAATGATATTTAAAGATCTACGGGTAATATATGAACAAAATTATTAAATTTCCTGTTGTGTTGTATAGTTACAGTAAAACCTGTGTATAAAGACCACCTGTATGACATGATGAATAAAGATAAGCAAGGGGATTTGGGCCACATAAATTTACATATCTTAGCTACAGTTCGACCTACCTTAAAGGCCACCTTATAAGGGTTACCTGCTTTCAAAGGCCAGTAAAATTTTATCCCAATTGCTCTTTGTTCATGTTATTTGAACCTGTATATTAACCCTTTAATTGGCAGAGAAATTTTGGAAAAAGTGCAAAAACTGTACCCTATTTTCACTGCAGATTTAAGGGTATTTGCAGTAAAAATGCTAATAACCAACCCATATATATTTTGTATCACCATATACTATACTTCCCTTTTAAGTACGTTTCATCCATATATCGGTTGCCATGGCAACATAAACACCACATTTACGACAAAAACATGTGAAAAATCGCTGAATTTTGTGTTTTTTCAAATAAATGTCTTATATCTTAAGACCAGTAAGCTAGAAAAATATGGTTTTGCAGGAAAATCAAAGTTAAGTATCAATGGGAGATGCTGCAAAAAAATAATTTTAAAATTCGCATTTTTTCACAAAAAATAAAAAGAACAAATTTTAGTTATCATCCCCAAAATATAAAAAAATGGCATACTATTGATGCGAAAAATGCATTTTGTTTTGTTACCGTTGATCATTATTTCGACAAATATTTAAGTTTTTGCTGAAATTTTACCACTACTAAACCATACACATAAATAAACTGTTACTCCAAAACTTTTATTTAAAAATATTTTCAGTAAAATTACGGTTGTCATGGCAACAAAAGCCATGCAAAAACGAAGATAAAGAGGGAATTTCTGTTTTATTTCACTTTATATTGCTATTTTCTTATATTGGCAGGTGTAAAATATATGACTTTTGGTAAATAATATCAAATAAAGCATTAAATATATTTGAATACGAAAGATGGTTTCACAATTTCTATGTTTTCACCCAAAATATGAATTCTGAATTCCGTAGCATTTTCGGCCAATTATTTGATAAAACCATGCAAAAACCTTTTATTTTGTTTCATTTTTGAAAAAGTTGAGGATATAAATTTCAGCCCAAAACTCTAATGATATCAGGGGTCGGATAAATAATCAATTGTATATATTAGGGAGACTAATATTCTTCTTTCACTAAAATGGTAATTTCAGACAAAAAATCCGTTACCATGGTAACCAAAAATGTGATGACTGCGTTACACAAGAAATAAATTGTGTAATTTGACTTTATTCTTATCATCCCTTGAGCTTGGGTTGATTTAAAACTTAAATTTTGTTATTCCACATGACTTGATTATTAGGTGAAGATGTATAGACGTGAATAAATTCAAAATTTGCGTGTTTCACCCAAAATAGGAACTCTGAAAATAATAGGTTTTCGGTCAATTATTAAAAAAAACATGCAAATGCTTTTATTTTTGGTATATCTTTTTAAAAGGTGAGACTGTAACTTTGATTTCATAACTTCAACAATACAAATGAACTGATCAATGGTAAAAAATAAATAAATTAGAAGAATCTTACTATTTCGTTTTAATTATCTCAAATTCCATTACCACGGCAACCAAAATAGAAAACTGTTTACAATTGGTGTCTTTTCAAGAGTGTAGTTCTAATGGTCACTACATATTGTCAATGTCGGGATTGAGAACATCAGGACTTGCATCATGTATAGTATTACCAACCCAACACATTTATATCAGTTCCCGTGTACAGTTAGGAGTGAGTGAGTGAGTAATGATGTTTAACGTCCTAATCAAGAACATTTTACTAATATCTAGACGTCACCAGCTATAGGCGAAGGTGCGGATGGCATTATTCATCAGGGTTCATTATCGTACTGAGCCTATCGTGACACGGGACCTCATCTATTTTAGTTTCCATCCGAAAGAATCGTGCCTTTCATTTCGTAAGGCCGAGTGCTTGGTGATAAAAACAGTCGATATCCACTTTTAAGTCTTTGGTCAGACCCGGTTGGCGTTCGAACCCACGACCTCCCACTTACAGAGCGAGCACTCTATCAACTGATCTAATGCAGTGGTTGTACAGTTAAGAGTTTTATAATCAGCGGTCTCAATATATTTATGTCTTTTCCTATATTGATTCAATCACCTTTGTTGTGTTGTCGGTTGTGTCATGTTTTTGGTACATTGTATGTTGTCAAGTATGTTTTACTACCAGTCAATTTTTTTCTATATACTAGCATATGAGACGGTCAGATCAAGGATGGTGGAGGAAACCGGATTGTCTTGAAAAAAACAACCTTCGGCAAAGGAAATGACAAACATTCTCACATTAGGATGTGTTCCGAGTGGGGTTCGAACGTAGGCTTGTGATCCGTAACTACACACTTCAGTCCACTTGGCCACCTAAACCCCATATGTTTTAAGTTACCATTACTGATTTACTGGTGGTGGAAATTAATGATAGCAGCCCGTGCTATAAATGGTGTGTAGCCTAGCAAATAGAGACTAAATTTTATTAACTTCAGTTTGTTCTCGCCAAACATACCGCTTGGTACTCTAAAGAACCCGGCTGTATAATGCCATAAGCGCAACGTACAGGCAAAATCTCTGCACCTTCGCCTATAGCTGGCGAAGTCTCGATATAAGTGAAATATTCTTGATTGGGACGTTAAACACCATAACTCAACATAAAAAAGATCGATTTGGATAACTGACAGCTTCGAACTTCTGTATTTCATTGGACTCCTGATAAGAATGTACAAAATGAAATATACTGTAAGTGCGAGAGGCTATTCAGGTTTCTTTTGTAAACATGTTGAAGGGCGTAAAAAAGTAAAACTCAAGAACCAATAGACTGAAAATGCAAAAAAGTGTCCCCTCTGTCATAAAAGGGCTGGCTAATTGTCAAATTCACTTTCTATACTGAATAATATTGTTACATACACGAGTTTTCAGTTCAGCAGCAATGCCATTTTATTAAAATGTGTGCGTGTGTGTGTGTGCGTGTGCGTGTGTGTGTTGTATAAACGGGGAAGTTTTTGTAAGTCCAGAGAAGCACCAAAGGCACTTTCCCAGAGGGTCCTTAAAAATTAATAATAATAATAAAATACAAAAAGCAGCAATTTGACGTGTTCTGGAATCATTTCGAGTGTTCATAGTTAAATCACTTTTTAGTATTAATTAACAATGCTTCAAAAATATTATTTAGCGCACGCGGCAAAGAAGTAAATGCGTTTCTTGCATAAAAAGGTGTTTGAATTCGCATCGGAAATCTTTCAGCCACTTGCAATGAGACCATGTGCTATTCATGTGTGTAGTATTTAGCCACAGTACATATATACGTGTGTTTGAGCTGCTTATTCCTTGCCAGAATTATTCTTCACTGCTACCCCAACAAACCATTTCGCGTACTTCAGACTTATCTACCCGTAGTTGCCTTTTACAAGTATGTGTTTTTGTATACTGGGGTAGTAAAGGTCCAATCTCTCTCTCTCTCTCTCTCTCTCTCTCTCTCTCTCTCTCTCTCTCTCTCATATTAATGGTGATTAATGTCTGTTATATTTTTACCGAGGCAAATACATCGGTTGTCTCATAGTATGCGATGACCATGATACTCGTGCTGACAATCACTCTCATTAATATAAGTAATAATTATTAATATTAAAATAAATATTAGTGGTTAATTATCACATCCGACAAGAAAAACAGTCGTGTTGTTAACATTTTATGGTATTATAAACAGATATGTGCCTGAGTAAATGGGGATCCATAACTTATGTATGGGAAGGTGGGAAGGCCTTCAACAATCATTATCAGTTCTAAAATAACGTCTGATGAACCAAGATCACATTTCCAAGTTTTATTATATAGTATGTGATACTTTGGATCACTCAAATCTTCGATTTATTTCTGCAATTATCAAATGAATTGTTAAAAACTTTCAATGTTAATAAACATCCTTTCAGAATCACCGATCTAGTATTTGACCCCTAGTCTGATATATTTATATACATCTGTTACGGACGTAGTAGAAGACATTTATCTACCGTCGTACGTAACACTACAAAATCGGCAAAATGTACCAGATGTAATGCAAATTCAATTTGTGATATCTTTTAAATTATTTGACTTCTGTTAGTCGTTGATATATCAATGGGTAGCTATGAAAATTTGCCTTTTCATCATTAAAGATTTCATTTTAATCACTTTAATTGAGCAAACCAATCGGATATAAACCTGAAAATCGGCCGTCTTCAACGCTGTTTTCAAGACTCTTTATTTTAGACTAATAAAAGTGTAATCAAAAGTCAATATTTCAAGAATGTAAATGGCCAGAATTCCTTAGAAATACTTATTTTTATTATATTACAAATATCTCTCTGATCTGACATTTCAGTGTTGAAAAATCTTAAAGTGAAGAAAGCGTACCGGTCGCGGAAGACTGGGCAAAAACGTCAAAGTTGTATAGGATTTGGCACTTTTTAAAGCATATTTATTAAATTGTCATTTAATTTCGCATATCTAATTTTAGAGTTTAGAAATCATATAGTTGAATTCTGCATTAAATTTCCTTTAATTGATAAAAAATATGATACAATCCATTCGAAAACACACGTTTGCATGGTGTCGATTGCAGCAATGCTCGAAAGTACTCAAAAAGTGCAAAAATTACGGCGTAAAACGATGTGTTTACCTAAACACGAATTTTTTCGCCCGCATGTAGTACAAATTCAAAGTTCTAAATTTCCGTCATTTCGCGTCATATAAATGATTTTGTAAATTTTTTAATATGATTTTTTCTCTATTTTTCACACATATAAGTTTGACAGCATTTTAACATCTAGAAATGCATTAAAAAATCGGGTTTAAATAATGTAGAAAAAATTTCACGAAAATAGAAATTTGAATTGCGTGCTTGAATTTCAAGTAAAAAAATATGTAGGACAGAGTGTTTGTAAAGAAAAACAGAAAGAACAAAGTTGATAGGAAATTTTCTCTAGTTTATTTTGATACCAGGGTTTAAAAAATCCGTCCACAAATCAAATTTCCACGCCGAAAATAGTACACCCGTCACGCCGTAAATCAAAATGGCGTAGTTTGGCGTATCTGCCAATTAAAGGGTTAATGTGACCTGCCCATGAAGACCACTTTTACTTGTTCCCTTAAGTGGCCTTTATGGACAGTTTTGACTTTATTATTTACTACTATAACTCCTTTTCTGAAGTGGGTTGGACCCTAAACTTGAAATAGTGAAGCTTCATCCCTTGACCTAAGAAAGATGGACTTTGTAGACAGGTTGTCTTTATAATGAGACCCTGTTGTTTTTAATTGAAATATGAAGCCAAGGGACTTTAAACACTGGTTATAATGGACAAGTGCTCCTTATATATATTGTAGTTATAGCAAATTATACTTTGCTGTAAATATATAAAGATTATAAATTTCCATTATGAGCACTTGCATGGTATCCATGTAGGATGAGCAGATCTTATCCGACTATCTGAGGGGTCAGATATAAAGCTTGTAGAGTCTTTGAAAAACAATTCAACCTCAAGGTGGTCAAGATTTCTCTATCTGACACGAAATTTCTCCTGCAACATAAAAAATTCAGCCAACTAATCCATCTTGCATTAATAAACTCATAATAGATTGCTCTGAGCTATTAAGTACTGCTGTCCAGGTGTCTCTACTTTATCCATTCTTTACATTTTTGATACGACCCCTACCCCAACCCAAACGCTTTTGCTTATAGTACAAAGTTCCTTAATCAAGACCTAGACAGAAAATACATTTTTTCTTGGTCCTATTACAAATTGAACACGAGGTCTATAACATACTAGGTACTTGATGTAAATTAAATTCTATAAAAAATTGAATTTTTTTCCAAACAAAAAGTATCCAAATAGTGTCTTACTTTCCCAGTGGAAGTTGATGTGTTTAACTTAATTTGCCAGTTTTTACATTGCTTTTGGGATTGTGATTTGGACATGATTAGTATGTTTGTTTTGATTTGTTGTTCAAATTTTGACATATGTGAACCATGACTTTTTACAGGTACGAAGTGTTCGGTGGTCAGAGATAGAGATACAGATAGATTTAAAGGTAAAATAAAATTATGAGTAGTAATCGTGAGACAAAAAGGCATCACGATATTGCCAAACTTTTGACAATATTGTCACGATAATATAATATCCCAATAATTCTAGATGAATATGCTCAAAAGATCGGCTGGGTTTTCACTGGACTGCAGTAAATTCACCATAATAAAAGAATAATATGATATAAAATTACAAATTTTACTGTTAGTTACTGGGTAATATATACATTGAACACGGGATGCATTGATTTGTTTGTGGTTCACAGCAAAACCCATGTTTAATCTGCTTAATCATAATGAAATACACACGTTATGCAATGATTTCAAAGAATTTTTTTTAGTAATAGGGTTCCTCGATATCAAGATATAAGCTTTGTTCCACGTTATCGTCATCGGCAAATTCTTGGCAACAATAATCATGATGACGATATATAAAAACAGTGCTTGTTATGAAAAAGGTTCATTATAGCATCATCCATCTATAGCTACCCATGTTAACTTTTTCTCTGTCCTGACCATGAATGTTCATCATACTAGAAGAAGTAAAAAGATCAACACAAAGAAGACCAGATTGAAGGTAAAGATCACATGCAGAAAGATAAAAAAAAATTGAGTTTTGTTAACATTTTCAATTTCTGTTTTATTTCTTTTAAAACTATATTAAAAATTTAGTGTGAGCCCTGCTAGTATTGAAAAATCCACATGTGGACAAACATGCCATGGGCATATGGTACATTGCTATGAAAAGCTTTTGTTTTTACTAGGTTGTATTTCATTCAGATAATATTGTTTCCTTCTCTAGGTTTTGCATATATAGAATTTGAAGATATAGATTCTCTAAAAGAAGCACTTACATATGATGATGCTGTAAGTATATACCACTAGTTGATGTACAGTCCTCAAAGTTGCACCTAAAATAGGAACCCTGGCAATTAAAATTTTAATTTTGTGACCATTTCTTTGCTATCAGTGGCTTTAAGTCTGTTATCAAAATCTGATTATTTCTGGTTAAAAAGAATGAGTTGAGTAATGGTGTTTAACACCCCAGTTTAGAATATTTCACTTATATCGAGACGTCGCTAGCTATAGGTGAAGGTGCATTAATTTTGCCTGTGCGTTGTGCTGATGGCACTATACAGCAGGGTTCTTTATCATGCCAAGCCTACCAAGACATGGAACCTTGTTTATTTTAAGTTCCCATCTGAAAGAATCGTGACTTTCATTTCATGATGCCGAAAGCTTGGTGAAAGAATGGTCACTACCCATTTTCAAGTCTTTGGTCAAACTTGGTCAGAATTCGAGCATACAACCTCCAACTTACGAAGCGAGCACTCTACCAGCTGAGCTACGGCAGTGTTGGTTAAAAGACTGGTTGTCCTAAAAAAGAAAGATTAAATAAAACTATGGGGGATGACCAAAAGAATATTCAAACACAAACTACCAGTTTGTAATGAAAACAACAAGGTTTACAAATTAGAAAAACAACAACCATTTTTGCTTTTAAGTTTTGAATTAAATTTTCTATAAAAAATTTGACAACTATAATTTTTAATTGTCACCACCTGAGAATTGTTATTTGCAGCCACCGAGGCCCCTGTAAGAATTAGAAGTTGTCTATAACTTTTTTCTTGCACTAGTAGTAGAAGCTCTAGCATATGATGCTGTGAGTGTACTAGACTAGGAACAAATTCACAAAATGTGACTTAAAGCGGCATTTTTTAGTAAAAGTTGGTAACATGTTTTTCTAACATAATTCGAGGGTGCTGAATTCAAAAATAGCGGATACCAAGCTCAATTTTGAGTTTTTAAACCCATAATTCCAAAAACAAAATAGCGGCTAAAATCAATGATGTACCAATGCAAAAAATGTTACTTGGGTTGAGAAATTTTGGTAAAAGTTGGTATCATGATTTATTTAACATAATTCGAGGATGCTGAATTCAGAAATGACGGATACCAAGCTTAATTTTGAGTTTTTGAACCTATAATTCCAAAAACAAAATGGCGACTAAAATTAATGGTTACAATGCAAAAAAATGTTACTTGGGTTGAGAAATTTTGGTAAAAGTTGGTAACATGATTTATTTAACACAATTCGAGGATGCCGATTCCAAAAATGATGAATACCAAGGTCAGTTTTGATTTTTTTTACCCATAATTCCAAAAAAAAAATGGCGGCTAAAATTGATGGTGTACCACTGCAAAAATCATCACGGTTAGTTGGGGTTTCAAATTTTAGTAAAAGTTGGTAACATGACTTATTTAACATAATTTGAGGATTCCGAATTCACATATGACGGATACCAAGCTCAATAACGAGTTCCTGAACCCATAATTAAAAAAACAAAATGGTGACTTATAGTGTACTAATGCAAAAATGTTACTTGGGGTTTCAATTTTTAGAAAAAGTTGGCAACATGCTTAATTTGACATAATTCGAGTTTGCCGTATTTCAAAAATGACAAATACCAAGTAAAATTTTGAGCTTTTAAAATTTGAACCCATAATTCCGAAAACAAAATGGCGACTGTTTAAATTTATTGGAATATAATTTCTCAGTGTTATTTAAGTTCCATGTTTTAGCAAAAGATGGTACTTTGTGACATTTCAGCATAACTTGCAGACTTTGGGTTGTTGCATTAAAATAAAAAAGGCTAAATTGAAGTATAAATGCTTAAACCAAATTTAAAACAATTTCTAAAAATAAAGTGGTAGCTATAGTTAAGTGTTTGTTTATTATGTGTGCCTTTTGCATAATACACTGATAAATCTACATGACTAATAAATTGAGTTCATAACCAAACCATACTAAATACTGCTTATGGTGTGGAATTACCAGTCAAAATCGAAACTTGTGGTTGAAATGCAAAAGAGCATATTCGAGAACACTCTTTTATACAGAGTTTGCCACAAGTATAATTACTAAGTCATCATGCGTCAAACTTTTAAGAATTTGGCTTAAATAGGTAGAATCACAACCATTATTTAAAACATATATCGATTGATACGTTGTGAATCTCATATGTAGTGGTTCGAATTTTGACGGTAATATTGCATTATTTTACAACATAGTATCAGTCTCTATACAGTTTTACCAGGAGCTCAATGCAACTTTTAAATAATTCATTTTCTTGAAAATTCAGAAAGTCCTCCAATGAATACTCACTATGAAACTGGGTAATGTAAATAGCAAGACTGACGTGCAAGCTTAAGCAAAAGGTTGGCCACTCAATTTAAAATTTAAAGCCACAATCGTTAATTGCAGTCAAGGCAATGGTAGAATTGTGTCAGTGGACAAAGACACCTTCACTGAGTTTTCCACAACACTTGAGTTGAATATTTTTCCGTAACCGCCTGAAAAGTAATACAAATTATGTGCCATTTATTTTTGTCCCTTTTGGAAATAATCTACATGCACCATCAGAATACCATCAGTATCTAAGTTAACTGTGGTGATGGAACAGTCTTTCTCTGCCTTCTTTGGCGGAGATGAACCAGGGTGATTC